>JAJMGZ010000043.1:0-98554 GCA_030582795.1 Metschnikowia chrysomelidarum
ATGACATTGTGCACTTATTTCTACTTCTAAGATTTCGTAATTTTCTCCTTTATTATGGTAGGCTTGTAACATAGGATTGTGTATGACACAGACCGTCCTCGAAAATACCCCAATCCGCTTCAAGCGCCGGCCCGTGCGCCATGCTGTGTAACTAGAAACTAGAAATATAACGTTGATGTGTGTGGGCTTAGTCCTGGAACTCGTCGTTGGTGGTGCCGACGTTGGCGTACCTGAACCTGCTGTTCTCCTCCTGCAAACTCTCCTTCTGCTCCTTCTGCTCTTTCTGCTCCTTTTGATGCTGCTGGATGGCCAGCTTTTTACCGTAACCGTTTGAAGCAGTCATCTCGTTCTTCTCGTTCAACAGACCGACCTTCTCGTTCATGACGATGGCCAACTCCTGTAACTTCGATCTCTGTGGCTCGTCGGTGGCAAAGTTGATGTACAAGTTTTCGAGTGAGCCCTTGATCTCACCCGTAGAAAGCAACTTGTCGACGATTTCAGACACGCGCTCGGTTGAGAGGTTGAATGACGTGGACAATTTCTCCACCGACAATTTGGCGAAGATGCTCTTGTATGTGAAAAGGTAGGTTCTCAATCCAGCAAGCTGCAATTGCTCCTTCAACATGGCCAATAACAGCTCTGTGTCCGTAAGCAACTTCCAGATCTTGATCGAGGCCAACAAGTCGTAAGCCTTAGCCCAGTCACCTCTTTGTAACAGTTTCGACGCATAGATCAAGTGATCCTTGATACTTTCTGGGGGTCCAGTAAAGAATTGTCTGTCGTGGAACTCCAATTTGCTCTTGAAAGATTTGATCGAGGTCTTGCGCTTCGAGTCTTTCGTGGAGGAGGCGGAAGCGGCCAAGGCAGGGATCTCGATCAACATCAGCGCAGTCATGAACACACACTCAACCAACTCTAAGTTGATGTGCATGTGGAATGGCAACAACTTCTGCTTCTCGGCCACGGTGGCCTGACTTGGGTACTTGTTGTTGAAACCCTGGCCCAAGAGCTCCTTGAGTCTTTGTGAGTTAATCACCTCGTTCAAGATCTGAAGACACTCCTCGATTTCACCGCTTTTGAAGGCACTCAAACCCATTTGAACCAATGCACGGTTGTACAAGATCTGTACCGACGATTCTGCCTGGTAAATGTGAGCGTATATCTGGGATTTCAAAAACAATTCGCGAGCCTCAACGTACTTGCCGTTGACGGCCAAGTAGTATGTGAATGCCAAGAGCGCAGAGCGCGTGTATAAGGTGTTTTGCTGGAGCGCCAAGAAGTCGCTCAAGGCGCGAACAGTGTGTTCCGCAGACTGGTTCTCCGTACGCAATGACGTCGACTCCAGGCCCTGAGGTGCCCAAGCCGCGGCCCACGCAGACTTTTCGTTGAATTCAATCAATTGATCTGGCTTATAGTAAACGTGGTCCAATCTTCTGAGCACGAGACGAGCCAAGTGCTCTGCGGATGAGGTGGCCTCGACGTAAACCTGCGCGCGCACAATTAACTTGTAAAGCAGCGCTTCGTCACGCAATCTTTCGATGTATTCAGTAGAGTGAGGGTCGGTGAATTGCAAGAACTTGGCGAACTCGTCGTCCAAGCGCTCAACGATCGCGGCCACCAGACCCGCCACCACCTTGACACCGTCGGCATTGGCAGCAGGCTCGATGTCCAAATCATCGGTGGGGACACCGGCCTCGGAAACGCGGTAAGCACCAAAGTTCTTCTCCAAGAGCTCCAAGAAGTCCACGGCGTCGGCCTCGTTTTTCTTCCACAAGTCCACTGGCAAGTACGCCTGGTGCGAGCCAGCATCGAAACGCACAGAAAGCAACATCTGGTACACCGAGATAAGCTCAAACACCTTGCCGCCCTCCTTTGCCTCGACGAGCAACTTCTCCAACGTGGCCACCTGCTCGAGCTTGTCGATATTCTTCTTACCTCTCAGCTCCACCACCAATTTCAAGGCAGTGAAAACCGGGCTCATGGCACGGGCCACACCGGACACAGTACCTATAACGGCATTCGACTCGTCCTGAGCAGAGCCCGCCACCTCGACGGGTTCGGCGGCATCGAACAACTCGGGGCTCTCACGGAACAAGTCCATGTACGCCTGTAAGTCCTTGGTCTGTCTCTTAACACGCTGCCTAAGATTATTAAACGCACGGCTTTGGTCAGCTGCCATTTTCTTTGTGTTCTTCTCCTTATCGGAGGCAAAGTCAACGATGGTCTCGTCCAACTGGGCCAACATCTTGTAGAACGCGTTGGGGACGGCAATATTCTGCTGCGACAATCTGATCAGAGTCTTTCCAAGACGGTCAAACTCGGTAAGAGCCAATGTCCAGTTCTCTAAGTTCTTGGCGTTGAAGATCGCGTCCACAGACTCGTGCACGTCGTCCAACAATTTATCCTTGGCTGATTTGACCACTTTCGGACCCTCGTCATCGGAGTCCAGGTCCAGATCACCAGCACCACCCTTCAAGAAATCTTTCTTCAAGAAGTACAGCACACCTTTACCCGCATAATCGGAATCATCATCGTCGGAGTCGGCGTCATCGGAGTCGGCGCCAAACTCGCTGTCGGTGGAAAACTCTTCCGATGACGACAAGAGCTCCTCCTCGGATGTACTCAACAAGTCCTCCTCGGACAGCGACAGGTCACTCGTGTACCCAGAGGCGAAAAAACGCGACATGTTATATGTGTGTTTATCGAAGTGGGGTGGTTTAATGAATATATGAATTGAGCTTCAGGTAAAATTTTCAGTGCGCGCCGCGGCCGGTAGCAGCCGGTATGCACACGCCCTATGATCCGCGCAGCGGCGATGGCCAGTTACTTTATTTGACAGCCATTTTTTATTAAAGAATTTTTTATTGGAGAATTCTCTATCTTAATATTTTGAGATTTCGATTTCAAGAGAGTGAATTTTCTGGCATGCAAATTTTTGTATTGGATGATTCTGCAATCTCGAGCAAGGGTCGCACGCATGCCGCATGCCTTTAGGGCTGATTTGGCTGTAAATACCCATTCCGATTTTTAACGTAGACAGGCAAAAATAGTGGTGGCTTTAGAAACACAAAACGTAATTTCTCCTCCCAATACTTTACTGCGATACTTCACTTGCCAATTTTCAGCCCGCTACTCTTTGCTCACGAGACCCTTTTGATCCTCAGTAAGTCTATCTCTTTACCGAATTTTTTAAAAGTTATCAATGTACCAAAATCTTTTGGAAGCATGAGCACGAAAACATAACATTTATACAAACTCTTGCTCAATTGTGCATACCAGCTTCGCTGCATCGCAACTTTTCAGTTTTCTCGTTCTGACCGTGAACCAAGTCTCCTTCTTTCACCGAGTTCAATTTTACTCTGCACTGCTGTTTTATATCTGAAGACAAAGAGATTTTCCGCTTGAAATTTGAGAATGGCAAATACAAAGAAAAACCAGATTTATGAGATACGCTTCAAAGATTCATTTTACCAGCGATTGGGGGTGCTAAAAGTTGGGCCAATAGAGACCATGAGGAACCTGTTGGCAGCATGCATACCCGTCCCATAATTGAGAAATAGTTTCAAAAAGTTTGAATTTTGACCGTGGAAGAAAATAATTCTGTACACCGCGCTCACGCTATGTAAATCTAGAAACAGGTATAATGTTGGCGGATATTTGTTTATTCTTAATGGTATATGGAAGCGAGAACATTACACAGTATCTGTATTAGGTGTAGAAATTTTCAAATTACATTATTCGACCGAGAAGTCAAACAAAAAATTTGTCATGAAAATCTTGAGAGTTTCAATGAAAGATCTGTAAAGTTTCGTTGTTGAGTTCCAGCATGTCAGGAGTGAGTTTCTGATATCGGATGGCTGCAAAAGTCGTGCCCGGTTTTTTCATATTCTGGAATGTTGTTACCTTTGAACATTTTCGCCTTTGTTTATCAAGAGTACTTTTGAATAACAGACAATTCATCGAAAAAGATTTCTCTTATTAGTATTGATTACATGCTTTGCTCGTAAGCCGTGCCTCGCATGTTTGTACTCATGGCTGCTTGTATAAATTGCGAAAGGCATCATAAATTCGCCAACTTCGGAATCATTTTGCTCAATAATTGTACTAAACATCCAAGGATAACAGAAGCAGATCAAGAAGAATATGAAACAGAGTTGCTTCTTTACTTTTGTCAGATGCGTTGCTCAATTGCTGATTTTATATAGCACTTTGCCAACATGGGCCAATGCTGGACCCACACAAGAGGAAATTGACTTGTGCGGTGAGGCCGAAGTTCACATTCCAGTCTTCATCGGTGAAGAATCGAGACAATCTTATCTGTATGAAATAGCCATCGGCCTATCAATCATTTTATTTGTCCGGTATATTCAGTGGATGGCCAGAGAAGGTCGTGCCATCAATGATACCCGGAAACAAATTTTGGCTGCAAGACAGCAATCCACGGGAGATGATTTGATAACGGAATTACAAATAGAATTTTCGAATTGCAGAGCCAAAACTCGAAAGATTTTAAACTCCAATTTTCAACGGTTGACCGAGCAACAACTTCGTCTGTATCCGCATATTTTACAAGTTCCCGTCAATGAAATCAATACGATGACTCATGAGGAGCTAGTCGATCAGGCGGCCGCAGGTATCTTCGGAAAATTGAAAGAGATTTCTCATCCAACGATTCCTCCCGGTTTTGTTTATTCCCTTCCCAAGGTCGGAATCTCAAAAATTGACAGAGCTATTAAGCAGCAATTTTTAAAGATGAAATCGAGTGCCCGTGAATTATATTTGGAGTGTGAAAGGGAAGAAATTAGAGAAGAGCTCATACAAAAATACTCCGGCGTCCCCGAAGGTTCCTTGTTTCAAGATATACGTTTGTCATGGCTTGTGTTCCGGAATAGGTTACTTGAGGGAATCGAAGGTCGTCGAACAACTTTTCTCATAAAGCTTAGTATTTTCATCGTTCTTGTGCTTTGGGTAATTGTGATTCTTTTTGTGCATTGACCATTGCTTTTCATGACTTCGGGGCAGGGGTTTAAATCGCCTTCCCTCGCCTAGTCATTGCTGCAAAAAAGCATACAAGGCTTTCTTTGTATGGTTCTTTTGGATGTTACGTAAATGAGACAATGAAATTGAAATTCTCTTACCAACCTTCACAAATTTCTACTTTCCTGGCTTTTTGAACTCAATGCCAAATAATTGAGACATTATCTGTGAAACAAGTATTTCAGTCGCAGGATTGGCCTATGGATACGCATCCTCGGGCAAACGAGAATTGCATGCATCTCATTTTGATATCGTAGGTTGATAAAAGTCTCACATGTGACCACAGCCTCTACTTACAACACTGTCTTGCTCTCTATACGCACAAGATATTCAAGAGCTAATTTTGAGTTAATCTTTCTCAATAGGGGGCTTTTTTGCCAACGATATTCTCTGCCTCACGTCAAAAATTAGCAATGGCATATTCAACATTCTCAAGAAATAAATTTAAAAAGGCAATTCACCGTCAAAGTCTAAAGGAGAAATTGCATCATGCAATCAAACCTGGCAGCACGTCTTAAGAATACATGCAAATAACTATAAATATTTCCTCTATACAGCATTTTATGAACATACACTTCTATTCTAATTCACCAAAACCAAGTCTACAAGCCTCTAATTATCCTCGCGGTAGGATCTCACCCGCAGAAACTTGAAATCTTTTTCATTTTTCAAGGAGAATGCCACTCGTTCACCAACACGCTCCTCGCTGCCAGGGTGCATTTTCCAGATCGCGTAAAATGTATCCCACGCCAATTTCGCGTGATTCGGCATGCCGCCCAAGTTCTTCACATAAAACTTGTAGTGAAACTCATAATATGGCACCAGTCCCGAGTCCACCGTTACATGTACTTTGCCTAGAGTGGAAAGTGTCCAACGGCCATGAAAGATCTTGTGTGGTTCGACTGCCGGATTCACTTTCGACGCGTCACGTGCCTCGGGATTCACGAGGAGACACCGAAGCAGATTTTTCACCGAAAACTGATTTACTACTGTTTTAGGCTCTAGCCGCGTGAGCGCCATGCAACACTCCCCATTAGGATAAAAGCGCAAGTACCGATAGTAAGTGATCGTGCGCACGGGATTTCTCATGCTGGCAGAGAGCTCGCCACGGCCACCTTCGCTATAATAGTTAACAACCGAAATATAGCACCCGAAGAATTTGAGAAACGGCCGGTCTTTGATCATTTTCTTCCATGAGCCGTCATACTGACTGAGCATCTTCATGGGATCCAAGGGTACTGGAGGCTCGCCGAGGAAACCGACGTTTTCCTTATAGCTCTGTTTGGGGTAAACCAAATAACATAATTGCCGCCAGATTTCCGAGGTATGGAATGCAAGATATGCATGCTTGCGACAAGTGATTCCGAATCGAAACCACGCCTCGGGGTCTTGCCATAGAAGAATCTGGAGAATATGAATCCATACCTCTGCGGGAAGCTTGGTGAGTGGAGACACCGGCAGGGCCGCGGCAAACTTATCGGTTCCGTTGATACCTAAACCGGCAAATTTGATCGCCATGTGACCCTCATCCCAGTGCTCCGGGTTCTCCGGATCGGGTGCATGCGCGATTTCATTTACGTACGACTGTAGAAGTTGATCGACGTTGATTGCTTTTAGTTTTGCCTCGTCGATTTTCCTACTGGCGTTTCTCCCCTCTTCGTCTCGAAGCTTCTCGATTGCTTTTGGAACGGTGCTTTTCCGATATATAAGATCGACCCGCTCATTGAGCTTGAATGCCTCGCGGTAGTATTTCACTGCATCCGCCATCAGTCCATGCAGTTCTTTCTCGATGGCTTTTTCGAAGAGCTGTATGGCCTGCAGATCCGACGCGGACGGCACATGCTCATGATGCACGGGGTCTTCGGTAGTCATTACCTCTAGATTTTGTTTATTGCTCAAGGTGCGTTATCGCAGCTCTCCCGAGATCCGCGATGCATGCAGTGTGGGGGTGTGGCGAGGGGAGGAGGCGAGGGTGCATCTGCAAAAACGCGCGGCACTTAAAATTACGAAAAACCACTTTAAATGCGGATGGGGTATATATAATTAGTCTGAACACATCTTTATTGGAGAATATTATACAAGAACAACACCGATTCCACTACCGTCCTCGCCCACCTGTTTATTGGCGTCAATGCCACCAGCTATGCTCTTGGCCCGGTAATTAAACAAGTAATAATTGAGCAAACCGTCACCGCTGCCGAACTTGTTCTGTTTCAAGAAGAGCGTGTTATCCTGTGACGTCAAAGCGTTGAAAACATCGACGCCAAATTCCTTGGCCGTGATAAGCGCGTCATTCATCAATGCACTCAATCTTTTCTGGTAAACGCTTTTCTCCTCAGTAAAACTGTCGGTAGCGTAGTAGAATAAGTATGCAATTCCCAATTCATTATGAACAGGATGGTTCAAAACGGTGAATGGAAGCAAGTAGTACGAGAAGAAATCGGTGATTTTGCCCTCGGATTCTACCACGTACGCCTTGATCACGGAGCTGCCGTTCTTGCCGCCCACAAGCCAGTGCATAAGTTCATCTTTCTCGAAAACTTGCACCAACTCGAATTTCTTCTGATATTCGTGCAAAAGATCAAACACCTGGTGGATATCTTCGGGTTTCATTGGCCTGAGGCCATTGGTTTTGGTAGCATTGGGGAGCGCGTACTTCGCCACCATGCCGGCTTTGGTCAGATTCTGATCTAAATGCGAAAATCCCACATCGTGAAGTTTCGACCAATTGAGGGGCCGGTGAGTATATCTGCACGTGGAAAGTGGCGAGGGTAACACGATTCCCGCAGTATACAATGCCTGCCAGATATCCTGTTTGTTGACACGGCGGGTGATTTCCTTGATCAATACGGGCGCGAGACGTTTACTGCGCAATTTCTTATGAATACAGAGAAAATTGATCTCTACCGATGGGATCACGTTTCCCAGCGTATTCAATTTGAGCGTCACCGGCACCGCGGCAATGAACGCCACCAATTTTCCCAGACCTTTCACTCTGACACCAACGTGCCAATCCTGACGCCAACCGGGTGCCTTTAATGCCCATTCGAAGAATTCATGCGAGTACTTAAACCGGAACGTGGCGTCCTGGTCCTCCACATAGTGTTCGTATAGGAGCTCGTATACCTCGTCTAATTGGGCATTGTTCTCGATATCGATCGTAGACCATTCAAACTCGGAGAGAAGCGGGAGCGGAGTGTCGGGAATATCCAGCGGTTTCTTGGAACTATCGATCGGCCCTTCCTCTACAACGACCTCGTCAAGCGCCGGCACCGGCTGCGTCTTCCAGAACTTATAGTCGGCCATGGTTTTCTGCTGGGTCTCCGTGAGCGGCTCACCCATGGAGAGAAGTTTAAGAAGCTCCTCAATCAGATTGGTCTTTTTTTCGGACATTTTTTACCTCAGATACTAGGGATTTAGTGGGTGAATGTCGAGACGTGAAAGGGCATTTTTTTTCGCGTGGGGCCGGCGACGCGCACAGGGCCAAGAGGAGAGCCAAGCTTTTCAAAGCCATGTGAAAATCACCCTCGGATGAATCAGGGAAATGGCAGATGTCATGATCTGGATGTTTCGACTTTAAACACTGTGGGAAAAAAATTAAGTTTCTGTGAGTCATGTATTTAAAGAATTTTGTGAAAACGCATCTACAAGTAATTATGAACGAGAATTCGTGACCGAGTATTCGTCTGCAAGTGACGGGGCATAGACTCCAAAGCATAGCTTATAAGGAAATTGTTAGCGATTCAAGTCAAATATCTATCATCTCAATCCAGTGAAGTGATCTCGAATTTCCTCTTCATCTTTTCTTTTATTTATGAATTGTTTCAAAGACGCGATCAAGTATCATAGTATCTTACTTCAAATATTGATTTGTCGCGCCGCGTTCCTGGCCTCAGGCCAACTCCACACCTTGGAGGCTCTGGTGTTAAAGGCCGAGCCGCCATTAACAAAAGTCCTGGTTCATATCAACCAATTGAGCAAACACCCAGCTACATTTCCTTCAATCTTATAAATCTCACATCAGATACTTCGCGCAACTGACTAGATAATCATGGTATTAAATAAATCGAAATGGGATCATAAGGCGAAGATCCTGTATTTGAAAAAACATAATCTCGCCCGGCCTAAGCCGAAACAAGAGATCCGGCCGAAATGGCTGGGCAAGAAGACGCTGGAGCTGCAGGGAAACACGTGGCTCGATGAATCTGAAGATGAGAATAGTGACTGGGACTCAGAGGACGAGGCGTTCTTGAATCATTTCTACCCGCAGATTACCGACGACAATCTTTCAGTGGAGACGAAACGCAAGTTGAAAAAACAGATTATTAAGACCGTAAAGAGAAGAACTGAGGAGCCTGTAGATAATGAACAGACTTTCGATGAGCAAGACGGGATCTATCTAGGCACAAAGGCCCACGAGTCTGATGCCGAGAGCGAACATGACCGATCATTTTCGGAAAATGAAGACGAATTTGAGCTTGAGATTCCCCATTTCGATGCAAAATTGAGTGAGTTCGTTGTGTCGGACATGAGTAAATCGCGCAACCGGAAATTGCTCAAGAGCAAGATCCTGGATAATATTCTTGATGAATACGGCTTAGACAGCTACGCTAGCACGGTGAAAGACACTGATTACAACAAACTGAAGAAACACGAATTTTCAAAGATCGACAAATTGACTGCGGCCGACTTACATGGCCTTCGGATTGGAGAATCACGGGATGATGACCAAAAATCCGGAATCAAAGTATTAAATGAAGCCGAATTGGAAGAGCATCGCCAGCGCGCAGAGAAGTTGCAGCGGGCGAAATTCCACGACCAAATCAAACAAAAGTTCGGCCTGGCGCCGGCGCGCGGGCCTGCAGTGCTTGAGATCAATAACTTCAACGCAAATGATCAAGATCAGATGGCTGCTCTCAACGCGAAAATCGTACTGGATAATCGTCACGTGAATTTGAATGTAGACGATGATTTGGATGAACTTTTGGGGATTAAAAGTGAAAATACGGAGCCAGTGGAAAACGGAGGAGGATGTGGGGCCGATTTCTTGAGCGAGGCGCTTCCGCGCCTGAATACACTGGCGGCAAATGTTGGCGCCGAAAAGAAACCAAAGCGAAAACTACAGCCTGCTTCTGATAAGTTTTTAGATGATTTACTAGGATTGTGAGCAAATTTTCAATGGAATAAAATTATAAACCAAAAAAAAAAAAAATAAGGATAATGAGGAAGCGACACTGCTCTCACCTATTTCTCGATTGAACGTGACATCAAATGAGCGAAGGTCATATCTTGAAAAAATGAAAATTAAAATTCAAGAAGTCTTTTAATTAAACTGGTTTCATTTAGACATAAAAACGAAATTCTTCCATCAATTTATGCATGGAAATTAATCTTTACGGACTCGTCCACCACTTTCATACCTGCACACGGACGCGCGACAAAGATTTTGCGATGCCATCGGCCTCATCTGCATCGATTCGATGATCAACCTACTTGCATTTCCAACGCAATTGGCATCATTTCAATTCCACTTTTCCCGCATATTTCACACTTTCCAAATTCTTGCATAAAAGATGATCTCGCTGAGTTGTTGGGTGCCGCGCGGCTTTGCAGCGGAGTTTCCCGAGAAATATGAATTAGACGATGCCGAGATGGAAAGAATCACGCAAATGGCGCAGCTCGAGTTGGCCGATGCGAAGGAGGACTTGGCTGACGCGGAAAACTCTCAAAAAGACGCCTCGAAATTGCAGGAGCAAGCGGAAATTGACGATGACTTGAAGGAGTACGATCTTGAAAACTACGATAATGAGGGCACCGAAACCACCGGCGAGGCCGTGTCCTTCTTCCCGGGCCTTTCCGCCACCGACGCGCAATTCGAGGAGACCGAAGATGGAGATGCATACCTCTCGTTGCCCACGGCGGCAGATGCTCAGGAGGACAAGAAGGAGATGCAGGTGTACCCCACCGATAATTTGGTATTGGCCACACGTACCGAGGACGACGTGCTGTACCTAGATGTATACGTTTACGACGACGGTGCTGGAGCGCCCGACGGATCGAATGAGGAGGAAGGTGATCGTTTGGACCAGGACGTGGCCAACGGTATGACGCGTGAAGCGAACTTGTACGTACACCACGACTTGATGTTGCCGTCCTTTCCTCTTTGTGTTGAATGGGTGAATTACCGCTCGGGTGCGGCCGAGGGCTCTGATATTGGCAATTTTGCTGCGATCGGAACCTTCGAGCCACAGATCGAGATCTGGAACCTCGATTGCATCGACAAGGCGTTCCCCGATATGATTTTGGGCGAACCACAGGCAAACTCATTTGCTGGTGTTGCGCAGAAGAAGAAAAAGAAGAAGAGCAAGAGCAAGCAGCACGTGACCACGCATCATACCGATGCTGTGCTTTCGCTTGCACACAACAGAATCCACCGTAATGTGTTAGCATCGACACTGGCGGATACCACGGTGAAATTATGGGACTTGTCCTCGGGCACCGCGGTCAAATCCTTCAGTAAAGTACACGCCGGCAAAATTGTCTCGTCATCGCAGTGGCATGCCACCGAGGCGCTGATTCTTTTGACTGGAGGGTATGATGGTGCATGTGCGATTTCCGACGTGAGAGTGTCCGATGAGGACCAGATGACGAAAAGATTCTACGTCGGCAGTGGCCAGGAAGTGGAAACGGTGAGATGGGGCACGCAGCTGGAAATTTTCTACTGTGGTACCGACAACGGAAATGTATACTGCTTTGATGTACGTGTACCAGACAAGCCATTATGGACGTTAAATGCACACGATGGCGGTATTTCGTCATTGGACGTGAATCACAATATCCCTGGAATGTTGATCACCTCGGCGATGAATGAGAAGCTGGTGAAGTTATGGAAATGCCCCACGGAAGCCGAGAAAGGTGGCCCATCCATGGTGTTGTCTCGTGATTTCGGTGTTGGCAACGTCTTGACTACCGCATTCGCCACTGACGCTGAAGTGGCGGGTAACTTGACCATCGGTGGTGTTACCGGAGCCTTGAAGATGTGGGACTGTTTCTCGAACAGGTCGGTGCGTTCCACGTTCAAACAGGAATTGCGTGACCTACAGAAGGCTGCCAGAGAAAAGGCCACGGTTGCAGGAACTGCGTCGAGAATCGCAAGAAAATATCAGAATGACGCGAGCGAGACCTTGATGACGGTAGAGGCCGGTAAAATTGACAACGATTCGGATTCCGACGATGGAGACGAGGCGATGGAAGATGACGAGTAAATAGGAGATTGCATATTGGGATATCCCCAGATAAGCGTGTATAATAATAACAGAACAATCTAGAAATGAGATACGAGAAATTTCGCAGAAAAGAGTCTCAGGATTATGCCGTCAAGTAGTGGTCCTTTTTCAATGTCGATTCGCACCCAGATGCGAACCTTTCCCAATTTGCAGCCATTAGTTTCACCCACATTTTATTCTCACAAGTTTAAGTTCATGAAATATGTGATGGAATTGCTTTTTTGACTTATTATAGTTCAACACTCGCTCTTTTCAGAAATGCTTATTCAACAATCACCGTGATGGAGATGTATTCAATGTTCAAGGTGAATTCGCGCAACCGCCTGGGAAATGGGTCTTGCTGTTCTAAAATCACAAAACACCAGAAAGAGACTGGCTGCTTGTTGGTCAACTCTCAAAGACACAATTACTGAATAATGTCTGTATTTCGCTCTTGGCTTGACATGGTGAATTACTTTTTCACTCATGGCGGTCACTTTATGAGCCATTTACCACCTAAGAATATATCTACAGTCGGTAGAAAAAACGGAAGATTATTTGAGCACAAAAATCATCGGAAAATGAGAGGATCACAGCGCCTCGAGTACATCATATCTATTCAACTGCATCGAGTAATATCTTGCTTATCTTTTTGTCCGCTAATAGAACTGAAGAGAAAGTGACTGGAACTTCATGGAAATTTCATTCAACCTACCTAAAGCAGCTGCCGAAAGAAAAATGTGCGCACGCTTTCAAACATTTTTCTTGTCTTTCCAGTATTCTTATTGATAATTGTACTCGGCTAAACCGGGTGGAAAATGCAAAGACTCCACACACTCTCCTAGACTGCCCAACATACTGAATTGTGCGACTCCGATATCTTCTTTTATTTCTTCACTGATGTTTGTAAACCTATTTTTCCTTAAGACGATATGAAAATAATGGATTTCGACGCTGACGAGATTACTTTGGTGGATTATGAAGAATACGACTATAGAAGAGAAGAAAACTTTTACATTTTTCTATTTTTAACTTTTCTTGGACGCTGGGTGGAGTTTCTGAACCTAGGAAACAGATATTTAAGACCTCAACTTAGAAGACGCTATCGATGAGCTCATGCGGTACAGACGATGGTTATTGGCCAGTGATGTCAATGGCAAAGAAAAAGAGCTCGGATTCAAAGTCAAATATAGCTTCGAAAGCAATACATACTTTTGTCTAACGTTATCGTCATATGTAGCGAGGACTTAGATGATTGTTCTTCTCATGCAAGCCTTCGTAATGACTTTTCTCTTCAAAATTTTCAGCAAAACAGTCAGGGTTTTTCACATTCAGGGACTGCATTAATCGTGGCGTAATCTTGTGAAACAGCGCATAAAGTCGCCCATGAAAATGGGGCGGATGAAGAGGTCACCCAACTCAGAACTGCGTCACCTTTTTTTCAAAAAAGCCTGTTTCTTGCTAGTCAATGTTGCAAGTCTAGGTTTATGAAAAATTTTCAAGTATGCTGGCCTGCATTCAGATCTTTGTCCTGCGGTCTTTTCTTTTTTGAAAGATACGCGGATGGCAGCTGCAGGGTACTACTTTCCGAAGACAGTCATTTTTTAGGGTTCGTTCCATCATAATTCAAGCAATCAAGAAAGGAAGAAAATTAAGTTTATAAAATAGCACGCTTAAATTCCGATCTTTTGTTCATTTCATCATCCCCCAAATTTGAGGAATGCTGAAGGCACGCGTCCTCTATGCAGTACATGAATAAGCCTCGATTCCGCGGAAAAGCATGCTCCCCCACGTTAGCTGTAACTTCTTGGTTCCTTCATAATTAGAGTAACTTAGAAAATGTTCGAAATTATAATTATAAGCCAATATTTTTTTAGCTCGAAAATTCTGTTCTCATCCCTTGGTATAATGAGCGGCCCGAATGAGTTTTAGCTCACCCTGCTTCCAAGGCAAACTTACAGGGTAGGCTTACGCGCTCGAGATGTGATCGATTTTTACGACAATTTGATCCTAGCTGAAGTGCGCTACCTTCGAAATTGCGAAGGGACAAATACGCACAAATTGGGTCTCATTCATTAAATCAATTTGAACTGAACTGTTTAAGTACTTTTTCCTCAAAAATAGGTAATACTATTCAAATGAAGGGCGTGCAGCTTTGGCCGTGTCAGGGAACGCGTATAAATATAGACGTCGCCGAAGCCGTGCCTGCACATATCCCTGAGGCTGACGTGGGCTGGGACTGGGCTTTGGCCCTGTTGCAACCGAGCTCGAATAAAATTCTCACCATCCGAAAATGACGCCTTTTTCAAATAATTAAACAACAGAAACACTTTTTTTTCAATTCAATCTAAGATCATTCACTTTTGCTGAAAATGGCTTATAGAGCTATAGGAAAAGATCCAAGGCTTCTTTTCGGCGTATGCTTAACTTCGTGCTTGGTTTTCGTGGCCGCCGTGCTTTTTTACAGAGACCCTTATTATTTTCCTCGTGCACGTGAAGATGTGGGAAACAACTTGGTAAGTCCCTTGTTTCCAGGAAAATTGCATCGTCGCGTTGTCCTACCTGCTGGGTTCGAGTTTCTGTCGGAAACCATTCGTGAACATTTATCAGGAACGTCAGCAGAGTCGTGGGAAACAATTCAGGTTGAACAGCACGAGCCATTATCTGCAAAACTTGAAAAGTACAAACAGATAGTTTCCCGTATATATTCGAATGCTGAAGATGGCGAGACAGATGGACGGAAATTGGAGGTCGGGATCAGTGACAGCAGGCCGATACCTGCTAACCTCACGACTCTCTTTGAAATTTTTTATAAAGAAGCAGACATGTACGGGAATAAATATTATCAGAGGCTCCGACATGTCTTCGAAGATTACATGACTCCAGAAGATATTCCCAGAAAGTGGTTTAGATTTAATGGATCGTCAGTGTGGCTTAAAGCGTACAATTTACATTTGGTGATATCGCGATTATCGTATTCAAAAGTGGGCACGAGCAAAAAGGCAGTCTTGAGTATGGTTCTAGCACAAGTTTTCGATGCAGACTGGAACGAAGTCGAGGACGTACGTTTGGTGTTCCCGACTAACAATGCGGGGAACCCGCAGAGCTTTCATCAAAATGAACAGCATTTCATGCTGCAAAGATTTCCGTGTCTTTTACCCGTACCTTTCAAGATTGGCGAAAAGGGAAAATTTTGGGGAGCCGAAGATCCACGCACAGTCCTTGTTCGAAATAGCAAAGGCTACGATGAGCCGGTAGTAGTTTTCAACGCAATGCACGAGAAGCATGTTAGCCATGGATGGTGGGCTAGACTGCAGGTACTAAGATCAATGTTCATGACTTTTCCATTTCAAACCCAGCAAGGATTGGGAATGAATATCAATAAAGACGAGGCAAAAGCAGAATGGTTTTGTCGCACGAAACAGCTCAAGATCGCTGGCGAGAAGGAGCTGAAAGTCGAAAAAAATTGGACCCCTATGATCAGTCATAGTCCTCAAATCGAAGAAAATATAACAATGGCGATTCTGTTCGATCCGCTAAGAATCGTCACGTGCGATTTATGGACGGACAATCCCGAGTGCACACTAATACACTCCGGTACAGAAACTGGTGTTGGACCACTTAGAGGTGGCACACAGCTAATTCGAGTCCCCGATCTTGGAAACCAAGCGTCAGAGGTTTACGTGGGGATTGCTCGCGCCCACCTCAAAAGATGTTGTGCTACGAACTTCTACCGGCCCAATCTCGTGGTGGTCGTGAAAAATGAAGTCGGCTGGAAACTCACACATGTATCTTCTTCCGTGGATCTAGGCATCAATCTTGTGCCGCTTCCCGGGCAAAGGAAGCCATGTCATATATTGAATGCGATGATTCCCAATGGAATTGAGTCCTGGGATTTGGAACAAGATACAATCGCGTTGTTTGCTTCGGCTTCGGACATGACTGTGGAACATCTTTATGTTCATGGAGTCCGGGAAGCTTTACGAGGCATTATCCCGGAGGATTGGAATTCTGATGCTACTCTGCAAAGTCCCGTCAAAAGCGCCTTGGCCGAAAGTAGGAAGTTTTGCGAGGCCTATGCGCGGGATGCTGCGCTGACCTTCTACTAAGTACAGTGTTTCAATTAAAGATTCCGAGACACTAGTCCCGAGACAAAGAACGAGAAAGAAATGAAGTAAAGTGCAAGTTTAAAATCAAAACTGTGAATGCTTCCTTTTTGAAATGTCCACCCTCATCTAGACTCGAGATCAATCTAGTGGCAAGCTTGGTTCTAGAAAACAACGCTTTAAAAACTGCTCTCGTATTAAAAGCTCAATAGATTAGTAACTAAAGATTCTGTCTTCTGTGTCTTTTCATGCCTTCGATAAAAAAAACGCCTTTTCGAAAACCTTGATGTCAGTCCAATCTCACGCCAGACTTACTCGACCACTTTGGGAGCCCAAATATTCGCGATCGGGTTCAGACTAATACGATACGAAAAGATTAATTATCTTTTCTGCAACCGCAAAGTGAAAAAATTCAGGATATCTATATTGACGGTTTTTTTTAACGGTGATATCGGGCTGGGCCGTTTCGCAGCCAAGGTCACTGGTGTACGGATCTCTTACAGTACCTGATCGCCTGGCCACGCTCAGCCGCCGACCGAGCAACGATAGCCCCACATTCAACTTGATTTCACCGTTACATACCAGTAAAAAATGCCGCGCTTAGAGGAATGGGAAATTAAAAAATACTGGAAGATTTTTCAGGGGTTGAGCCCCCAAAACAACAAGCTCACGGGCGAGAAGGTGACGCCAGTATTGAAGAACTCGCGCCTTGGCGACGACCAGTTGGCCCAGATCTGGCAATTAGCCGATATCGACAGCGACGGGCAGTTGGACTTCGAAGAGTTTTGTATTACGATGCGTCTTATTTTCGACCTTGTAAATGGAGACAGCACCTCAGTACCGGCCCAATTGCCGCTGTGGCTCGTGCCGCTGCTGAAGGCGCATCTTATTCAGGCGAACCGGGCGGTGGCCAACGGCAACAATTCGGCGGCTAATACGGTGGAGTCGGGAGAGGCGTCTGATGACGAGGAGACGCTTTCTGATGATTTTGACTGGTATATCTCTCCAACAGATAAGTCGACATACGAGGCAATCTATACCTCCAGTAGTGATCAATACGGCCGCGTCAAATACGATTCGTTACAGGGACTCTACGATACGCTCCGTCACGTGCCGAAGCTTGATATTGGCCTGGCATGGAATTTGGTGAATCCGAAACAGTTCGAGACGATCGATAAAGACCAGGTATTAGTGTTATTGCACATGTTAAACCAGCGCGAACACGGAAAACGAATTCCGCGGGGCGTACCGGCATCTTTACGCGCCACCTTTTCTAAGGAAGTGCCCAGTTACGATTTGAGCGTGCCGCAACTGACTCCACAACCAACGGCAAACGACCGTAAATCGTTCGGTACTAACTACCTCAATAAGATTGGCCAGGCGCCGGCGCCGCAACGCGGTACAGATTTCTCCACCACCGAAGGCACGGACTGGGAAGAGGTAAGGCTTCGGCGCGAGTTGGCTGACCTCGAGACGCGACTTGAGCAGTCGAAAGCAGTGTCCCTGAAACCTGCAGAACAGACCGAACTGGCGGTGGCACGCCACGAATTTGAGCAGTTGTTGAAGTATAAGCAGGAGGAATTAACAAGCGCGCGCCAACTGCTGGGCTCAGAAAAATCGCTCAGTGATGTTCGCAACGATGTCAGTTTGATTGCGAGTCAGGTACAGATGTTGCAGGAATTCTTGGGCGAGAAGGAGCGCGAGTTGGCGGGATTGCGTAGTCAGCTCGGGTCAGCATGAATCGAAGGATGGTCATTAAAGTTCAATGATGTTGCACACTTTTGAAAAAATTGTTGAATTTGCCCGCTCATACAGACTGGTAATGGGGAGCGTTTGAAAAGCCTTCCGCATGATCCTGTTGAATTCTGCTGTAGCCAGGCAGACTTCGTGACAAAGCTTTCGGCACATATGATCACAGAAGCAAGAGCAAAATTACTATGTCTAAGTACACGGCTGGCTACGTATTCGATGGGTTCTTTCGGGTTTTGACATGTCATCGAATTTGGTATCTAACAAATGCGATATGATTGAAGAAAATTGGCGTCAAGTCAAGCTGGAAAGCTCAAAAAATTTCATTGCGAGCACTTGGCTTGCTTTTGTATCTGGTCGTTCTGTGTGATGTGTTCATTGTCGTGTACTATACAAGCGTGCCACGGAGCATCGTTCAAGGATGCCACTGGCCGCCAAATAACCCCAGGCTCTGCTAGGACATGCAAATATAAAAATTAAGCGTTTTACTTCTTCTCCTCGCCATTAGTCTCGGGCTCGGGTGCGGGCGTAGGCAACTTGTAGGCCTCGGGCGTGAAGTCCTTGCCGTCGCCAACTTGCTCCCACACCGACGAACCAACGGTGAAATTTCTCCAGGCTTGCGTCAATTCCAAAGGCTCGTAAATGACCCTCTTCTTCTCCTCGTCGTAACGCACCTCGGTGTATCCCGTAGTAGGGAAATCTTTTCTCAATGGATGACCTTCGAAACCATAGTCGGTCATGATACGACGCAAATCCGGGTGGCCCTCAAAAAACACACCGAACATGTCGTAGGTTTCACGCTCGTACCAGTTTGCGCCTTCGTAGATGGGCACCACAGATGGCACGGCGGAGGTTTCTGAAGCATATGTCTTGACCCTGATTCTGGAGTTGTGACGCACACTCAATAAGTTATAAACGACATCGAAACGGTTGGTTCTCGATGGGTAGTCTACACCAGTAATGTCCATACAACTTTTGAACTGAGCGGCAGAATGGTTCTTCAAGTAAGCCATCACCGGTCTCAATGCCGAGGGTGCGACATAGATTGTCAACTCGTCCTTCCACACGGAAAACTGCTGCACGAATTTGGGCATGCATGCCATGACGTAAGTACCGAACTTGTGCAATTCTTCAGAAACTTCCTGATATTTGTCGGCGGGATTTTCAAGGGGCACCTCGATTGGAGCCACCAGTTTTCTAGGTAATGAGTTCAAATCGGGAAGAGGCTCTTCGTGTTTCTGGTATAAGCGGGGCACAGATCCGAGGCTGCGAGAAGCAGACACGGAAAACGCACGTGCGTTGCCGAGGGCGCGTCTGGCGAATCTCACGCTGGACAACATGTTATAAATCTATTAGTTTTCAGTGATAATCGACAGATTATATGCTGTTTCGTTAGTTTAGTGAGACCACGCCAAACGCTGCGAGGGTTGTGCACGCAGTAGTAATTGTGCGGATGTAATTGGCCCAACAAACACCCGTGCACCTGTCAATAACTGAACCCTAGCAAAACCCACCAATTTCCGTCCAGTTTGATTTAATTTTGATCTCTCACAAAATACAAAGCTTCAAAATATATATGAAGTGAATAAGCACAGAAAAAAATTTCGGCCAAAATGTGGTGGGTGAGTAAAAATGTGAAGCGCAGTCACGTGATTTACAGTGAAGCCAAATGATTGCAGTCACAGCGTTTGAGGTAGGTATATGGGTGTGTTTCTTATCAGAAGCGACTGGCTTCATCGGAAATTTTTGAGGTAAATGTCATCATGCCTTTTGAAGACCTTGCCAGGATATTGGATGCTTGTTCTATTTGTTCATTCCGAAGCATATAGGTGGTCAATTGAGAGCTATGCTTTTTCTCTGCGGAATAAAAATATAGATATTTCTTAGAGAAATAATAGATGTGTTTTATCGTCTGTGAAAGACTCTGGTCGGGGAAATTGTCGACTTTACAAAAAGACAGAGAGTTTTTCCCAAGACTTTAGCTCATGCACCGTTCTAGCGCCTTAAGGGTCGACTTCAAAAATTTTTGAAAAATGAACACGTAAATTTTTATGTAATTCTGCTGTAAATATAAATACAATCCAACCGCGACGGCTTCTAAAAATTTCTCTTATCCAGCAAGGGAAATAGCAAAATTTCAATTGGCATCGCCTCCAAAATGGAGAAAAATGTCCCCCACGTTGAATTACCCGCCCGCGCTCTCACCACACGGAGATCGGCCAGAAGCGGTAAGTGCCGCATCTCGGATGACTCGGAACAGTTCCGCACGCCGCCCGAGCCCTATTCGAAATATGAGGCTTATTGAGTCCCTGAATGTTTTTCATCTATTGTCCCGATTTCACCAATAGAAAGATGATATAATTTTTTCATAAGTCGCGGAAAGATATTCTTTTCTTACAAATTGCATGAACAATTGAGATATGCTAAACCGATATTTCCGCAGACGCGCCTCTCTTGATAAGGAGAAGGCCCACACATTTTCTCAAAATGCCTCATGAGCATGCAACCAACTTGGATCATTTCAACCGGTTGCAATGCCTGAAAAAAAAAAGATTTAAGCGAAAAGAAGTAAAAATTAAAGGAATGATTGTGTTGTAGTTTCGGAAAAGTCGAATTTTTCTCCAGAAATTAAACTAAATAGGAGTCAAAGCTGGCCAGACGGAACTCCGCGATCTATGTAGTCAAGCGAGGCGCGTCCCCACTCATGCGCTGCAGGCTTATATACAGAGCCACAAGTGCTAGTAAATCATCATTTCCTTTCCGTTGCCATTCAAGCGCGATCATGAAGTATTTTCTGACAAGAAACATAAAGCAAGATTCTTCTGTAAAACTTTCTTGAGTTGGAAATCAAGCTTTATGAAGAGCCGCCTGCTTATCTGGTTTATCATCAGTATATTTGTGCGCACGCACCGTCGCAGTGGAAGGTTACTAAAGTGAGAAGAAGAAAGTATGAAATTATTTTCTTTGACGAGGTGTGAAAATAAAAATCGCTAATAGCGCTTGGCACTCATCATAGAGAAAGACACGTATTAAAACAGACTTAACCAATTCTTTAAGGATCTGTTGTTGTTCGATATCAAGGCTGTGCATGCGAAGAAATTAGCTTCGATGTCTCACTTTGGCTCGATGTGCGCCGTGATGTGCATATTGTTCTTCACCATGCACGTGAGCCACCAGCTGTTTAAAAAACTTGTGCCATAATTTGTTTTCGACACAAATTTTTCGAGTTTAAGTCGAATTCTAATTTCCTTTCATAAACGGAAATTTTTGCTCGATATCGTATTTGTTCTTTACGAGACGCAAGGCTTCAAACTCGAAGCCTATCTCCACCCTTCTCGACGGTTCGCGCGGAGTGGATAATGTGCGGAAAACGATTCTATCGTGCACAAATTTCCATCCCTGTACGACCTCCAAGTTCTAATCCAATCCCCCACCAAAAGAATTTTTATATAAACAGAATCGGTATCTCTACATACGCCCTTACGCTGCTGCAGAGAAATCTTTCTTCCCTGGCGTTGACGCGAGCCGTAGCGTAACTGTAGCGCACCTCCTACATGCACACTAAGTCTGCCCGCTGAGCCGCATACCGCCGAGCAGTGGTGAACACAGAACGTACAAAATTTCCCTTTAGGCTTCAGGATTCGACAGGGAAGTAGAGCCCTTTTGGGAGTGTCATCTTGAATCAATTTGTATATTATATTACCGTCGAACTTGCTGTGTCGGATCTTTGGTGTGTCAGAAAAAACGGTGGCGCACTTTTCACAACACCCGACCGGACTTATCCCCTCCCAGTCACCGACGAAAAGCAGATCAACGCCACAAGAATTCAACGACTTGAGCACAGAACTCAACCCATTTCCATTTAATCCTCATCTTATGCTCCTATAACCATCTTCCCGCATTAAGATAACCCAAGACTCATTTGAGATGCCCTCAAAACCCAATGTGGCCGAAAGCGGGACGGATAAGTCGCCCGAGAAAGCAGGAGCAAACAGTAAGAAAACCGAGTCGAGAACTCGGCGTAGTTATTCATGTGGCCCGTGTAAGAAGTATAAAACGCGGTGCAATCTAGAGACGCCGTGCCATTCGTGCGTTACTGCCCGACGGACAGAGGAGTGTCTACAGAAACCACCCGATCCGCCATCTGCCGCTGAAAAACTGCGCATCGAGAAACGGAAGAACAAAACTGTCACAAGAAAAATCGATACCGTGAAACAAACCTCGAAATTAGAGGAGTGGCGCCAATCCAACGACCGCAATCAGCAAAACAAGAGCCTGTTTAGTCAAGACTCAAGTTTCAACTCAGGGATTGATCTATTCACTAATATGGCCCCAGATATTCTCGTAGTGCCCAAAATACGTGTCACGCACCTAAAAGACTTCACATTTATCCGCGAAAGTTACCAGGAGTGGGCCCGCCAAACGCTCGTGATCCCGCTAGAACAGTTTGTGCAATGCAAGGATATCGCGCGCAATATCGAATATGAAACGCTTCTCAAGTATTTCAAGCGCTTTTCCAATTGGGACTCAGACGGCTTCCAGTATATTGTCGACGCACAAGGATGTTTCAATGTCGCGCACAACTTTATTCTCCAAGTACCGGATTCCGTCGAGGATTTGGAGAGTAGGACGTTCAATGTATTGCTGGTACGTGCGCTTTGTATCGTTTTCATGGTGATCTCGATCGGGAAGACTTTGGAAGGCGATGTACACGCAGCTGAAGCGTGCATTCAATCCGCAGACAATTTCACTGCCCTTCTAGGACCTCCCACGTGCCTCGGCGATTTCATCCACCACGCCATCTACGTGCTTCTAAATAAAATCCCCGCGCTCCTTCTGGGAAATTCGTCGCGGCTAGTGTCGCTATTTCGAAGACTCACCCGCATGATGAGCGGGTCCAAGGAGGTGCTACGGTATCTCACGATGACGGATCCTGCAGAAAGAGAGGGAAACGAAGAGTTCATTGCCTTTGCGCGAGTGTGGGTTCTTGCACGTTTTGCGGAGCCTGAAATTAGCGTATTGGGCGCCGAGGGTAGTTTGCAATTGAGCGTGCTCGAGGCCAGCGGCAGCATTCTGCCCAATCCTGATCTATGCAAGCAAATCTTCAACACGAAATTGGACGTGCTTGCATCTGATTGGTACCTTTTTGATGTGGTGATATCACAGTCTGCAAAATACTTTCCTCGGTTTCTGGGGATCTCCAACGTCCGCGAGCTCATATACAATTACCTTATGCTGTACCTGGAGATGGGCATGGTGATCGCGCCGCTAACAGCCCAAATGTACCTTGAACTTCAGAAAGACACCACCACGATTACAGGAGTGATCAAATATATCGATGCGATTCTTGTGCTGATCCTCGTGAATTCTTTCACTACGAGGTGGCTTCGCCTCATAAAAGTAGAAAAACCATATTTCCCCTCGCTCAGATTCGCCCATTTTGTTTCTTCGCTCATGAGCACTTTCAACTGGATAGAGGAATTGGACTATAGACTTTACAATGGCGACGGCTCGATATACGGTTTTGTGTTGGGCCGCAGCAAGAATTTCCTGTTCTTGCAAATGTATCTTCAGCTCACGCACCAGGCGTTATTTCTCGTGGTTTTGGCGCAATTCCGGTCGCCGCTGTCGCATCTTCTTACCATTGATCTCGACTACATTTTCCGTTGCATATATGCGTCCATGAGTACTGTTCTCCAAAAAGTAAAGCACCTTGAACCGTTCTGCTTCATTCCTGCAATCGCCACCGTTTTGGCCGCGGTTGAAGCAATGGAGGAGTTTGCATTGAGCACGCCAATTTTAGCTGACGATTCTGAAGAACTTATTGAGGCGTTACAAATGTACATTGAACCACAAATTTGGGACGCTATGACTCTCATTGTCTTTGGTTCGCAGGCTACGTGCGCTTCGTACACCGAACAATTGTGGCGGCTTGCCATGGATGCTCAGAGTAATGGAACCGACGAAATTTTTATCACGAAGGATCTAAAACTCGACACAGATTTTTTGCATGAGCAGTGCCAAATTAATAATATGTGGCAGCTCAATCAAGAGGAGGACCTCTACGAAGGTATTTATTTGAGTTATGATGTTGTACGGCTTAACTGGGAGGAGAGCATATGGTTGGTATAAAACAGTTTTCGGTTGTTTTACTTGCCCGGGGTGGCAAACAGTTTTAAAAGTTATTTTGTTTTTCCCGTTTTATCTGATTTCATGCATCCTGTTGACTGACCATATCATTTTATAAAGAAGCCTCCGGTACCTTCGGCGCTTAAATATCGTGAAACCAAATCTTATGAAGTCTCCCTTGTCAAATTGCTTATATCATGAAATCGTCATAGCCCCAATCCTCAAATTTTAAATTTCTCAGCACACATATCATATGTTAAGAAACCTGCTTTATATAAGCATAAAGGTCACCTTGATTGAAGCCTCCAGAAATGATACGAGATTTCTCGGTTTATCATATGCCAATTTACTCAATACTTGTGACAATCAGCGCACATACACACTTCAGTCAAAACGGAGTGTGACGTCTCAACCTTAGAAGAATTACGCTTAACGGTCGGGACCTTTCACGTTTAGTTAGACAATGAGGTTGGCATGCGACATCGTCAATAGCCTGCCGCACTATGCGGACCATTGTCAAAAGATTTACGAGGACAATATAACCAACAGGGTGGGTAGATCGCTTATATATGCGGGAATCTAAAGAACCCCACAATGCGATTATGACGTCACGAGCCACCACCCACCTCAGTTTTGAAACGCCCGTGATGAAGGCGCCACTTTTATAATTTTATGTCGACTATCGAAACATAAAAAGAAATTACCGGGTCGTGACCCAAGATTGACGAATGACTCCCGCGCAGGACCAAAAAATAGTTGGTCGTGATGGACCGAGCAGAAAACGGCCCGGCTGAAATCCCGGCAATTTTGCTCGGGTCGCGCGTCAGTCACACGCCTCCATTCTCACTTGGGCGGCGTGCGTGATTCTGGATTTGCTTCTCAGTTTCAAGTGGAGGAAACGTGCTGTGATTTTTTGAAATGTTTCATCTCAAATTTTATCTAAATAACTATCCAAAAAAGCAATTTATTTGGTATAGCAGCTTTTTTTTTCTGATTTCCGGTGCCGCTTTTCTGTGCCTTTCCATTCGTTTCCACGAGCATTTCGCAGCTCACCAGGGGAAGTCCAAATGTGGCCCCGGATTTGGCCCGATCTGTGCGCGATTGCACAGACATCGGCTGCGGACCCGGCTGTTCCTCCCTCTACCATTCTTGCTGTGATTTGCTAGTTGTAAGCTATTCCGCCATACCCTATTTTTTTCTTGGGATTTTACAAAAGGGAACATTTTAATCTTTTCACTACTCTAAACTCCACCTCCTCTTATCTTAGTTCCTCTGAATTCAAGAGCCTCGTGCCTTTTTACCCGTATTTCACAAGTGCCGCCGGGCTGCCTCAGATAACACAGAAGCGAAAATGGCACCTTCACCGCCACACCACCACGCCACAAATCCTGAAGGTACCCAGGTCTCAAGCACATCTACTGATCCACAGAATCGAGATACTGCCCCTGAGTTAGCCGCCGACTCGGGAATAAACGGTGCACAAAACCTAGATTCACGTCTGACTAATCCACCACCCGCGCAGGACCCAAATGCCCAACGTGCTGACAACTCGAATATAAACTCAAACCCAGAAACTGAAAGTGCCAATCCTGCACTGCCGCAGACCCAGGATCTGCTCACCGATCGCATCCACAGTTATCTCTATTGGCGTAGTGATGAGCCCGAACTGCGCGACCAGATTCAAGGTCAGAACGGAAGCGGAGGTCAAGAGCCCAATAACTCAGGCTCTCCCGATGGAGAAACTCGCGGATTGCGGGTACCTCCCACCATACTTGGCATACCCGAGCATATATGGCGCCCTGCCACTGACAGGATCTCGGGGGTGAACTCCAACAATAATTCAGAAACCCCCGAGAACCTGGAGGAGACTCTGGGTGCGACCATAAACGGAATGCGCTTTTTTGATGACCTCTTAGATTCCGTTTTGGGAAACCAGAGAGGCAATGAATCTACACAAAGACCATCACTGGAGGCCCAAACGACAGCAACTGAGCCTGCCACTGCCCCAGGCTCGCTGTCACTGGAGGTTCCAGTGGATGCTAATCCGGAGGTGTCTTTGAACATACCCGCTTCGACAGACTCACGTGACGCGTCAGGCGCAATTGTGATCACGGTGAACTACATGTTTATGGATGGCACTGACGAGCCTGCTCCAGGCCAGACCGGGCTGCTCGTGGTGACGATTCCAAATAACGCTACGAATCGGGAGCCACATATAATCTCGCTGTTCATCTCCTTGGCCACGCGCATGGCTTACTCTGCATTAGCACACAACGGTCCAAAGCGGAAGCCAGGCATCACCCTCGATAAATTCCGTTCTTTGAAATCCTTGAATGTGGAAGATCTTACAGACCGCACGTGCTCAATCTGCTTTGAGCAGTATGAGGCTGCGGCAGCTGGCGAGAACGCCAGCGATATTGTCGACGTGGAGGACCTCATCACGACGAAGAGACGAAAGTTGAGTCCAACACGGTTTGTTCCCTCCGAATCTGCCACCCCGGAACCGCTGTCAGCACTTTTGGCCCAGATCGAACGTGATAGGCCACCCTCGGACCTTTTATCTTCAAGTCTCAGCCAACTCGCTTCGGGTACAAGTGCGAACGCTAGTACTGAACGATCAGCTGGAGCTAATGCGGCACAATCATCAAATATAGATTCCGATAATCAAAGTCAAGGCGAGGCTCCTAACGAAGAATCTACGGAAAATCCAGCCGTGCCCGAGAAAGTATATTTGTGTGACCACGAAGAGGAGTTCGACCATACTCCATTGGAAATGCCGTGTCACCATGTGTTTGGACGTTCGTGCTTGGCACAGTGGCTCAAAGAGGCGTCAAGCTGTCCGTTATGTAGACAGTCTGTGGCGGATCCCGACGAGCCACCTGCTCATAGAACGGGTCCTGCACCAATAAGTTATATTCGGTTCGGAGGTGTGAGTGACCTTCGAGGCACAGAGTCCACTGGTAACTCAAACTCAGAAGAGTCCGAGAATGCGAATCCACTTCCATCAGCTGCTGGTGCATCGCTGGAGTCCAGCCCAAATACCCAAAGCGCGCAAACCTCACGTCTCGAGAGGAACGTCATTCAAGGCTTGTTACGTCGGGCCACACTGGTGATACTCAACCCGTCGGCCAGAAGAAGAGATGCACCTCCCTCGCCGTTAGACATGGCGGCAGGAACCGGTTCCGGCACCGGCACGGGCACGAATACTGTCAGAGAGGCGCGTGAACGCAATCCCTCGCTCTCACCCATGATCAACAACATCCAAAATTATTTCCGCAGATCTCGTCGCCAAAGAGACTCGGAAACTGCTGGTGACAATTCCTTCTTTGCATCAGGGGTGTTGAGTCGTCGGACTCCTCGAGGAGTAGAGACCGTGAGTACGGACAATCTTCTGCGCCCATCCTTCTTGGATGCTAGTACATTCATCTTTGACTTTGGACGCCCACCTCGAACCGGGCGCAGTGCTAGTGGGACTACCGCAAATTCATCCAATACAAGGGATTTGGACAGGGCATCAGGTACCGAGTCTGAGAGGAACAACAATGGGGCCCTGCGGGAATCTCGGGACAGGCCGGAGCCTTCAGCGGAGAACCAGGACTTGTGAAGTTGATTCAAGTCAACTCGATGTTCAACGAGGCGTCTGCATTTTACAGCATAGCATTTACGACCCATGCATGATTTTCACTCACACGACTACTTTATAGCATTATAGACCATTTGCACATCATGTCTTGATATATGCGGGATCTCTACTTCGAATCTATGTCAGGAGGTTTTCACCAGATGTCGCTTGCGCCGCTTGCGCCGCGAGCTTCTCCTGTTTTTGCCTCTCTTTCTCTGCACGTACGCCTTCCCGTCTTTCCATCCCTTCCTTCATCTTGCGAAGACGTCTATCCTCCTTTGATTCTTGTATCTGTTGTTCTGGAGCCTTCATCAGTTTGATGGCCGAGTCTAGCTGGTCCATCTTGCGGAAGTTCTCGCGAAACCGATCTAACGAAAGTCTGGTAATGACCTCGAGATACTCTGGGCTCACCATCAGTATAAGTGAATCGCCATGAAGATACCCGATTGGAATATCTAGCTTGATCAGGATCCGGATTCCCACGATATTGTTGCTGCCAATACCGGACTCACGGAAGCCACACGACATTGCCGTCAGGTAGAGCATATTGGCAGTGGCAGAGTCGCGGCATTTCACATGTAGAATCAAAGGCTCGAATTTGTAGAGAATGTACCGTGTCAGAGATTCACTCTCGCTCGCATCGGTGATTTCCGGACGAAAGCCAGCGCCAAACTGGAAGTCGATGGATTTTTCCCACCCCGGCAAACTCTGAGGCTCGTGCGTGACAAAGAGCCATTTCCCCTCATTTCCTTTGGCGCCGATTTGGGTTTTTGTCTTCTGTCCTTCGAGAAACACCGAGACTCTACCGGAACACAGTGAGGTCGTCACCATATCTGAATGTGCGTTGATGGTCTCGATGAGGGGAAGGCAGAGAACGTCAATTGTGCCTTTGGGTGACGCGTCGGGCGTGTCGGCGGAATTGCCCAGGATTTCACGTAGAATCAGCGCTTTTTTCTGGTCGAATGGATGCATGGATTAAAAATTATATTGGTATATTGATGGGTCCTTTGGGCTCACAATCAGGGTGTTAGAGACGTCAGAGATGCGATGAGCCATCTCGCCGCGACCTTATCGCGTGCGGCTCGGTCCTTGAGATTCACCACACTGACGCGTATCTTTTAATACCCAAATTCAAAGAAATTTTTGGATTTAGACTTCGAATTTGTGTTGGTGATCAAAATTTTCAGTTTATAAGATCTCTCTCCTTTTTGATGTGGCGCTAGCGTAACGCACTAATCAACTTCTTTTCGTCATTGGCGTCCATCTGGAATAACATCTTCAACACAGGTAGAAGCTGCTCGCGTTGCTCCTTGTGCTCCAAGAATCCTACCAAGACGTTTTTTAAGTATGCCACATTTGTTTCGTCGGTTTTACTTGGCGCCACACTTTCTTGTACTTCCACCGCACGGGCACCTGCGCGTTCCAGGGTATCTTTCATTTGGCGGTATTGCTGCGTCATATGCTTATAGTTTTTCGAGAGCCGCTCGAACTTCAATGCCGACTCTTCATTGAGCTTTTTGAGGATTCCGTTCATGTTTTCGTACTCTTTCACTCGTTTGCTCGATGCTTGAAGAGACGCACGCAATTCGTCCACGGTGCTCTCCATATCCTTCTGTTTCCGCAAGTCTTCCAGAGACGCGTGCATCAAGGAGTTTTTGAGCGGCGCATACTTCTTCCGTACTTCTTCACACGTTTGCTCAAGCTCGGCAATCTTAGAAACGTATCGGTCACATGTAGCTTTCAACTCGTCGATTTCGCGTTGCCGTTTTTTCAACAGCGCCTGAAAGTTCGATTCGAGCTCGCTTTTCTCCTCACCTGCATTGCGGATCTCGCCGCGAAGCTCGCTATACTTATTCTTGTGGTCTTCCTCGGCCTCAAGCAACATGCGCCGGAGAGTAGCGGACTCTCTTGTTCTTTCCTGGAGCAAATTCTTTGCCTCCACGAGCTCATCGTGAAGATCGTCTAAAGTGCTCTGGGTCTCCTTTGACTTCATCGCTAATTCCTCATACTGGTGTCTATACTCCAGGATCTCGTCCGATGCCGTGGCCCGAGTCTTTTGGAGCGCCTCGTGCTTCGATTTGAGCGCATCAAGTTGAGTCACTGTTTTCTGGCGACTGACCTGAAGATTCGCCACTTCTGTCGAAAGCGCGTTAGCTCGTTCAATCGCCGATTCTTGTTTCTCGATCAATCGGGTCTTTTCGTCCGACAATCTTTGGTTTCTTGCATGAAGATCGTTGTTTGTGGCTTTTAAGGTGGAAATCAGGTTATTCAATTCGTCCCTTTCGCGGTGCTTGCCTTCAATTGAATCCTTCAATTCCTTAATTTGTTCGTCTTTGTGTGATATTGACGCCTGAAGAGATGCTACCTCAAGTTTTAATGAAGAGTCAGTGCTCTTGTACTTACTCAACTCAGCGATTCTCTCATTGAGTTTCTTTTTCTCTGAAGAGAGGCCATCACATTCTTTCTTGGCTTTCGCGAGTTCTTCGTTTAATGCAGACATTGATTTTTGGACATCTGCCGATTTGGATCTCGTGTTGCTCAATTGCTCTTGTAATTTGGACAATTCGGTGTTTAAGCGACTGAGTTCCTTGTCGTTGCTTGCCACCAAGTCAGAATTCTCCGACGTCAACCTTTTGATTAATTGCTCTTTATCGGCAAGAGCCTTTGTTTGAGTGGCATGGCGTTCCTCCATGGTTCTGCGAAGGGAACTTTCGGCCGTCTTTAACTGGGCCACCTCTGCTTCGTGCTCAGCAATCCATTTCTCCCGGGCATCCTTTATACCGTCTTTTGCAGTCACGAGCTCATCGCCAACATCACGGAGCAGATCTCTCAACTGCTCAATATCGTGAGTTTTCGCCTCCAAATCGTTCTTTGCCGCGGTGAGCTCAGTGCGCAAATTTTCCGTGGCAGCCAAATCTGCCTGCAACTTCTCAATGGCGTCTTCGCTTGAAGCCAAGTTTGATTTTATTTCAAGGATCTCTTTCTCACTTGCGTCGATTTGCGCTTGTGAAGATTCAAGGCTAGCGTTCTTTTCGGAAAGTTCTTCTTTCAACTTTTGAATCCCCTCTGAAAGCGTTTGCTTCTCTGTGTCAGCAATTCTGAGTTTTTCAGCAAGATCGTCTCTTTCTTTGACTAGCAAATTGTGTGCAGTCTGATCAATTTGAACTTCAATAGATGCAGACTTATTGTTTTTGCCCTTGCCCTTGTTCTTCTTCTTACTGGAAGCCCTAGGACCGGGAGATTCTTTTTTTTGCAGCGACTCATCTGCATTTGAGGCGTGTGCTTCAGCAAGCTCATTTTGTACAATCTCAAGTTTAGATTGCAAGGTATTGTATTCTTCGACTTTCGACTTCAAGTCTTTTTCGAGCCCATCAAGTTTTTGGGAGCTTGAATGCCTTTCCTTTTGCGCTTCATCAGCTGCAGCAACAAGCAGATTATTTTCAACTTCAAGCTTCGCAATCTTCTCGTTAAAGTTTCGAGCTTTTTCGGTCAAATTATCATTCTCATCGGTGAGCTTTTGCAACTTTTCAGAAGAAGTGTTCAATTCTATTGTGAGAGAATCGACTTTTTCCTGAAGTTCGTTTGCCACTTTTGACGACGCCGTCAACTCGGTGATTTGGAGTTTCAATTCCAGCACAGAATTCTCAGAGCCCCGAAGCTTTTCTCGAACTTCAGCAAGCTCTTTCTCTGCTTTCTCAGCGGCTACAGCAGACTTGTCCAGATACTCCGCATCTCGTTTCTCGGCATCCGATTTGATCTTTTCGAGTTCCTCTTTCAAGCTACTTTCTGTTTCCGCATATTTCGCGAAAGTGGCCTTCAAATCCGCAAGCTGCTTCTCCAAAGATTCAAGAGCTTCTTCTTTTTCTCTCAAGGAGTTCTTCAACTTCAATATGGCCTCCTTGTCATTTTCGCCAGCTTGTTCGAAAAGCACCGAGTTTTCACCATCAGGATCCTTGTTTTCCAGAGCTTCTAGCCTTGCTATATCCGCTTCCAAAACCTTGACTCTAGCTCGCAACTCCTCTTCCAGTTTCGCCTTCAGGCCTACACTTTCCTCTGCGTATTTCAATGTTTTCTGCGAATCGGCAAGTTTTTTCGACAACTCGTCTTTTTCCCGTGCAAGCTTAAGTGCCTCCGCTGAACTTTTTCGCAATTCAGTCGCCAGCAAACTGGCTTTTTCTGTCAATCCCTTTAAGAAATCAACGAGAAGTCCCGCATCTGCAATCGACAGCACTGGGGTGACCTCGCTAATCACTTTCTCGAATGTAGATATGAGTTCACCCTTGCGCTTTTCGACCTTATAGGCATCCAAAAGGATCGGATACTTTTCCTCGTACTTCACGAACTTTTTGAGTTTGGAGCGCACTGCAGGCGGCAATTCCTCGAGATTAATGTTCTGGAGCGGGTCAGGCGTGCCGCTCTTGGATAAGGGCGTGTCAGGCAGCTGGCTGGATGATTTTTCGGAACTTTCGTCGTTTTCGGATACTTCACTTTTCACCCTTGTCTCACTATTTTTGCCGGGTTCCCTCAATTCTGGACTCGACTCGGAGCCTTCCTCGTCGGCGGGCTGGGTGAGGTCGGCCAATGCAGGCGTCTGCTTTTCAAGTAGACTCGACGAGTTTTTCAATCGTTGGATCGGATCACTGGATCCGTTTTTGCGGTTTGGATCTCCCTGCTGGATGTCATTGAAACTCTTGGCCACGTCTTCTGAAAACGACTTGAGTTTGTTGAACATTGTTATCTATATCGGTCTGAGAGCAGGCTTACGTAGGAGATGATAGCGAGCGTCGTGTTAGCAAACTATAATTATTAAGCTATGAAGAGATCCGTGTTAGCGGATATCAACGGGAATAAGATTTAAGAAATTGAAAAGGCTTTATATTTGGCCTCGAAATGTGGTAGATCGGATTGATCTCGGTCCACTCCACCGCGCGCGTCGATTGTACAGATCATCAACGGAGACTGCACTGGCGCTTGGGGCCTCGGTACAGGATCAACTTCTTCGTGATCATCTTCCAGGAATGCTTAAGGCCTGTTTTCCAGAAGGCACGGATGTTGCTTCGCGGGTTTTTTCCTCTCTAGGCTCGATATTGAGCGATAATTGGTATTGCTCTTCGATGGTGGGGCACTTGTCAAACCAGAGATCAATGAACGTTTGGATTTCAGGAACAGTGTGGAAATTGTAATGAACTTGCTTGAATCTGTCAATACCGGTAACGATCTCCACCGTCTTTGCCCGCTTGGCAAAATTGATCATACGAGTGCGATTCAACACGTGGTCTGGATTCCCATGATACACGAATGTAAGGTCACTGAGGTAGACACCAAAGAAAGGAACGCATGGCTCAGATCCAATGAACTTTAGCATGTCACGGTACTCGTTGAAATTCCGACTGGAGTTCATAAGTTTGTTCATATTTTGCAATCTGTTCAAAGTGTCTTTTGTCACAAACGCCCACGTCTTCTTTAATCGGTGAATGGGCGACGAGTACAACGCGGAAATGATTGCCGTCATCGACGAGAAATTGTTATATTGCCGACACCACTCTGCCACTTGGACAAAATATCGAATTACCTTAACACGCTTTCTTGGGTCGTCTTTTCTCAAGATCAGGTACGCAACAAAATTTGTGAGCTGGTTCGAGGACTTAATGAAATTTTGGATGCTGGAAATCGACTCACTGACTCCGGCTCGCTTACCCCATACTTTGTGAATACATGCCAATTTGGAAATGCTGCAATAAAGTTGAAACTCGCGAAGCGTCAACTGCCGCGCCATCTCCAAATATTCAATGTCTAGTAAACGCATTTTTCTCAATGAAAAACTTTTGATGAGTGGTGCAGGCGCCTTTTCTGTGGCTGGCAGCGGCTCCGGAATGTGCATAACGCTTTCTCCGCTCTTTAATTTATGAATGTCCTCCAGTAATTTTATCGTGATAGGGTACGTCTGCACATCGCTTCTGTTGAGGAATGATAGCCATCGCAGAAACACGCTGCTCGAATTGTATGACTCCGACCAGTGATTTTCCACTATGAGCTTCATCACATTTAGAACCTTGAGACGAATCAAGTTTTGCTTCTTCTGCAACCATTGAAGATATTCCTCGTAACTAAGTCCCTCTGGCGCCTCAATTTCAAACCGCTGGATCAACAAATCAAGAAGTTCCGAGATACTCATTATGGTCGGAAAAGACACCATGAACACTGTGTTGAACGAATTGTCTAGAGCGCTGTGGTGTGTCAAATGAGCAACCAAGGCCTCTATCGTTCCACCCTTTATACTTCCACTTTTGTCGAGGAGCAAATCAAATTGTTCGTCGCCTTCTAAGAACCACGGTATGTCTGCATCTTTCTTCTCACCGCCAAAATACTGACCTCCTGTATCATCCGCTCTCAAACCTGCCAAAGTATTGTCCCGTTCTGCGAGAAGAAGCTCCACGTTAAAATTGTCTTGCATCACTCTAGTTGCATAATTTAATATTGTCTCTCTTTCTTCTATCAATTGTTTGATGAGAGCCAAAATTTCGTCGCAAATTACGGTTGCATTGATCATCATCCCATATAGTTCGAGGTCTTGATCGAATGTGATCCTCTCGTCTTGTTTATAACCAAGCTGTTTGAGTAATATCTGACTAAGAAGAAGCGCAGATTTTTCAAGCGGATCTTTCATGGCCTCTCGTGTGTACGTGAAATCGTCCTCTTTCATCGACGCAAATGTGTCAGGGTCCTCAAGCATGAGGGCTTGCGCATTAATGACCAATTTGGCTAGCGAGTCATGAAACTGCTGCTTACTTTTGAAGAATTCTAAAACGAACGGATACTCAAATGAGAGATTGCTATCGACAGACAAGATCTTTGTTTCATCTTCGGCCAAGAATTCTGCACCTCCTGAAGCAGCATTTTTATTAACCAGACAGAATACTGTGAAATCGAAGGACTCGAGAAGATCCACAAAGTGACTCGCGTGATGGAGGTACTTGTACATGACTCGGAGAATTTGCTCATTTCTCTCATACTTCAAAGTATCATTGTAGTATCTATCTTGTTTGGCTGGGTCGAGTAAGTCGAGGGTATCTTGCGTGAATTTCTTAATGTCTTCAGTGTACGTGCTTGCTCGATCGTATGCGTTGCTATCGATGATGATTTTCGAGTGATATTTGTTCTTCAAAAGGTCGCCACTCAAATTGAGTGACTTGTGAGTTTCAGTAAAAAATGGATTGCACCAATTTCCACCATTGAACTCATTGGCAATGAATCGCGGATTGATTTGCGGAAGAATATTGTACCGATCTTCGCCCTCGTCTTCTGATACATCAGAACTGTCGTAGTCACGTGCGTAAACCTTTTTATCACGGGATATTTTGATGAATATATTGATCAAGCTGTTCATCTTTGATCTCACTGTCGCAATATCGCTTTCGATTTGAAGGAGGTAAGACGCAATTCCCTCTTCGCCCGATAGCAGATTAGAGGTGAGACTGTCTTTAGAAGGATGCACACCGGGCTGAATAACAGTGCTGTCTGAGCCGCGAGATGAGGCACTGGGTCGCTCACACGTGGTACTTGTGGATTTGTTGAGATTGTGAATTCCTAGATTGAGATACTCCTCACCTACCAGCCCTTCTGAATAGTGCATCATACTCAAATGTAGAAGGCTGTTGATGTACATCTGCGCGAATGCCTGCGACACTCTTCTCATTTTGTGTCGTATTGACTTCTCAATCTTCGTGTCCGTGAAATCAGCTTGAGTCAACCGCGCGGCGTTCATCATGCTGGAAACTGTTCGTGTTAACTCCGAAAGATGTAGGGTGAAAAGCTGCTTATTAGGATTTTCTAGAGCCTTCCATATCAAGTCTAAGAGGTAATTCAGCTGGTCCTGGAGCTCAGTCCAGGTCTCAATATCGGCAAATTGAGGGTAAAAGAGCCCTGGAGTGATGAAAAAAGGCTGAGAGAAATTGTGATACAGCGACGTACTACCTTGCGACATTGTAGATGCACTCGAGTCACGCTTCGCGGACCCATCAAGCAGTTTCACAAGAGATGAAGATCGCGAGCTAGCCGACATATCCATCGCGGCCAAAGAGGCGCAAAAATCTGCCGGGTAATTCTTCAATATAAGCGAGACATCCTCGGTGGCGTCTTTTGATGGAATATCGACAGTAACACCGTGATAGTCAATGGCGGGAACCATCGGTGTCAAGGGCAATGTGGAGCAATATATATCTAGAAGCTCACAGAAGTAAACCATTTCGCCCTCGTCAGTCATACGAGGAATCCAAATGGCATTCTTCCCTTCTGCTTCCTTCAACTGTGCAACCATCGTCTCAGCGTTTTCTACAGGAGTAAACACAATTTTATCGGCTCTCTCCGGTGGTGTAGGTAAATGTGACACGGACCCCGAGGCAGAGCCAGATCCGAATGACAATGAAACGGAACCGCCGCTATACAGAAGGGTGGACGCAAATGAAGGCTGGTGCTGAGTAGGAAGCTCCAACGGCTCTTTGGGTTTGCTGAGCGCTTTTGGATCTAGTTCCTCTTCTAAGTCATCTTCGTTCTGGCAATTGCCCTTGCGCAATTTGGCTTCTAGGCTAGTTTCTGACAGCGCAAATGACACCACCGAATTCTTACGAGTGTTGGACGACAGATCGCGCCCTGTATCGAAAGTTTTGTTCAATAAGTTGCGAATCAGGGGGATTAAAACGTTTGCAGCAGTATTTGCGGCAGTAAGCGAGTCGAGGTCCTTGTTGGATTGCATTTTATCAAGAACCGGTTGCACATAGTTTACGGAGCGAACATAATTGCACGGGATCCAGCCCCTACACAAGTCGCCCTCCGCATTGATTATCACGCCATCCCACCATCCAGATTCGCTCTTGGAGAGAATGTATACGGTGTCACCCAACTCTAAAGGCAAATGCGACGGCTGAATGCCCGGGAAATCATAAAGGGCAATCACTGTATCTAGGTAGCTGAATTTCGCATCTAATGGGTCGAACTCCATATGTCCAGGAGAATCTTCGCCGGGAGTATAGTTCATTTCGCAGGTGTTGTAGGGCGTGAAGTTATGAGTGGATTAGAATAGAGTGTACACGAATGTGATTCTGTAGTATTTCTTTTCGAAAATGAGATAGTTTTTTGATGTGGATGTGAAATTAAATGCAATGAAACGAGGCCATTTAAATACCGGTAGCTGCGGTTGGTTGATATTGTCTGGATTGAACAGATTTCAAAGTTCTGAGAAAATAACGGTACTCGTAGTTTTATTAAGAGTTTGAATAAATCGTTCTTCTTTTAAAAAAAGCCTGGAATGTCCTTGAATTGTTGAGAACGAAGAAAAGGCGATTGTTCATCCACCTAAATCCGGAGAAGTTAAGCTTTAGGCGAGATAAGGACGCCAAAGAACACGTAGCACAATAAACTTTGGCTGGGCCGGATTTCTTAGTTCGAGTCCCAAAGCTTGCAGGTATGCTTACGCTTGGTGAAAGACCGCTTTCAATGACAGACTTGTCTGGAGTTATGAAGTCAATTTCGTATCCCACGCAGGTGCGGAATCAGAGCGGCTAGAAATTCCTGGCGATAAAAAAAACGCCGGTCCGGTGCACAGGCGCGCCCCTCTAGGGCGTTGGGGGACGTGACTTTTCCGGGAAATTGCAGCCAGCCGCTTTTTTTAGGATAGATTTCGTAATTTTAAATGAGATTAACCATGAAATAATAAACAATTAATTCAAAAAAATGGGGCACTTGAATTGAACATATTAAGGAAAATTTCTGGGTGCTGGCTTGCGGAGTCCCGTTGAACGAGGCTTGGCCCATCAAGCGTCTAAAAGATTTGATCCATTTGTACTAATGTCAACACAAGATATGACTTTAAGATAGCACCAAGATAAAAAAAATTTCGTTTTTTTTAAAGCTTCGAGAAAAGTATTTCTAATCATGCGCTGGGCATGGGCGTATTCGACAAATATCTAGGAAGTGGCTGCATCACTTGTTACGCATTTGGCGCTACTTATCGTATATACATTGTCGTCCTGTTGGGCTAGAGTGTGTTATTTCATCACCTCAAATTCTATACTTTGACGAAATTCACGCATAATTTAGGTGCCTGCCTACAAGTGAGTGAGATATAGCCATTACCAATCTGTCCTTCTCCTTCAAAGGCGTCAGACAGACCACCAATAAAGGCGAGAAAGATGTCTTGCACGGTTGGAAATTATCAATTTAGTGATGTCGAGAATGAACTCGTTCGCGACAGAATTTGTAGTTGCACCTCTAATTTGGCAGGGTTGCCCATGTCCCAAAATGAGGGCGTTTATTCAACCACTGTTTCATCCCCGAGGTGCTCGTTCACTCACGGGTTCGATTGATTTTCGGCCAACGCCTTCGCTTATTCATTCTTTGAGCTTTCTTTGCACATTCGACCTAACCCTTCACCGGTCGGCGATTGAATCTACTCGCAGAATCCGGAAGAATATAAGCTGCAAGGTTATCTCTCGTATCCTCCTGAAAATTCGGACAAGCTGTAAATTTGTGATTCCCGAAGCAGTTCTCGCATAACTCGGGATGTGCTTTGAAAGCCCGAGCTAACTTGCGTGCAGATGTGCCCATAGTTGGTAGATGCTCTCGTTTTCTCTTGAGCTCCGGATGGTGTGAACTGATTGGCGCGGCATACTCGGCGGTCACTCCAGCCATTGTTATCAAATCCCAGGAATCAGATTGGCATGACTCAATGAAGGTTTGAAATTGTATCTTTAGCGCGTTTGTTCTGACTACAATAAAACTCTGACGCGTTATGGAGTTTGCCTTTAAAGTGAGATGCGTTTCTTCATGAACCTCTCGACGAATGCTTGATATGATACTTCCGTATAACTTGGAAACTGATCAAATAACCAATTGGTGATGAGTTCCTGTCCTCCTTTTATATATCCGAGAGTTATTTCGTATATGTACATCTCGATTAACCCGTAAGTGTTTTCGCGGTGCCGGTTATAAAATGTCGTAAGAGCTTTCATGAAGAGTTCAATACCGTCTTCCGTGTAACTTTTCCATCGCTCACAAGCATTTTGGATGGTTTTGTAGTCCGCATAGACTAGGTGTCGTAAATCAGGAGGTAGCGTCTTGGAGTCCTCCAGGCGACCTAAGCACCTTGCTTTTTTCAATTCATTCCTGGATGATTTCTTTTCCTCGTGATCATTTCACGCCCCGATCGCAGATATACGTCCAGGGCCGTTTCGAGACCCGGAGTAGTATTTAGTCAAGTACGGGAAGAGTAGTTTGAGCTCATATATAACAATGATGAATGCATATTTTCGATCTCATCCAAAATTTCAGTCAATCAAAGATTATCGTCGATGATTAATATTAATTCACACGCTTTGTTATGCCGCAAAGAAAAAAATAACACATGCAATGGAGGTTTGAAACATATAAGGATTCGATTAACAATCGTTTTGCAGACAACCAGTTTAGGCCGCGGCGTCGCTCACCCCACCCAAGCACGCGCGGATACGAGCCCACTACAATCTGCAGCGTTTATTCTCCAACAATATCAATTGAAGTGCATCAAGCAAAAAAAAAGGCGATTTTCTTACCTTCCATTTCAATTAGATTAAAAATTACGCTTACCGGTTCTGCATCTTATAAACCGATTCTTGGCACGACTCCATATCAACAAGCGATCGTCCTCTAACCAGATCGACTTTACTGCAACAATTTATCCTTGCCAACTGAATCATTAATCTAAAAGTTTTCTATCAATTGCAATGTCAATTTTCTTCAAGACCCCCGTGGATATTGAAATCAGACTAGACGGCGAGAACACCCGCAAACATGTGGATGTGAAGTCGCCACAGGGTCGGACCGACTCGCTTCCCCTCTTTTCCGATGGTGAAACCGTGAAAGGAGAAGTCAACGTGCGTACGCGTGAGGGTAGAAAACTCGAGCACGTAGGCATCAAAGTCCAGCTTTTAGGTACGATCGAGCTGCAATTGGATGTCGTGCTGAAGTCGACATTTCTCTCGCTAGCCACGGAGTTAGCGTCTCCAGAAACTATGACTCAGGCTCGAACGTATCCATTCGAGTTCAAAAATGTGGAGAAACAATACGAGAGTTACCGTGGCAAGAACGTGACCTTGCGCTACTACATTCGCGTGGTGATCTCCATGAGAAACAAAGCCGACGTCACGCGTGACAAAGAGCTTTGGGTTTACCGATACTCAACACCTCAACCTAGTACTGAAGCAGCTGTAGTATCAGAGAAAAGTAAAACTGCAAAAGGCCACTCCCAAATGTCGAATGTGGCCCTGACAGTCAAAATGGACGTCGGTATAGAGCACTGCTTGCACATTGAATTCGAGTACCTGAAGTCGCGCTTTCTGTTGCAGGAGGTGATCGTGGGGCGAATCTTCTTTCTCCTTGTGCGACTCAAGATCAAGCACATGGAGATTTCCCTCATCCGTCGAGAGATGGTGGGCGCGCCGCCAAATCAGGTCGTCGACAGCGAAACCATGGTGAAGTTCGAGATCATGGACGGTGCACCTGTCAAGGGTGAAAGCATTCCCATCAGATTGTTTCTTGGAGGCTACAACTTGACACCGACATACATGGACGTGAACAAGAAGTTTTCCACACGAACCTACTTGTCATTGGTGTTGATCGACGAGGACGCCCGGCGGTACTTCAAGCAAAGCGAGATCATCTTATTCAGAGAAGAATGATGAATGTTTCAATTGTTGATTTACGACCAATCATAAGAGTAGGGTGCAACTCGATCATGAGAGAGCCAGTATCAATGGATCGAACTATGAGCAAATTGCGTGGACCTAAAGATGTTTCAAAATTCAGATTCAAAGTTTTATCCAAAAACTCAACTTTAGCTCCAAATCAATTCAGAAATTACACCGAAAGATGCGGGGGAACGTTCACGCGTCGGTTGACTGTTTGTATCGTCTTGTGGATGCTGAGACGCGAGTAAAACGTGGGAAAGTGCGATGCGGCCAGCCGAGGACTGCAAATGGAGGACGCGAGTGTATGCGACAAAAATGAAAATTTTCGATTACGGAATACCCCAGCGCAATTTTCCGATATTTTTTGATATTTCGGAAATTCAAGACACAATTATTGAAGTCTGGTTGATTGTTTCCAGCCACTGGCGCTCCACCGAGATTAATTCGCCCGCGCTCTCTTTGAGGTGTGCACGCACGCGCGGTACAGAGCATCAAACAGTACGGCTCGTCTAGCTGGAAACCGACGGAACGAGCCCACGCTGATCCAAGAACCTTCAAGTTTTTGTGATTTCAATTTCCGAATTTCTTATTCGACATTCTAGGGTGCCGGCTCTTTCTGCTGTTGGCGCATTCACTTCAACAGGTTGCCATCGCGACCTCGCCTCTATTTATTACGCGGCTGGCCCACGCCGTAAGACACCATTATACTTTCACATCCGTGTCCAAGTTGTTTAAATGTCCACAGCCAATCTACGAAATGATTCCGAGGCTAAATCAAGTTATCAGTCGGTGTCGCTTTCGACCGCGGGAATGAGAGCCCTCATATTCCAGCTACAGTCGCTATATCTACGTGCCCCGCTCAAGCTCTTTCGACCGTCAAGGTTTGATTATATGGTCTATGTACGGGAACAGGCCAATAAGCATACAGACATTCTTTCCAAACCATACAAATTCCGAACGCATTCAAGTCTTCCAATGCTCATCAGTGTGCTCAAACGTGAGGGGTGGAGATTCATCCCAGACAACATCCTACCGCCACTCATCGCAAACTCCGCCACGGGTGTGATTCTTTACGGCACATATCTAGGAGCGTTGGACTCTTTGAGTGGGCATCGCGGTCCCAAGGCCAATTTCGAGTACTCGCCCATAGACACTTGGCGAGCAGGTTTTGTAGCAGGTGCTGTTCAGTCTTTGGCAGCGGCGCCGCTAGATGCAATATACTCCAGACTGACTACCGCAGAGATGATCTCGGGAAAGCACGAGAACCTCTGGAAGTATGGTGCCTGCAAGCTTCGTGAGATTGGGTTGGCAGGCGTGTTTGCTGGCTACGCTTTCTCTCTTGTCAAGGAAAGTTTCGGATTCGCATTTTACTTCCTGACTTTTGAACTTATCAAGACGCGTGGGTACAATTTGACCTATCGTGTCATCTCCGCATACAGAAATTTCAAGATTGCCGTCAGAGATAAGCTTTCGTTTTTCGCGGGCGACGTTCAGGAGGTGAACTCGGACCTCATCAAAAAGGAGCGCTTGCGGCTGACTAAGATTTTAAAATCTTCGTTCATTTTGTTGGCTGGTGCGTCCGCCGCGTTCACTCTTCTTGCAGTACAGTATCCCATTGACAAAGTGCAGAAAATACATTTCCGTCGGCTCGAAGCTCTTGATATCTATAACTCATCGGTGCAGCCGCTGAAAAAGCGGCCATTTGTCAAAGTGTACTGGAACTCATACCTAGACACATATCACCAAGTGATGAAAAACAAGCACACTCAGGGCAAAACCTGGTTCCATCTTGCCTACAAAGGGTTTGCCCGCAATGCGCTCACCACGATCCCGGCCACGTCCGTGGGGCTTTTGATCTTTGAGATTATGAGAACTCGTTTGGCAGATGAGATCGATGAAGTCGGCCCATTGGAGTAGCATCACTATAAATACATTTATTATACTCGCTTGTATATATTAATCAATCGCACGCCAAGATCACGTGCGGGCCTTCTCGTAGGCCTCCCATCCTGCTTTTCTATATCTCTCACCTTCTACGCATGGGTCTCTGCCCTTACCGAATAAACCCCTACCCACAATGATGATGTCAGTGCCCGTGGCGATGACCTCGTCCACGGTTCTGTACTGTTGCCCCAAGGCATCACCCTTATCATCCAAGCCAACACCCGGGGTCATTGTGAGCCAGTCGAAACCTTCGGCTTTGCCGCCCATATCTCTTTGAGCGATGAAGCCAATGACAAAGTCCTTGTCGGTCTTGGCGATTTCCACGGTTTTTTCCGTGTATTCTCCGTAAGCCAAAGAACCCTTGGACGAGAGCTCGGCCAACATCAAAAGACCTCTTGGCTCATCTGTAGTCTCACTGGCCGCCTCTTTTAAGCCCTTCACGATTCCGGCACCAGTGATACCGTGTGCATTCGTGATATCGGCCCATTTTGCAATTTGGTAGACTCCGCCAGAATACTGTTTCTTGACGGTGTTCCCGATATCGGCGAACTTTCTGTCCTCAAAAATCATGAATTTGTGCTTTTTCGAGAGCTCAAGCAACGGCACGATTGTGCCTTCATAGGAAAAATCATCAATGATATCAATATGGGTCTTGACAAGACAGATGTATGGGGCCAATTTTTCAATGAGGTCCAAGAACTCTTTCGTGGTGCTTACATCGACAGACGCGCACAAGTTGGATTTCTTCTCTTCCATGAGACGCAAGAGTCTCGCTGCGACGGGAGAAGCATGCTTTTCGGCTCTTTGAGAGTATGTTTCTGGCATTTTATTTGGTTAAATAATTGAGCTCATTGAGGGTCCTATCAATTTTTCGCACTAACTGCTAGCCGAGCCGTGTCACGTGACCAGGATAACGAAGTTCAGATTAGAAATCTATTTACTGGAGACCTCCTCTCGCAACTCGGGGAATACTTTGTTGAGATTATCCCATGTCTCTTGCTGTAATTCTGACTTCTCCGTTGTCAAAAAGTCGTTTTGCAACACAAGAATCATGTTCTTCATCACCTCAAGACTTGGCTCCCGCACCTGCGGACCAAGCTGATTGATCGCGACGAAATCTTTCACTAATCTTAACCAGTTCTTATCGGCAACGTCCTCGGGCAACTCTGAGACAAACCTCAAAAATGTTTTGCTCACTAAATTCAAGACTTGCAGATGAGTCTCCCAGAAGCCGGTAGTATCAGTCTCGAGTGTCTCCTCCTTTTGCAATTCCGCTAAAAGAGGGAAAAGACCGTAATCAAACACACCTTCCGCGGTATACGTTTCGGATAATGGTCCAGAAGATATCGTGTTTTGAAGAGTTTGTACAGCATGATTCCTCACTTCCCTACACGGATTGAAGCATTGATGGGCCAACGCCTGTATCAAGGGGTATGTGGTTTTATGCTGAGACGCACTTAACTCACCCGTCACGGCTATACTCCGTTTAGCAACTCCAACCAACTTTTTAGCCGATTGTACCTCTTTCTCGGACGCTTCTGCTGGTTGGTCTTGCTCAAACCGCGCTCCTACGGCTCCCAATGAAGAGATTTCGTCAAGAACCCCCAAGAAAGGCAAATAATTCTCGTTACTGATATCCTGTGGGAAGCGGCGCACAACCGATTCAGCGTAGTTCAAAATGTCGCTGGCAAATTCTCTAATTGAACTCAAGCTTCTAAGGATATTCCAAAAAGGCTCATTCCAGAAGATGCCCCTAACTTTACTGTCTGTATCCACCAATGAAAAAAGCGGTTGGACCAAAGAAGACCCATATTTAGCAAGAATCTCTTGTTGAAATCCGAGAACGCTTTGGATCAATTTCGAAACCTGCTCCGAATGATCTATCTTGCTATTTCTGGCAAGCAAAAAGACATATGTGCTTAAACGAATAAAACCCCTTTTGGATAAGTGATCGGAATTAAGGTATTCCGTGAGACGGCTTATAAGTAATTCTAAAACTTCATCTTCATCGATGATCAAGGAAAAGCACACCATAATTTCGAACAAGAAAAGCACTTCAGATTCGAAATATCTCTTTGCGTCAGCTGAGTATTCGGGAAGAGTTTCAGACAAAAGAGTGATGAATTGCTTTATTTGAGCACTTCCATTCTTTGAAACGACATCAAATATGGCGGTGATGTTCAACGAGCTAACACAGTCCATTGCGGAAAGAGTCGATTCGATCTCCTGATCAGAAGGCTCAGGGGGCTCATCCGAATAGCCCTTGAGAAAGGAAGAGAATGTGGAGAGTAATCCGCTCTCCTTCAAGGGTTTCACCTTTTGAATAACGTAGCTTGGTTTCACTCTGGAAAAAGGGGAAAGCTTGAGCTTTTTCTGGAACTCGGAGAAAAGATTTGGTTCTATCAAGCAATTTTCAAACAAATTCAAGATCAATCTGATCACGGAAGCCCAGGACTGCGAAACTTTACAGTTCGGTTTCTTGATCAATCGGAATAAGACAACTGTGGAGAGCTGTGCCTTGAAGTCCTTGCCAAAATAGACTGATAACTCACTAACAGTCACGGGCTCGGGTTTCTTTTCAATTGTGAGCTGCGTGATCGGAATCTCTAGTCTAAACTGATCGTTGTCGCTTGTTTTGATAGATGTAACATCGGATAAAGTTGTCAATTTTGTAAGTTGCTGAATCAAGTAATCAACCGCAGTATCCAACTCGTGGGTAATGCAAATGTTGGCACACTTGTCAATTGATGACATCAACTTAGTGACGATATTATCATCAGATGCTTCCTTAAAGACCTTGATCAACGTGTCTACCACATTTTCTGCAACCGCCTCAAAGAGAATTTCATCGAATTCGCGCAAAGTCGTGGGGTCAAAGTCAGCGACTGAATTGCCGTGATCGCGTGCCCAATTAGATTGTGAAGAGATGAGATTGTGCCAGACATCGTCAAACCACTTGTCGGTTCCGTGATGTTCCTCGGGCATGATGATTTCCCGATCTTTGATCGAATTGTAAATGCTTGCCATATACCACTCAGGAAAGTCTTTTCCATTGTAGACTCCTTTGAGATTTCTCCTGTACGATTCGAGGTCCATCAGTTTCTTCACCTGGGGGTTATGCAAGTCAGTATTGAGCATGATGATAGAGTAGGACAAGATGAAAACTGCATCACGGTCTGGCAAAACAGGCTCTCTATCAGGATATTCCTCAGGAGCCTCATTATTCTCATTAGTTTGGCATCCGACAAAGGCCTCCGCAAAAAGCTCGACTACACGCTCAATCTGCTGGGACTCTCCTGGAAGTCTAAATGATTTAAGCATCATACGTAATCCCTCATCAACTCTCAAGCCTCCAAAATCAAAAAGAAGCATGAACTCTTTGAGAACTTCTGAGTTTGCCGGTTTGGCCAAGTACTCTCCCAAGATCTTTTTGTTGAGTCTGGTTGACTTCTGGAAAAAAAACTCTGCCAATTCTTTCAGGTCACCAGCATCCTTGATGAACAAATGTTCCAGAAGCGCAGCAATACCTTTTTTGGGATTGTCATTGAAGATCTCGGTACATTTAATGAACGCCTTCTTTTGCAACTTATTGACAACCAAAGGATGCTTCTGTGATTTGTCGACAGCTTGAGAATGAGCCGATTTGGTGCGAACATGTATACCGGAGACAAACGAGAGAATTCCTTCAAGACAGATTGGTGGAACATTATCGGTGGTAGTAAGAGCACTTTCGGGAAGAGCTAACTCGCATAAGAAGTCAATAAAAGTGCTGGCTAAGTCGGATTTCTCGAAGTCACAATCGAACTCCACAAACAATTGGGTGAAGAAGCGGGGCGAACGTGTCCAAAGATATGACAACGACTCAACAATGAGTTCCTTGGCAGCGGGGCTTCTCACTGAAACTGATGTAGCGTTGCCCTTCATGTTTTGGTCGATTGCCAGTTTATTTGGTAAGAGCGATTTGAAGATCAAATTAAGCGTCAATTCAATCTGCGATTTGAGGTTGTTGTTGAGAATAATTGTTGTGGCACAAAACAACCGGAGTGCTTCTTGCAAGAGAGGAATAGAGTCAGTCGACGAGATGATCTGCAGAATATCCTTGGAAACTGGGTCGGCGAACATTGCCATCAAAGAAGGATGGTCAGGGATTTGATCGCCGGCCACTTCAACGGCAATTGTGATTAGCGACAATGCAAACACGCGCGAGGACTCTGTGTGTTGGTACTGGTTCAATGGCGAGCACATGGATATAAGAAGACCCAAGAACTCGTTAATGCACTGGATGTCAAACTGTTCCTCGGATGTCTCGGAAGCAGGAAGTCTTCTGGGCGAGAGTGGTGCAATATCCACGGTTCCGGTAGAAATATGTGAGCCAAATTTGACCGGTTGGTTCGCCGCATCTGAAGAGTCACGCAGAGGGGTATCGGACCCTTGCGAATCTGCCATGTGACCGATCGCCTCGGAGTGGAGTTCTGCGTACTTAAGAGCGACTTCTTCGCCGTTCAATATTTCAGGCTCAAGTTCTCGCACACGCTGGAAGATTCTTGTCGTCATAGCGACCATGGCCATTTCGGCCGCGCGCCTGAGCACTTCGCTGCGTCTTTTGTTGCAAGCCAAAGACACGCACGTGTGTATGACCTCAGAGACAGCTGCGTTCAGTAAACACAGCGAAAGTGGACTGACAAGGATGGTTTCTAAGAGCCGCAATACCTTCAACAACACCGCGTCGTCGGAGTTTTGGTCGGAGGCTTCAAAACGACACCGAGTCAACGACGTGGTTAGCTGGACGAGCAGATTGGTCACGTTCTTCGAGCGAAACGAGATAATGTCGTATTGGAAAAGCTTCGAGATCACATTGAGTGCCAAGCTGGTGACGGCGCCCGAGGTGGTGCTCAGCTCGATCGTCAAGAGGAACGGTTGAAGGAGGGTCAAGCTGTCGACGTCATCAATGTCGGTAGTGTCGGTCAAGATCGCACGTAATTGCAAAAAAGTCGAATGTAGCGCAGTAGTGGGCCCGGCAGCACCGTTGGCCTGACGAGCGGCTACAGGCAGCGCCGACGCCGTGGCCGGGCTCGGGGTCGACATCGACAATTTGGACATGAGCGGCTCATCGTCACCGAAGAAGTCGGTGCCGCCGAAAATCGCCGCCACGCCACTCTGCGACCAGCGGCCCTGCTTGCGCATCGCCAGCGAAATCCGCATGCATTCGTCGATCATGAGGGCCACGGGGTCAAGCGCAGACCGACGCGGGGAGCCGCCGTTGGCGAGACTGAGGCCGTCGTGGTCCAAGCCCTGGGGTAAGTACAGGGTCAGGACTGGAGAAGACAGCATTCAGAAAGTCTAATCTATAATCTAATGATACACTAATGCAGTGAAGGTGGTTTTCTCGATAGAAGGTGGCTTTTTCGTGGAGACAGGATTTCGCAGTGAAGAGTGTTACTGCGTGGAGGTACCCTTGCGATAGAATAGGCGCGCCGGTCGACGAGCTGGACAGACAGGGATACGTGGCGCGTCTGCTTAGTGCAGGGAGATCGAGAAATCTTGTAGGTTTTCGGCGTGTAATAAGGTAGGATTGTCAAATGGTCTAAAGAAGAAAATGAGAAATTTCGGGAAAGGAGGTAATCGGAATATTTTTGTTTTAAAACTTCGAACATTTGTGGACACAATACCGCTTGTGAGGTGAAAACTGATTATATAAGATTTGCTGCTAATAGTACTGCAATTTCTCCCGCCAATTCGAAGGGGCAAATGAGTTTAGTCATTCATCAAGAGACTCAGATAGATTATCTTGCTCGAAGGTATATTACTATAAGAGAGAAGGTAAAAGTTTTGGCCCAATAAAAAATTACGTTTGTGGATGTGCGAGCCCAGGGCCGTCCATTGCATTTGCAACTTATTCACAACTCACAACACGAAGCTTTCACAGAAATTTTTTAAAGATCAAAATAGAAGTCTTCAATAAGAGAATTTAGCCGGTTTTTACTGACTGGATAAAAACACAATAACATCAATTGATTTATCTAATTTTGTGGAACGTGTTGTGAGATGGGAAATTCTGGCTCCGCTCTCGAGATGTTTTGTGACAAACTTCAGTCACTTTTAAGCAACATTTGCGTATACATCCCAAGGTGGTCACTTATTCTATTGGCTCACTTACCACACACTTCATTCTCAAAGCTTGCCCTGGACTTGGAGGATCTGCTCCATTGAGTCCACCACACTGGTCTTCAAGTCGATCAACGGGAAGCCAAGGATAGCTCTGGTTTTCTCGTTGTCAACCTTGCAAATGGTCTTGGCAAGCTCCTCTCCTTTGCCAGGCGTTCCTACAGGAATCTTGCCCTTCAAAGAAGGCACATTTTCGTTGAGAACATCCACAAGATCTTGCCCAGTGACGCGTCCAGAATTGAGCAACAAGCGCACATTCGACAAGTTCTTCTCAAATGCAACAACATGAGCCTTGGCTACATCTCTAACGTCGACAAAACCGCCCTTGAAAGGAGAGACGGTTCCCTCGGGACCAGCTTTCAACACTGCATTGATGAACTCGGATGAGGTGTTGAGCTCGCTTTTCACCTCGGAATCAAAGGCCTGGGGTCCAAAAACAAACAGGGGATTTACGTAACTGACATTAAATCCGGGCTTCTCGGCTGCGACAAAGTCCCATGCTGCTTTTTCCGCAAAGGTTTTGGATCCTCTGTAACCCAGAACCGGGTCTTTCTTTGCCTCTTCCCATGAGATCTCATTCCATGAATCCTCATTCACGGTCTTGCTTGGGTCTGAAGCCACTGATGCGGTAGCAATCGCTGCATACGAAGAAGTGATCACCACGTTCTTAACTTGAGGCCCATGAGTTTTGATTGCATTCAATGCATTTTTCGTTCCGTTGACAGCGGGCTTGAGCAACTCTTCCTCGACATTAGTAGCCTTGAAATGGAATGGGGACGCGGTATGCAAAAATACTGTTACCTCAGGGTGATTTTTCAATGCGTCGTCGAACGCGCCAACTGGCTCGACATCAGGTACTATCTCGTAAGAGAAAGCACTGGAACCCAACAATTTCTTCAAATGCTCGCCCTTTTCGGCGGATCTGACCGACCCTACAACGTTGAAACCTTTGGAAAGAAGTAGCTTGCAAATGTGCTGGGCAATAAAACCCGTAGCGCCAGAAAGAAAAACTGAAGTTGACATGGATTTTTATGATATTACTGCTTAATTGAATTGATAATGGCCGAAAGATACTGCCGTTTTATACGTGGACGCTAATAAAAACGTTTGTCAGCATGCAGCAGCCAACGTACATGTTATCGCTCAGTGCTCACCGGTGCCCCGCGATTTCTCGACATGCTTTTATCGTATCTCGTGATTCTCAGGTTATGTGAACCAGCTGATCGTCCACATCACCCAAAAGAAGAAAAATTCAAAACAAGCTGCGTGTTGTTTTGCTCTTTCAATATGTGATCGGTGTAAATTAGGGAATCGGCAAATCTGGCTTTTTGCCACTAGAAGCAAACCTTAAACTTTGAGCCCTGCTCAGGTACCTGCACCCGATCCGCTTGCAGGACAAGCAAAGACCGTTTGCATTAACTTCTACATTTTCTGAGTGGTTTGAATCTGGTAGAGGGTCTCAAGAATGATTTCATTGATTTGAAAGCATCACGGTCTTTAAGTCTCGCAGAGGTTGCTCGATGGCGCTTTCACGTCATGCGGAACCGAGCCACGTGGGGTCTCTGGTGATAATGCTACAGCTGCGGTTTTCAAACGATGATCTCTGGATTGCTAGAGAATTGAAAAGTTTGATTTCGTAGCTCCACAACAAATTCACGAAATCTCTCTTTTCCTTGTCTAAACGTTGATTTAGTTTGCATCGCTTCTATCAATACGGGTAAGCCTCTGGCATAAGTAGCAAATACGGTCTCAGTCTAATCCCGAGTCTATGACCAGATTAAAAGAGTTTGCTACTTGTAAGAATGGCCTTGTTGCAGTCCATCTGGTGTGTCTCCTGAGACAACAGACAGATGCAAGAAGGCTCATAGACTTTTTGTACTTAAGTCTCGAGTTCATAGCAATATTTCGGATCTTGTCATTTCTCTTACTTAATCGCTTGACTTATACGAATAAAAAGCCTTCAACCGACATTTGAAAAGTTGTAAGCTAAGAGAGTTTTCTTCTCGTGATACTTCTGCTCAAAAGTCGTCTCTTGAATTTCGAGGACTGACGGTTAAGTTTATAGTATTCCGATGTAAACACTTTTAACATATTTTGTATAATTACCCGACTTACAGTTTTCTTGGCTTACAAAGTAAAATATTTATTTGGCATGCTCATTCAAAGTTCGAGAGAGGTAAGGTAGTTTCAGAATAGCTACAAGGAAGCTTCAAATGCTACTCGGATACACGAATGCAAAAGGCTTCAGAAATACAGTCTTGAAGGATACGGATCAAGGGATATTTCGGAACTTTTCATTGCAAGAGTTCTGGATTGATCGGTCCTTTCATACTCCGCAGCTAAGGACATCTGGAAAAAGCCGATTGTTTTTCGCATCAAACGTCCATCGTGATTCTCGTAACACCCCCTTTTCTCACAGGACCAAATATACTTCCTTCTCCTCGCTCATCGATCGAAGCTTGTTTTCAGCGTTTTACAGAAGAGGGTTTCTGATACAGGTAAGTTTTAAAAGCGAGATAATCTCAGGCGCCCACTTTGGTGAAGATTTCACTTGTTAATAATCAGGAAAATCAATACAGCCTTGGCACTTGGTTTCAACAAAAAAGGACGCGATTGATCTCATTTCAATTTACTGAATTTATCACACAATCTCCAGGCAAAACAGCTAATTTTACAAGATAAATCACGTCCCCTTTTTTCCTTGAAGACACGAAACTCCCAATCTTTCAGAATCTCCTCGGAAAAAGTCGAACTCTTTAAATCTCTATCGGACCAATTCGCATTCGCCGAGCGCTCGCACGCACGCAAAACACGCCAGAAAAACACGTCTCTTTCGATTCCGTGCTTCGCTCTAGATCCGGACCATGGGCCCCAAAAAAAATACGGGCAAGCCGGCCCGGCTGAAAATTCTGGATGCCGATAAGCCGGCGGCCAAAAAACGACTGACGAAGAAAGACGCGTTTGCGGAAAAACCGGAACAAAACGGAACGATGAAAACGCCTCGGGCGGCAAAACTGGAAATAAATGGCAAAGCTGGCGATGCCGATAAGAGAAGCAAGTCTGAAAAGGCGAAGAAATCGGAAGAAGTTGAAAAACCAAGAAGAAAGAGAATTTCGAAGGCCGAGTCGGAGCCGAAACCGGCGAAACGACCATATAAAAAACGGGCCAAGGCCCCAAGTCTTGTGCTTTCGCTCCAGAGCAGCCCTCAAATCATCGAGGGTCGCAAGAGACTGAAAGCTGGTGCGGAGACTCCTCTCATTGGCCAGATTCCCAATTTAAAGCCGAATCTGCCTCGGTCGTTTGTAGAACCCGAATTGGCCGAGCCAAAACCAGGTTTTCTGGGCCATCCATTAGAAAGTCTTCCCCCTTTGAAATTGAAGCGGGCTGCCGCTGCAGGACGCGGTTCAAAAAAGACCAAAGCAATGATGAAGGCGCCTGTTGAACCGCCTTCTGACGCGCAGATCGAGGAAAAAGAGGGACAGTATCGTCGCGCTTTGCTCACAAGTCAACTGGAAACCTTAACGGGAAACTCCGAGGAACGCATAAGCACACATACGAAGAATGGTCGGAGGTCAAAGAATCGTGGCGCCACGCCCGAGTCCGAATCCGAGTCTGCGAAGACCACCACCATCAATATTCCCCCTACATCCCCGTCGAGAAAACGCGGCAGCTTCTCGAGCCCGACTCATTCAGTAAAACGTATAAAAATCATATTCCCAAAACGGTCGAACGCCGTGCTTGCGCGGCCAGTCGTTGAACCGCTGCCGGAAACCTCCGATGCCAATGACAACGACGATTTTTGTTCCACATGCGGCGGCACCGGTGTCTTCATATGCTGCGACTCATGTCCTCGACTGTTTCATCTTCTCTGCTGTGATCCGCCGTTGCGAGATGTTCCTGATGAAAACTGGAATTGTCGAGAATGTGCCGTCAGACACGGTCCCAAACCGAAATCTTTCGGCGACTTGGGCATGTTTGGTCCTCTTGTTAACTCTGTAATCGGAAGAAACCCTACCGAGTTCAAATTGCCAAAGAAACTCCGCGAAGGCACTTTTATTGGCGTCTCCACCGGGAGTGACCAAGCTTATCAAGACTCACTGGTCAAGCCGGAATTGTCAGCTGCGAAAATGAACGGCGCGCAAATTCCAGGATACAACAAGGACGATGACCTCGATATCGATGCGCTTTACAAAGAAAATGGAGACCCTTTCTTGTGCCACAAGTGCGGTGATTCTGGACTCAAAAAGCGCACGATGACCTCGTGTGATTATTGCCCACTTTTCTGGCACTTAGACTGCCTTCCGTATCCGATGTGCCTGGCAAAAACTAAGGGCCTGAAATGGCGTTGTCCAAATCATGTAGAGGAGATTTTGCCGTCGCTCTGGATGGAAAAACGCAGCTTCAAGGACGCATTGGTGCTAGATGCGGCCGCCCACAACAATTTCCTCAAGTTTCAGAACGCCAACAACTTTCTCATTAAATTTTCCGATCAGCCCTATCTCTCTCAAAACTCAAAATTTCTGCTGCTTCTGTACTACCAACAGTATCAAGCCCGGTCATTCATAGCCAGTGACACCGAGGAAATCGACCGCGAGATCGCAGAGGACGACGCCAATGTCCAGTCTGGCGAGTCAGATCTGGAGCAAGATGTGACGCCTAATTACCTCAAGAATTTTGCTCTCAATAGACGCATAGCGGCAAGATCGGCTGACCAAGTGAGCAAAGTGCTTGTGATGACCAATGCCGATGACCCCGACCAAAAGCCATTCATCTACCGAGTGCCAGAACGCCAGGTGGTGCTTGATTTCTTGCTGAGCGCGAAACTGAAATCTAAATCGAAATCAAAGTCAAAATCGAAGTTGAAGTCGAGGAAACAAACGATTTTGGGTGAGATCAGCGAGTACGAAGAACGGGTTCTGGCGGAGAAGTCGCGTGATATGGCCGCAGTAACGGCCCTTCTTGCATTCAATGAGAGACAATCTCATACAGTAGTACCGTTGAAAGAGCAAGCCCCTGCTCAGATAGAGAACGGAACGCTACATGGCATGGTGGACAATCTTGCAAAGAGCGCACCTACCGATTTAGACAAGTCTTCCTTAGACTCCAAGAAAGAACTTGAAGCTGCAGACATTTCCGACCTAAGTGCGTCGGAGGTTGCTGAGCTTCGTCACATCCGCATGCTCATCCAGGCGAAAGGCCCTGACGCTCTCCTGCGATTCCTTGCATCATAGAAATTTTCATATTCGCATACGTGGCGCAAGCCACTCATCAGTCATATACCAAATATCATTATTCATTGTTTAGAATGCTTTAATCTTCCAGATTTCATGTAGATTCTTGCTTACATGTATAACGAAGAAGTTATTCCTCATTTTCGGTCCGTTTGCTTACAATGCTGTTTATCAATTCAGAGCTCGTCTCTTTGAACTCATATTGATTGCTTTATGAAAAGGCTTGGTCGCTATCTTACTTTCAAATCCTCAAACTTCAAAAGCTTTTCAAAACACAAACTTTTTTCCAGTAATCGTTATAAATTTTCATGTCTATGTACAAGTTTGCTTCTACCTACTGCAATCTCACCTTTGGAAGAGGGATATGTGGGATCTCCTCCTGGGGCACGGGCTCCGCTTTGGTGGCCCTTACCAACGTCTTCAAGATCCAGTCGGGCGTACGACCATTACAGTCGATTCTATCCAAATCACCGGACTTTTTATGTACAAAAAGAGCACATGGAATTTGCGGATACTGTTCCTTGGATTCAGCCTTTACGCGCGTGACGACAAACTCGGTGCTATCGTTGTGAAATCTTAAAGTGGGCAAGTTCCACTTCCAAAAATGGTTTAAGCCGATCATACGGCGATTGGCGGTTTTTGACATGATCACAAGTTCGAGTTTTTTGATATGCGATGGGAATCTAAACGCCGTTTTCGTGTCGCCCGCCAAGAGGTTCAATCTCGCCACCTGGCGCAAGATCTTGTGTCCGGGTAATCCTTTAAGGTAATCTTTGAGAGCACCTTTTGCCATATTAATTAAAAATGTTGTGTGTCGAAATATGTGATTTGTTGAAACCAAATCAAGGATCTGACGCTGATGAATAGTCTCACTGAAAAGTCGTGTGCGCGCGCACTCACAATTCACGATGCGCGAGCCTCAAGAAATGTGCTGCAAAAGTCAGCTGCCGTTTTCAAGGGTTCGGTCGAGAAAAAAAGAGTCACATTCATAAATATAGTTCTGCAAGCCTTAAAAACGTTTTTGATAGTGGGAACTATTCGAAATTTTTTGCCTCCACATTTTTTTTTCGCATTTACATTCTTTTCACTGTCAATGATCATCGAAAGTTTGCAAAAAAGTGGTGACAAAATTCAATTCAATCTAAGGACGTAAATCACAAACGGTTAAGAAAGTAATTCATGTTCTTCAGCACATAAACATATTCATTCTATGTCAAGGGCTCAATGGTCATCGATCTTTCTCTCAGAATGTACAAATTATATGGAAACTGCATGATTTGTGTTTTGCCATATGCCGTATCTGCTTGTAATCTTCATGCTGGAATAAAACTCGTATATTCAGCAGACGAATAACTTGACTCGACCTATAAATATGAGGTCAACGATAAACTTTTTCATTCTTTATTCGATATTTATTTTTCTCATGGGATTCTCTACCGCACGCTCAAGAACTTGCAGATTATTCCCCAAGCTTGTTACGCTTGTCCTTGTTGGCGTGGCCATTTTCTTGGTGACCGAATTTTTTTACAGCCCTGAATCAAGAGCCGAGAGGGCACTGAGATTTTCAAAGTATTCCGAGGCTTTGAGGGAGCTTCAGACAAGAGCAGAGTCTAGGAAACTGAATGGGGTTAGAGATCAAGATAGCACGCGGCCTCAAACTGAAAATATTTTTGCTTTTTTGTCAAAATCGAGGGCAGTGTCTGTGGCTAGAAAGGCAACTTTAAACGTGAAAAGTTTTGCGCAGATTGATTCTCAATTGAGTGGAAAAGTAGCACATACACCGTCCAGACTGGTAAACGAAGAGACCATCACCAAGACTATTCGCGTAGGAAGTGGTCCTCAAGCGAGATTCCATCACTTGAGGGTACACAATAAGTCAAATCGCGACGGAAATGTTAGAACAAATAACAGGGCTACAATTGTGGATGAACTGGGTCCTGGGAAGTCCTTCAGCACAGTTTTTGCAAACAATGAACTTTCTCAAATAAAAGGCTCGCCTTTTGCGACGTTATCGTCAGACTTTTCAGCAACAACTCTTAAGCCAACATCCACTTTGAATTCAAGAAAGGCAAGAGCTAATACCCCGGATTCAACTTATTCTTCAGATATTGATGATATAGCAAATGTTGGAATCACACACCCGGAATACTTGCTTCCCGGGCACACCTAGAAGATGTTGCAAAAAGACGGCAAAGAGGGTAGGAATGCTTGTAATTTTTGTTTACAAATTCGCTGCTCGAGAAATTTATATGATATTGATTTTTTTTTATTGTGTAGCAGAAGTGAGAAATTTGTGGAGAAGCGAAATATCAAGTAATGGGACTTTAAATATGTGATACAATTTTGGATCCTTTCAAAAAACAGACTCCTTGAGTAGACACCAATACGATCAGTACCCGGTGACGCGAATGACACAATTCACTTCCAAAACATCCTTTCTTCAGGGGCGTTGAATTTGTCCCAGCAATATATTCCGAAATTAAACCTTTGCCTAAGCAGAATAGAATCCAGTCAAATTAAGTTTAGAGGATACTCGAGCTCTTGGGATAATCTGGGGACTTCAAATAATCAGAAAGCTCTTTGTTCCCTACCAGAGGAGATAATCAGTCAACTAAGTTTTCTGGAACTTATGAATCGTAGCCATTAATCTTAGCCATCAAAAAATCATCACATCTTCAATGAGTCAATACCCGCTCCGTTTATGCCCATATGCAGTCGGAGTCCCTACAGCTTACCCGATTCGGTTAAGCGCGGTCGGTTATCTGCGATCACGTGACACGTTTGGGCGCCCTGCTCAATTTTCACGAGCCCTGCAAATTTGTTCCCCCATCATTCCTTCCCAAAAATGAGAGTCAGCCCGCAGCTCTTCTCTCTTTCCAAGGCTAAAGCCGAGCGTTTCGTGCCCAAATCGGGCGTTTACCCAAAAGGCTTCGTGGTGGGCGGTGCCCATTGTGGAGTTAAAAAGAACGGTTTAGCGCTTGACTTGGCGTTGCTTCACAATGTCAGCGGCACAGATGCGGTTGCGGCGGCCGTATTCACGAAAAACAAGTTTCAGGCCGCCCCAGTACAGGTTTCGAAAAAAATCCTACAGAGTCTGAGCTCTGTGAATTCGATCGTAGTTAACTCCGGTAACGCCAATGCGGTGACGGGAACTCAAGGAATGAAGGATGCGCAGGCGATGGTTGATATCACGAACGAGAGTTTTAACGACTCTTCTGCCTCTTCGTTGGTGATGCTGACAGGAGTTATCGGCAACAACTTGCCCATTGACAAAATCGTGACCGGCATTCCTGCCTTGGCTAAGGAATTGGGGTCGTCGCACGATCACTGGCTCGCATGCGCTACTGCCATTTGTACTACTGACACTTTTCCTAAATTAGTCAGCAAACAGTTTGAAATTGGTGGCCACACGTACACTTTAGCAGGTTTGGCGAAAGGTGCTGGTATGATCTGCCCCAACATGGCCACGCTCCTCGGTTTCTTTGCCACCGACGCGCCCGTCTCGGCACCGGCATTGAGCAAGATCTTGACTCATGCTGCAGACCGGTCGTTCAACTCGATTTCCGTAGATGGCGATATGTCCACCAACGATACGATCGCGGCGATTGCCAATGGTGCGGCTGGTGGCCCACTCATAGATGTTGCCTCTGAGAGCTCTGCTTCTGAATCTGACGCGTACATTACCCTCCGTGACGAAATCACCGGCTTTGCCCAGCAGTTAGCTCAATTGGTGGTTCGTGACGGTGAAGGTGCCACTAAATTCATTAGACTCGATGTCACCGACGCCCAGCTGTACGAGGACGCAAAGAAGGTCGCGCTGTCTGTAGCCAACTCTGCTCTTTTCAAGACGGCGATGTTTGGCAACGACGCTAATTGGGGCCGTATCTTGTGTGCGATCGGCTACGCGGAAGTAGGCGACGGCGCCGTGAACACCGCCAAGACCAGCGTATCGTTTGTTCCTGCCGACGGATCGGCGAAATTGCCCTTGCTAGTGAACGGTGAGCCGGAGAAAGTTAATGAGGACAGAGCTTTGGAGATTTTGAAACAAGAGGATTTGCAGATCGAGATCGCCTTGGGCACCGGTGGTGGTGAACTGGCGCTGTTCTGGACATGTGACTTCTCGTACGACTACGTGAAGATCAATGCAGACTACAGATCATAGTTATAGACACTCTTTTGCATTTGGAGAGCACTAATAAAAAGCAATCGTGTAAACTGTGCTTTAATAAGATACAGAGCCTATGAGCCAGATGCCGATGAAAGGCATACTTGAAAAAGTCTATGTGATTGCAAGACGTGGTAGGGTGGTTCTATGGAGTCATCCATTGACACGATCATTTAATGCAACGACTTCGGAAAGCGTCTTGAAATACTCATGCATCATTGTAGAATACACATACCATGTCTTGGAGCATTCGCGCGCAACATTGGGGTCCAGCTTTCCAAATTCTTGCATGGCTAAGTTAAGAAATTGCGCCATTGTTTGCAGCAATGCAAAGTCAAGCACACGCATGGGAAGCTTGCTCAAGAGCGGGTCAGTGAAGGTAACGCGGAGTAAAATCTGTGCCAGCACAGAAAATACCTCAAAGGCTAAGTTCATCTCAGATTCTTTGTCCGATGGCAGTGTGAGATACTGGTCTAGCATTGTATCCAAAGAATTTTGCAACATTTCAACCTTCATCATGAATACTCTTGTCATTTCTTCCAAATTGTGTACAGCATTTTCATCATGAGCGAAATCCAAATCAAAAGACTTTGAGGAAATGACAATGGAACGCACAAATGTATCCTGCAAACTATCTAAGGCGGTCGCATCGGCATTAGGCGTGGTCTTCAATTGATAAATCGTGCGACTCAATGTCCGAACGACGCCAGCATATAATTCGCTTGAAGTTGATATCAGCGACAATTGGCTTAGATTGCTCATGTACTCAAGGATATTCTTTACAGTCATGACATCTTTTTTATTCGGACATGACCTCAAGAATGAATCACTGCCAAGTTCAGAGACAATCTTCTGCAAAGCAAAGCGGAGCTTCGACTTTCCAAGTGAGCTCATCTCATCGTCTGATGACATCACTGACGGGAAGATAAGCAACATCATTATGAGGAAAAAGTGCAAGAATACTTCTGAAGGAGCTCCGCCTTCTTTTAAGCGGCGAAGAAAACCTATCGACTGTGACAGAAAACTGCCTCGCACATTGACGTAATTGCCTGCGCGGAAACTATCGACAAGCTCTCGAACATAGAAATTGTGCGCTCTCAAAGCCTCCAATGACTTTTCCAATGACTTGTCGACCCATTTTGTATGTTGTGGTAGCTTCCCGAGCTCATATTTCCATTCGCGTGGCGCACACTCAGTAGCCGGAAAAATCGATCTCGGCCCAACAAAGCTGTAAGTCGGATTCTTAGAAAATAGGTGGCGTTTTTGGAGGCCAAGTGGTGCGCGTCGAGAGCTTTCAAATATTGTGAGCGGCTCAGATGTATTTGCTGATGTGATTTCCAGCTCAGAAAGAACAAGACCTTTACCTGTATTCAAATGTTTTCTTAAATGGCCATTCTCATAATCGAGAATATCCGTTTCGCCAGACACAAGCATCATTTTTATACTGTCAGAAACCACAGCGTCATTCCAGACGACACCACACATGTGATACCTCGATTCTCCCCGCCTTCCGAATCGCCGCAGAGATAGGCCGGGGAAGAGCAATTTGCAGATTTTACCAATTTTTGACTGGCAAAATATGAGTTGCTTGATAAGAATGGACGGTTCCACTGATACTGGATTATCAATAATGAGTTTCTGGCACAATATTCTGTATGCCTTGTATACATGATCACGAGAGATGCTAGTTCTTTCTTCGACATCCAAGTCAACCCGCTTGATACAAACCTGTAAGATCCGCATAGCGAGGAACGTGCGCAAGAATTCGTGGAAATTGATCTCTGGGCGCACCAAATTGTCGATGGTTTCCCCGTTCACGTGACAGATTGTGTTAACTGGCAGTTTAAAAAAAGCAAGTATCAGAAAGCTCAACTTCAACCCGATCAGTTCGAATGCCGAAGGCTGCGAGACGTCGAATGTATTGAACTGCTTCTCAGAAACGTACTTTTGATCGGTGAGTTTGGCATCAAAAAGCAAAATGAAAAACTCATCTAGGGTTTCCTGTGAATGGAAGTTCTTCAAGATGTGTAACAAAAGCCCATCGAAATTAAATAAGTTCACCATTTTTATCAAAGGCACCATCTTTCGAAAGGCATCCTCGGCTTTCCTTCGAACGGCATCATCGTCTCTTTGCTGCGAAATTGGTTCCTCGTGTGGTAAATGAGGATGAGATGACAATTTCACAGCGCTCACATTCAGCAGCCGGTGACTATATGCATCAATATGAAGGGAAGAGTACTTTAGGAAGCCTGGAAGCTGCGTTACTGAAGCAGGATTGGATATCGGAGGTAATTGAGATTTTGCTGATGCTACCAGGAGCAGATGGCTGTAAATGCTGCTCAGATTGTGCAAAATAGAACCATAAGGCGGCAAGATATTATGTCTTTGTTCCAATTTCGAGTCTGCGAGAAAAGCTGAGTCACCAAACTCATTTGTGCCTATGTTTGTCAGGCTGGATGGTGTTGGAAATGATGGTTCTGATTGCATCGGGTATAAAAGAGTATTTTGTGGATGATTCGTAAAAGCAGAAAGCCTCGGCAAATGTGGAGGGTATTCTAAAGCTGGGATATTGCGATGATGTGCCCCGGCAAGTGCTGTACTATTAGCCAACTTCGGAGTATTAGACACGTACGAAACATGGTGATTATAGGAAGCATTGAATGGTCCGGTAACATTGGAAGGCATTTGCCAATTAGCATTGTGATTATTGAGTCCTTGCTTTTCACCGAAGGGAAGTCTAAATTGGTGCTCCTTTTGAAACATTGCTGGATTCCTCACAAACTCCCACGAGGTGTGATGGGTGACCGAGCTTTCAAGCGAATCGGGCATGTCCAACTTATCTGTTTTGGCATTCTGAGGGGTTTCAATTGGCACAAAAATTGATGTTTTTGGAGACATGGTATGGCTCTCCCCCAGAGGCAAATGATAACTGGCCGACATTGAATTTTCTTCGAGAGAGGGAGTTCAAAGCGGAGGTATCGATAATTAATTCCATTTACTCCCAAAACTGGGAGCTGATGGGTTTTTTAAAGAAAGGCCCAGAAGACGGTGGCTTTCTACTCACGGTTGAACTTGGCTTCAATAAATAATCGAAAAGAGAGATTTTTTCGCCAGACACTTTCGATATCGACAGTCTCGGATTATGCGACCAGTCTTATGGACCTTTGGAGACACCGAGAAGCAGCAAGAACAAAAAAAAAAAGATGACAGCGAGGTGAGTGATTACTGGTAGCCCCCTTGACAACAACGCATTATTTAAAAAGCTTGGTCAAGATGTCGGCAATGGCGGTTCACGACACTTCTGCAGCAACGCAGCACCAACCTGTATGCAATGTGCAACAGGGCATGCATAACGGTGACGTACAAGCCGAAAGGCAATCTTAATTCCATAAGTTAGCACATATTTTAGTATCATCTGGCACCTGATGCCTTACAGACTTCTATTAGTGCATCTTATAAGATCTGATCGACACCTCTGCCTACTAACCCTGATCAAATATGGCTTTCTCGCTTATGTAGCAATATCACTGAGCATGCATGGCGCGCTGAAAAACCACGTGCAGAAAATCGCGCAAATCTCTCATTAACTCTTTTATTTTCATCTTAGCAAGAAGTTAAAATCAATCTTCCAATAAACCTCAGACATCTGTCGAAAGCTACAGCACTCCAGGAAAGTTTGCGCGTATATTGATCTGACACTCACTAAGCTCAAGGAAATGCGTAAGGGGGTTTTTATTGTCCGATGATGAATAGAAAATGGCCGCTGCGGAGGACATTTTTTTCTTGGCAGGCACCATTTCTGCCTTGCAACGCTCACAATGGCGACACAAAACCTCCTTTACCGTTTTGTTGCTCGAATCTCACATAGCTCTTGTTCACGGATTGTATGAAGACTACTGTGAAAAGAGGGTTACTTTTCGATGCCCAATTCGACAATCTGAATGTTTATGGCCTCACCAATGTGTCATCACGTGTCATTTCAATTTAGTATTAGAGGCATTAAAAAATTTCTTACCAGCGAAATGCGAGGCACTTACGTGCGTCAGCTAAGTGCAGTCCACAAAAGAGTTTTTGCGAGAGATTCCGCTCGCACGCCCCGAGTTGTCGGCGTAGTTTGGGCTCATCTTTGTATCAGTTAATACCTATTCTTATTCTGCGCCAAGTAGGGGTAAAATTGAGTCGAGTTGAGGTATACCAGCTCAAGCTTTTCAATGAGACCCATTATTAGTGCCAGAAGAAATTTCGCTTTTTCTGGCTCGAAATTTTTTTTTTTCTGCATCGCGCGATTTTCCCAGTACTGCAAGTATGACGAGCAATAATCCCATGATCTATGCAGGTGATGTCTGTGGCAAGCAACTTCAAAATCGTATATACAGATAAAACGTCCAGTTTTTTTCAGTGAAAAATCTTTCACAAGCTACCTAACAATGAAAAATTTCCTTGCAATAGTTTTTTAATTTTTTCGAAATAAGGCGCGAACGCAAGATGTGCTCGGGGTCCTGAAAAAAACTCCGAAGGGAGTAGCAGGGCGGAGCCTGATTACCGCTTTCTAGCCATTGTCACCCCAAGCTTTCTGGTTGAACATGCACCAGAAAACGGCAGTCCTGCTCTAAATTTGGATTGAATGGCAGGATGTCATTGAGCTAGAAGGCATGTGTCACACCCTGGTATCTGTATGTCTTAAGCGTAAAAGTTATTTTACTCCTGCGAGCCTTTGTGAACACTTTAAAATGTGGTCTTATTTTTTCTGACTCTGTAACAAAATTTTACCTCATGGCCAGCTCCATCTCAGTGAATGCAGCTAGTCGTAGCAAAGCTCTTCTTTCGAATTGTGTATTGATTGAAATAACCTTGTTACGCGAACATCCGTTCATTCTCTTTCTCCCCGATCTGTGGCGATCATTTTTTCCCTCACTTCGACACCAAGAAGGTAAGCCGTTATCATTTATTATTTCTTCCTTTCACACCAATAAGGAATACCGAGGCACACTCGAATCGAAACAAGCTTAGGCTAAACTCAGCATTCGAGCTCATTAATAGTACCCCCTTTTTGGCAGCATGCGGCCTGTATCACTCGAAGAATGTCGAAACTTTCAAAAAAGCATTTGAAAATATGAGACTCATTCGAGAAATTCCAGGACAAGATGGGGGTTTCGAGATATTGATTGAAGAGCGACCATGTAGATGTTCCTTTTGTGTTTTGAACGAGGAAGGTTTTTCCCACATCCTTCACAGATATCCATTGATCACATCGACAAAAACCATTCTTTCAGCTTTCAAAGGCCAGCCAATAAATCCCTTCAAAGCAGTCTTGAATTCATACCTGAATAGGTGTGAAGTATTCTGCAACCCCATTTTCAGACAATGTTTTTTAATATACGAGGCGTTCTGGCATTGGGCAAAATTCTTCGGAATTTGAACGAAGCCATCGATCAAAGAAAATGTTTGTGTCATTGATTCAAGCAAAAAATAGGCCTATACTGTTAAGCCTAATTGTTTTTACAATGCATACTTCAAGCCGAAGGGTGATCTTTACAATCAAGGAGATCCCCCAAAGAAGATGTCAAATACAAACCCCTTTTTGGAAAATCTTACCATCCCTGAAGAGCTGTATGCCGATTCTCGAGATTGAGTCTGGCCCATGCAAGAAATAAAGAGTCCACTACCACTTACAGAATTGGGCATTCTGCGAGGGTGGGAAGCTGCGTCACCATTACCACACGAACATCCGCCATTACCATCACCTTTTTCTTGACTCTTGACGTGGGCCAGCGTGATCATAGTTATGCCTTTGCAGTCTCCTTCTTCTCTCTTATACTTGAAGGCTGGCGCAGAGACTAGCTTTTCCGGCGAGCACCAATAACTTAGCCCGAGCAAGAAGCGGCACGGTGGAAATCAAGGCGCCCTTGGCAAGCGTCGTCCACGTAAAGCTCAGACTTCCACCGCCCGTGTGAGCCTGAAATCCGGAGATTAGGGTCCACATGCTGCACAGGCGCCAGGCTGGCTTCCGATTTCTCAATGCTTACTTACATGCCTCGTTTGGCTATGTAGTGTGGCATTTACGATCGTACCAATCCCAGCCTTACTGTCACAAAGAACGTTCCACCTGGCTTTATGCCAATCTCCTCAAGTAGATGGAGCACTCAAAGAAAGTCCACGGCCGGCCGTGCCGCAAAAAGCCGCTCTTTGCTACTTAGGTGATGCACTTTTACAATTTTAGCTTTCACCGGATAGCTGAATACATAGTTAGGTGCCGCAACTGGTCTTGGTATTCCTCAGCTCAAGTAAGATCCCACAGGTGGCCGAGAATTGAAGACACCGAGCACAAAAATCTCATCTTTAGGTACCAAATTTTTCTAAGATCATAGATTTGAAGTGTCTTCACTTCCCTAGAAATCAGCAAGTTTCCAATTACTCTGCGAGAAGTGAAAAAGTTAAGATTAGCTCGGGATAAAGTTCAAACACTGACAAAGCATCACCCCGAAACTTTCGAAGGCTTTCCAACTTCCAAAGTATGAGATCTATTCCAGGTTTTATTTAGTTTCGAATCCCTCTCGAGAGTCCTTTGTTTAGCAGCGTATTGTGACATGTTGCAAAAAAGCAGTATTTATACCACAAGAGTTTCGTGTAGTCAATCGATTCCCCTCATGCCTTTCCATGGCAATACTCTGCTCTACGAAGGGCTAGTCGTCATTCAATCCCTTATAGTTTCTTCTTCTCGTAGTAATTTTCCAGAAATTTTGGCCACCAGACCGAAACGCGGGGTTGGGCTTTGATCTTAAAGTCACAGACTACTTACAGGATGCTGTTTGAATAATGTTTATGAGGTTTTCTTAACAGAAAATGAAGTACAGCGCAAGTCAGACTCAAGCTGGCAGAGGATGAGAACCTACGAGACACTAATGAGCAGATAACAATAAAAAATTGTTCGAGGGAACAGGTATCAGATAACCACTCACTCCTTGGATAAAGCTGGTTCATACGTACTTTCACGTCGACTTTTATCTATCGTAACGATCAAAAAACATTCAATTGCGCAAACCGCGGCAATTGTCTGTGCTCCGGAAAAGTAAAGAGACGCTGGTGAGCAAGATTGATGTAACTGTAAAATTGCCATGAGGCGTGTTATATGAATTCAAATAGGTAGACAAATTGCAATTACTCGGGAAAAAGCGCGTTTGAAAAGGAGTTTTCCAGTGCGAAAACTGACGAAAGCGAAGTCCAAGAGTGTCTGTAGCGGGCGTCTAAAAAAGACTAGGAGAGGCCGGAAGCCGACAAGAATACTGGAAAGATCAAGCTATTTTCGGATTAGTAGATGTGATACATACGGGATCCCCCGATCTAGTAGGACCACTTAGCACTGTCTTGAGAGAATTCACACGAGCAAGCAGTAAACGTAGAAGCAGACGAAGAAAGCATTGATCATTAGGAAATTCTCGCACAGCAGATTCAATTTTCGGCGACGTTGGAGAATGTCGCTGCGCAAGCATGAAGGAGTGGTTCTCCGAGAATTGCCCCATATCTTGGATTCATTTCGGGTAATTAATTAGCAGAAAAACAAGAGTTAATCCTCACACAAGTCTCAACGCTGACCTCGACTCGAATTCATGGTCCTAATCCAGGTGCAAAAAGTCCCATTTCGATTTTGTGGACCTGCTTCCTCGTAAAAGTCAAGAGAATACTCAAAACCAGCTCATGAATATCTTTGCCAAGAGGATCGCTGCGATATTGATAAGCACGGTAGGCGTGCCCAAGTTGGCCTTGATCAATTTGCGGCTGCGTCTTGAGTAGTCGACCCTACTCACGTCACAGTGGCAGTAAGTAGCGGTATCAGTTCTCTCGTAACGAGGGAAATTCAGAATAGCCAACACCACTACTTCCACGCTTTGGTGCCGCAAACGGGCCACAAAATTACGACCCAAGCCAGAACAGCCGCCGGTTACCAGGTCAATTCCATGAAACGGCGCCTTTGAAGAAACAAGAAAAAAAGGCGCCCACACAATTAGACAAGTCTGTCTTGGTTCTTAAAAAAGGACCCGGAACTGCAGACATTTCCGTACTAAGTGCGTCCGTGGTCGCCGGGGAGTGTTGCGCGGAGGCTGAGAAGAGAAACGCTTCTTGGAATTCTCGTTTCGTACTTCGTACCATGACCGGAATACAAAATTGCTGTTCTTTAACGAAATCCGTAATATGTAATTATCTTTTCATGACGATCCCGTTTTCGTAAATTATGCAGCAGTGCTGTTCAAAGTACCGTACCTACGTAACAAGCGTTCAGACTGCCGCGAGTTTACGCGCGCGACTAGCGTACTCACGCACGAGTGGACAATTCCGGTGCGCATAAGAGTAATTTCATTTACTGTGGCTTCGTCCTAAGTGAAGATAAGGACTTGCCCATGCATTTAGGTTGACGATACCAAAGGAGGAAGATTAGGGGCTTTGGAAAGTCGAATGGTCTTCGCTACTCAGTGCACTCTCCTGTCGTATTGCAGGTTTGTTTTCTCTCTTCAAGTTTTTTTTTTTAGGGTTTTTAGTTATTGTAAGACGAGTTGTTTTTTTTAAAAAAAATTATGTTTTTGACTTAGTCCTTTCCTCGAAAAAGGCACGGAGGCTTGTTTTGAAGACTTTCATTCTAAATAGATAATGCTTCGGGATCCTCTATGACATCCTTCATCTGTTCCCTCATTGCTTGCCGCCTCAGGTACGCTTGTGGCAACTCTCAAGCTAAGATCTCCTACCTCGCGGTTGCTTTTGCTTCTTAGGGAAAACAAAACAAACGCATGTTTTTCTGGTATTCCGGTCAGCAAAGAGATCCCATTTGAGCATTTCAAAACTTTGACATTGGATATGGGCCGTATGCTGGGATTAGTACTGTTGGGGGGTTGCCACGGATGTGCTTGCTATGCGTTGGTTAGGCAGTACAGGGCGCGTGGCAACTTGGGGATCTTGGTCGCCATGGGTTGAGAGTAATATTGGCCATAAATTAAGTTACTGGTAAAAAAGAAGTCTTAGAAACAATTATTTTTTTGGCAATACGTATAAAGTCAATTTGTCGAGTAAGCTTTGATTTACCCGCAGCGCTTATTAGTTAGATGCTGAAAACAGGCATCTACGAGAGAAATGTAAGTAAAGTCTATAGTGTCATCAATTGACGCGAGCATTTAACGCAAGGACTTCGGAAAGTGTCTTGAAATACTCTTGCATCATTGTACAAGACACATACCACGTTTTGAAGCATTCGCGTGTAATATTGGGCTCCAGCTTTCCAAATTCGTGCATGGCTAAGTTTAAATACTTCAAGGACATTTGCAGGATTGCAAATGTATGCACATGCATGGGATATTTTCTCATGACCGGGTTAGTGAGACTCACGCGGTGTAAGGTTTGTGCCAGCATAGAAAATACCTCAAAAGCTAAGTTCAACTCAGATTTGTTGTCCTTTGGCCGCTTGAGATACTGGTCGAGCATCGTGTCCAATGAGTTCTGTAACAGATCTACCCTCATCACGAATATCCTTGTGATTTCCTCCAAGTCATTAGCAGCATTTTGATCATGCGTGCGATCAATATCGAACGAATTTAAGGAAGTGATTATCGCTTGCACAAACGCATCCTTTAAGCTCTCAAAGGAAGCCGCATCTCCACTGGGCGCCGTCTTAAATCGATCAATCGTGCGACTCAATGTCCGAACGACGTCAACATATAAATTGCCTGAAATTGAAACCAGCGACAATTCACTTAGATGGCTCATGCGCTCGAGTATGCTTTTTACAATTTTAACGTTAGTTTCGTCCTGAAAAGACTGCAAGAAACAATCACTGTCAAGTTCAAAGACAATCGTCTTTATTGCAAGGCGGAGCTGGGATTTTCCGAATGAGGTTAACTCGTCATCTAATGAGATCACTGACGGAAAGATAAGCAACAACATCACGAGGGAAAAGTGCAAGAATAATTCTGGAGAAGATCCCATCTCTTTCAATCTAAAAAGAATGTCTATCGCCTCTGACAGAAAGCTATTCCGCTCCTCCGTGAACCTTCCCGCGCGAAAACTTTCGAAAAGCTCCTGAACATCAAGATTGTGCAATTTGAGTGCTTCCAGTGACTTTTCCAATGCTTCGCCGACCCATTTTGTATATCGAGGTGGTTTTCCAAACTCCATTTTCCATTCACGTAACGCACACTCAGTAGACGGGAAGCTCATTGTCAGACCGACAAAGCTGTACGTCGGATTCTTAGCGAACTTTGGCAGCTTTGGTAGGCCAATATTTACATGTTGAAAGTCTTTAGATATAGTGAGCGGCTCCCATGTATTTGTAGTCGTCACTTTAACCTTACGACTGAAAGGGCCATTAATAGGCGTCCCCTTCCTATCATCAAGATCATCCGTTAAAGACTCTAGCCTCTGCTTGATGCTACCAGAAACCACAGCGTCATTCCAAACAACACCACACATGTGATACTTCGATTCTCCACGCTTACCAAATCTTCGGTGAGATACGTCAGGGAAAAGTAATTTGCAAAGCTTACCGATTTTTGGCTTGCACAACACAAGGTGTTTGACGAGGGCAGACGGATCTGTTGATATCGGGTTATCGTTGATGAGCTTCTGACACAATAGTTTGTAACCATTGTATACGTGCTCACGAGAAATGCTGATTCTATTTTCGGCGTCCGCATCAGCCCGTTTGATGGAGACCTGTAAGATCCTCAAGGCGAGGAAGGTACGCAAAAACTCGTGAAGATTAATCGGCGGACGCATCAAATTGTCGATGGTTTCTCCATTCACTAGACAGATTGTATCTTGTGGCAGTTTGAAATAAGCAAGTATGAGAAAGGATAGCTTCAGCCCGACCAGCTCGAACTCGGAGTGTTGCGAAATTTCGAAGGTGCTGAATCTTTTTCCAGTCGCATACTTTCGATCGGTGTGTTTGGAGTCGAAAAGCAAAGTGTAAAAGTCAGCGAGTGTTTCCTGTGAATCGAAATGTTCCAAAATGTCTACCAAAAGCCCACCAAAATTGAATATGCTTATCGATTTTATCGAAGGTATAATTTTCCGAAAGGCGTCCTCAGCTTTCTTTTGAATGGCATCGTCCCCTCGCTGTTGTGAAATTGGCTCGACTTGTGCCGAACTGAGATGAGAAGATAAATTAATATCGCTCAGATTCAGTAGCCGGTTACTTAAGGCAAAACTATGAGGAAAGAAGGTTTCCTGAAAGGTAGAAAATTGCGTTGCCGAGACAGAGTGGGTTATCGGAGGTAATTGTGATTTTGCTGAGGCTAAGTGAAGTGGATGTCCAGAATCGCTGCTCTGATTTTGTATTTTAGAGCTGAAAGGCGCCAAAGGGCTGTGTCTTTGATCTAAATTTGAGTTGGCGCCATAAACTGGGCCACCCAACTCTTGCAAATTTGAGCTTGTCATGTTGTAGGATATCGGATGCCACGGCCCTGAATGCATCGGGGGGAACAGATTCACTTTTGGATGACTCGCGAAGGTTGGATACCGTGGAAAATGTTCCGGAGTTTTAGGGCTAGGATAACGAGCCCCATCAAAGCCTTAATAGGATCTAACATTGAGGGATTAGGCACATACGAAACATGGTAATTAGATGGGTCATAGTATGAACCCGGAACAAATGAACTTGAAGGCATTTGCCAATTGAATCCGTGATGAGTAGGGCGATGCTCAACACCAAAGTGGATTCGAAATTGCTGCTCCTCTTGTAGCTTACTCACACTAAGGGCGAATTCCTTCGAGGTGGGATGAGTTGCCTGACTTTTTGGCGAATCGTGCACACCCATACTGTTTGGATTGGCAGTCTGTGGAGATACAATAGGTACAGAACTCCAAGTTATTGGGTCCTTATCCAATGCACTCGCAAACCTGTAAAGTGATCAGTGTTCGAAGCACTTTAAATCACGATTACCTCAGATGCCTGTGGATCTTTGATGGAGCTCTGGAGAGACCGCGAGGCGAAAAGAAACAAAAAGAGTTGAGAGCGGGTGAGGGGAATAGCAACAACCATTTCGACAACAAAATATTTGTGAGAGTGCCTGCAAAGAAAGTCGGGAGTAACGTGGAACCAGCCTGTATTCAACGTGCAGGGTGTACATCGGTATGTATGGCGTTGCCGTGACGACTTGGTCACCTTGAAGCAATCGATGTCTCACAATTTAGCAAAACTTTTTCAATTTTCACTTTTTTGAAGCAATTTGATAAATTTATGGCAGGAAGGTTTCATTGCCCGTCAGAGTCCCGATCAGCGCCTCTGCCCACAAAAATCCGACGTCGAGATTCTCTAAGAGCGGCGCCTCGGTTGCCTCGGTACGTCGGAATACCACCAGGAACGCAAGGCGCGCTGAAAAAATTGCGTTGAGAAAATGCTCAAATCGTCCATTTTGATCCTAGCACGAATTGAAAGAATTTCTGAAAGTGCGCTAATTAAAAGATGATGACCGCAGAAAATCCCGCGTCCAACACTCTGCAAAAAATAAAATAATCAGTGCGTCGGTTGTTGATCGGGTAAACTTTCCTAGTTTGTCAGGCTCCAATTATTTTTCGCGGCACTCACCATTACGACGGGAAGCCTCTTTTTTCTTTTGCCGCTGGAATCTCACAGAATCTATAGTTCCGTAACGCAAGGTCGCCATAGGATCTGGAACTTGTTCAGAAGAATGGCATCGATGAGCGATTCGAAAAGATGGCTGTAAAAGTTCCTTTATCAGATGATCAAATGTCGCTTTCAATCAGTATAGATGGCGTCTAATTTTTCCCATCTGCGGCTGGCGAGGCGTAATGATAAATGCGTCAACAAGGTGCAGTCTTTGAAAAAAAAAGAGGCATCGCAAGCATGACAAGCTGTGACTTTAGGATCTATGCACAACCGTGCCCCCTCCCCCTGGCAATGACTTTTAAAACCTCATTGATAGCCAAAATGTCAATCTTTTGTGGTGAAGTTATTTTCAATCCATTCAGGAAATGAAAGTCAACCGAGCTAAATCAAGGGGGGTAAACTCAAAATGTGCTCGGGATTCTAAAAAGAACTCTGAATGGGGCGAGTGAATAGGCGGATCTTAAGCAACGCTCTCAAGCCACAGTCCTCGTAGGTTTTGGTTGCTCATGCACCAAAAAACTGCTATACTAATTCGAACTTTCATTCAGTGAAAGAAAGTTTTAAAAAAAATTGTCATTGGGCTATGCGACTGCTCCTGTGCCCGTGTCTGCACCACAATATATATGTATCCCGTAAATTTCTTATGCAAACCATTGTTAAATTCTTAAAGTGCAAAATTTTTTTAGATTTTTCAGTTCGAATTTCTTCAGACCAGCTTTAGCTCAACAAATGCATTTGATTGTGACAAAGATAACCTTTTTTTTGAAAGATACGTGTGAAATGATTGAATTGGCCTTGTTAAGCACAACACTGTGTCGATCTCTCTTTCCAAGGTCGATGACGATCATTTTTTCCCGTCTCGGAACCAAGAAAATTGAAGCTCATCATTCTTTCTCCTTTTCACATCAATCAGAAATATCCATTTGGACTCGGAATGAAACTCATTCATACTAAGCTTAGCATTTGCGTTCATTGTTGATTTCCCTGATTTTGGATATATCCGCCTTGATAGTTTCCAGAAGTGTTAAGAAATTCGAAAAAGCATTCAAAGACAAACGAATTGCTTGAAAAGAACCAATTCGGCCCAAGCATCAATCGAAAATAGATCATTCCTTTCGTGCTCAAAACCGAGCTGACATTTATCACATCCCCCTTTGAACTTCATTAATGACACCAGCAACAATCTTACTTTCGGTCTACAAAATCCAAGCGCTCGATTTTCACTAAAAAGTCTTGAGTGCCTACCCGACGAGGCGCAGAATACTCTGCAACCTTGTTACACTCGGTAAAGAATAGACAAGGTATTTTGACACCGGGTAAGATCTTTCCGAATCTGATCGAATCTGTCGATTAAACATGTGCTCGAACCATTGAGTCAAACAATAAATAGATTTTGATTCTAAAGGCTACCTTGCAAAGCAAACTTCGGGCCTAGAAATTATCTTTACAGCCAGCGTCCCTTTAAGAAAGCTGTCAGATTCATAACTTTTACAATGCTTCACCTTATTAGCTCTGAAAAGCTATCAGTCGATTATCCCGATCGCGTCAAGCACATGCAAATGATAGCCAGTCAGCTATCATCTCAAAGAAGAGCGTCGTGGGAGAATGAGATTGGTAGCTGTATCACGACTTTCGATGGGTTTGCTTCTATCTCGTCGTATACCGCTATGATTACCGGTCTCCGTCTACTCTGTTAGAGGCCTGTGCAAAACTCATCCCATCCGGCTAGCAGTAAAACCTAAGCTCGAACGAGGAATGGCGCCATGGCAAAGAAAAATCAACAATGGCAATCACCATTAAGTCAATGCTCGTGCTTCATCGCAAATGTAAGCCAAACATTCAGTGCTAATTCTCCACGTACTTCACAGGCCTAAGATGAACGCTTGTTTCTTTAATGCTTCCGCATAAGCCTCGTTCTATTGTGATCTGTGGCTTTTACGTACCGATCGTGACCCTGTTGTCAGTAGTAACGGCACACCTGGGCTTTGCGACAAGCTCTTTGGGTAGATAGAATTCCAAGGTCGCAAAAAAATGAAGAAAAATGATATTATTAGGGTGGTGCCAGATGAAATTACCGCTTAAGGTGATTCTCTTCAGGGTGCAGCTAAGGATGTTAGCAAAATCAGTTCAATTGGTCTTCCAAAGATGGCTGGATATTAAAGTTTCTGATAGGTTAATACTGAGAAGTTAATGCTGAGAAGTTAATGTTGAGAGATCTGCGTTAATGCTAGCTGAAATTAGAGGATCGAAATTCCTCTTCTTTTCTCAGAAATCAAGTAAATTTTGACAAAAATGCTAGAATTGTTAGAGTTGGAAATCCAACCAGAGTGTAGGTCTCTCACCAGAGAAGATTACTCAAAGACATCGAAGACTTTGTCGTCTCCCTTTTTTTAGATCCATTCCGAGTCCTAGATCGAAGATCGTCCCGTGAGCTGTTGCAAAAAGCATTGTTTAAATCACTGGGATTTTTGTAAACTGAGTTGATTACACTCATGCTTTGGTGCCCCTTCTTTTCTCTTCACTTTACGGGAAGCGTCTTTCAATTCCGTGTCGTTTCTTATTTTTGTAGCAAATTGCCAATATTCCTTGCCGCCGAACCAAAAAGCGAGGTTTGATGCGATCCGCGCCGTGGGACCCCGCTTCCCCCAATTTTTGCCATCATGTTTCTAAAGATTACCACTTCACACATAGCTTTTGGCGTGAAAAAGTAATTGCCTCATTCACAACATCAAGTCAAATAATCTACTTGGGAATTTCCAAGTAAGATCCGAGTCCGTGAAATTTCTGTTCACGGACTTTCTAAAACCGGCGTGCTAAAAGGGATCGATCTTTGTCTGAATTATTACAGTCAATAATATCCTGGAAGAGATTACTGCGACATCAAAGTCAGGCATAATCGACTGAATATGACTCTCTTGCCTTCGATAAAAAGATTTCCTCTATCAGGCACGCGTAAGACTCTTTCATTTGATGGCTTTCGCAATGTAAAAGTGAGGAATTTTCTATGTTTAAATGTTTTCAAAGACGTCGTTCGCAGAAAAGAACATTGAGTATTGCATTCATACTGTGTTTTCAGATGAATTATGCTTCAAGCTCCTCGATAACATGCTTCCTCTACCTCTCAAATTCTAACCGCCAATTTTAGGCACGCTCGTGGCGGCTTTCGAATTTAGATCCCCCTTCCTCGCGATTGCTTTAGCTTGTAGGAGAAACGAAAAGCGACAGTTTCTTTTTGAATTGTGATTAGACTTAAAAGAGTTTGTTTTAACATTTTCAACTACCATGCATTAGATGTACGCGCTACGCGTACGCAAGGCAACCCACAGCAAAGCAACTTGGAGACCTTGGTCACCATGAGTTGAGAGTAATATTGGCCATGAAATTGAGTTACTGGCAAAAAAGAAGTCTTAGACACCTAGTTTTTTTTAGGGAATACAAATTTTTCTTTTTGAAATATACTAATAAAAAGTCATTTTGTCGAGTAAGCTTTGCTTTACCCGCAGGGCTAATAAGTTAGATGCTAAAAACAGACATCTACGGGAGAAATATGAGTGAATTCTATAGTGTCATCAATTGACGCGAGCGTTCAATGCTATAACTTCGGAAAGTGTCTTGAAATACTCCTGCATCATTGTACAAGACACATACCACGCCTTGAAGCATTCGCGCGTAATATTGGGCTCCAGCTTTCCAAAGTCTTGCATGGCTAAGTTTAGAAACTGCGCCATTGTTTGCAGCATTGCAAACGTAAGCACGCGCATAGGAAGTTTTCTCATGAGCGGGTCAGTGAGACTAACGCGGTGTACGATCTGTGCCAGCACAGAAAATACCTCGAAAGCTAAGTTCATCTCGGATTTGCTGTCAAATGGCCGTGCGAGATACTGGCCTAACATTGTATCCAAAGATTTTTGCAACATATCTACCTTCATCATGAATACCCTGGTCATTTCTTCCAAGTCGTGTGCAGCATTTTGATCATGCGCAAGATCCATATCAAAAGACTTTGTGGAGGTGACTATGGAACGCACAAATGCATCCTGTAGACTCTCCAAAGCGGCTGCATCGTCACCAGACATAGTCTTTAATCGATCAATCGACTGGCTTAATGTCCGAACGACGCCAGCGTATAATTCACTTGAAATCGTCACCAGCGATAATTGGCTTATGTGAATCATGTACTCAAGTATGTACTTCACAGTCATGACATCTGTTTCATTCTGACATGAAGTCAAGAATCGATCACTGCCAAGTTCGGAGGCGATCTTCTGCAAAGCAAGGCGAAGCTTCGATTTCCCCAGTGAGGTGATCTCATCGTCCAATGAAATCACCGACGGAAAGATAAGCAACAATATCACGAGGGAAAAATGCAAGAATACTTCTGGTGGAGGTCTTTGTTTACTTAATTTGCGAAGAGTTTCAATTACCTCCGACAGAAAGCTACCTCGCCCCTCGACATACTGTCCGGCACGGAACTTCTCGACAAGCTTTTGAACATCGAAATTGTGCGATTTCAAAGCTTGCAGTGACTTTTCTAATGCTTTGCAGGCCCAAATTGTATGCCGTGGCGGCATTCCGAACTCCAATGTCCATTCGCGCGGCGCGCACTCAGTAGCGGGAAAGTTCATTGTCGCCCCGACAAAGCTATACGTCGGACTCCTGGAAAATAAAGGCAACTTTGGTAAGCCAAATTGTTCGTGTTGGGAGCCTTCAGATGTTGTGAGCGGCTCCCATGTATTTGCAGTCGTGACTTCAACCTTGTGACAGATAGGACCTTTGACTGGTTCCAAATGTTCCTCTGAATATCCATTCCGATCACTAGGAGCATCCGTTACAACGGAATCAAGCATGTTTTTGATTTTGTCAGAGACGACAGCGTCATTCCATACGACGCCACACATGTGATACTTAGATTCTCCACGCTTTCCAAATCTCCGTTGGGGTAGGTCTGGGAAAAGCAATTTACAGAGCTTACCTATTTTTGATTTACACAAAATAAGCTGCTTGACAAGGGTGGACGGATCGGCTGATACCGGATTATCGGCAATGAGCTTCTGGCACAATACTCTGTATCCATTGTACACGTGATCACGAGAAATGCTGACTTTATCCTCGGCATCTGTGTCAACCCGCTTGATAGAGACTTGTAAGATTCGCATAGCGAGAAACGTGCGCAAAAATTCGTGAAAGTTGATTGCTGGTCGCATCAAATTGTCGATGGTTTCCCCATTCACGTGACAGATCGTATCTTCGGGCAGTTTGAAAAAAGCAAGGATGAGAAAGCTTAACTTCAGCCCGACCAGTTCGAATTTTGAGCGCTGTGAAATATCGAATGTATTGAACCGCCTACCAGACACATATTTTCGGTCGGTGAGTTTGGCATCAAAAAGCAAAGTGTAGAACTCGCCGAGCGTTTCCTGTGAATCGAAGTTCTCCAAAATGTCTATCAAAAGCCCACCGAAATTGAATATGTTTATCGATTTGATCGACGGAATAATTCTTTGAAAGGCTTCCTCGGCTTTCCTTTGAATGGTATCGTTTCCTCTTTGCTGTAGGGGATCGTCTTGCGACAAATGGTTATGAGATGACAAAGTTACATCACTCAGATTCAGCAGGCGGTGACTATAGCGGTCACTATGAAGGAAAGAGTATTCCAGAAGAATCGGAGGCTGCACTCCTGAAGAAGTATGAGATATGGGAGGTAGTTGAGAATTTTCTGATGCTTCCAGGATTGGATATCGCGAATTGTTGCTCGGATTGTGTATAACAGAATTGTGAGACGGCCAAGAACTTGATCTTTGATCGAAATTCGAGTCTGCGTGAAATGCAAAGCCACCAAAGCCATGTCTATTTGGGCTTGTCAGGTCGGATGATATCGGAAATGAGGGCCTTAAATGCATCGGGTGTAACAGAGTCCCTTGAGGATGACCCACGAAAGCAGGATACCTTGGCTCATGGATTGATCCTTCCGATGTTTGAGAATTAAGATACCGAGCCCCATCGGGTGCTATATTAGTAGAAAACATCGGAGGATGAGACACGTACGAAACTTGATAGTTATAGGGGTCATAGTATGGGCCAGGAAAGTATGAAGGCACCTGCCAATTGGTTTTGTGATTCTCTGAGCGATGCTTCTCACCGAAACGGAGTCTAAAGTGCTGCTCCTCTTGAAGCATCGTTGGTTTCGGTAAAAATGCCCACGGGGTGTGATATGAAGCCAGGCTTTGTATCGAATCGTGCACACCCACACCATCTAGATCGGTGGTTTTAGGGCTAGCATTTGGCACAGAGTTCGAAGTTTTCGGAACTCCTCTCTGATTTCTCCCCGGATCCAAATAATGACCCGACGACATCGAATATTCTTCGAGAGAGAAACTCAAGGCAGGAGTTTATCTGTAATTAACTCCACTTACTCCCGAACCTAGAAGCTATTGGATTTCTTGAAGAAGTATTCAGGAGATCAAATCTTACTCACGAGCGAAAATTAGTTTAGTTCACAATTGAAAGAAGAAATTTCTTTCAAAGCACTTTCAATCAGAGTTGTCTCGGAATGTATGCGGCTGTTCTTATGGGGCTTTGAAGAAACCGAGAGGCAGAAAGAATAAAGAAAAATCAGCGAGGCGGAGAGTTACTGATAACTCCCCTTGACAACAGCGTATTAGTAAGAAAGCTTGCCGGCAAGTCAGCATTGGCGGACGACGACACCTCCACAGCAACGCGGCAGGAGCCTGTATGCGATGTGCAGCAGGGCACGCCTTGGTATGCATGACGTTGCCGTGACGACATACGAGCCGTGTGGCGATCAAGATAGTTTCGCAGAATTCTTGGTATTTTTCTTGCGTTTGATGTGTCGCACATCTCAATGGAATGTCTAACGGAAACTTACACGTCCCGTAAGATTTCATCAATATCTTTGTATTCGAACCCTGATGAAATTTGGCAACAGCAGCGCCTTGGCTGTCTTGATATGTAGGAACAACACCGAGAACGCAAGGCGCGCTGAAAATTCACGTTCAGAAAATCGCGCAGGTCTTCAATATTCATCTTACCTCGACATCAAAAATCTTGTAGTCGAGTTTCGGAGAGTGTACAGAAAGCTTAAGCACTTCAAGGAATGCCCTCCTGATCAATTTAAAGCGGATTTCCGATGGAGCTCTTAGTGTCCCGCAATCAATAGAAAATGGCGGCCGCGGGGCAAATCCTGCCTCTAGTCGGTGCCACAATCATCGATCGGGCGCACATTCTCTTCTTGGCAAACTCCGCTTGTGCTTCGCGACGCTCGTCATTACACAACAAAAATTGTGATGTTTTGTTGCTCGGATATCAGACGTGGTTTATGCATGGATTTCCGGGAAATGTTTTAGCCTAGACCTCCGCTAAAAAAGAGTCATTTCGGTGCGAACTTCAAGAATTCCACTGCAAATGTCCCTCACAAGTATTTAACAGATGTCATTTAAATTCGATATTGGGGGCGTTGAAAAATTTCCCGGCGACGCCGAAAGGTAAACGTGTGTCAGCTAAGTGCACTCTCTGAAAAAAAAAGGATTTTTCGGTCGGAAATTGCGACTTTTCGCCGAAAATTCCGATCGCACCGCCTCGGGCTGCGGAAGGTATTTTCGGCCCATTATCGAATGGGACAATTCGTTTCCTTAATTTTACCATCAAAAGACAAGATGAAGTCAACCCGACATGCCTCAGCCAATTTTTTCTGATGCGAGGCAAAAATTCCTGTTCCAAGAAAAATTCTCACGCTTCTGGCCCGGAAAGTTTGCACCTGCATGGCACAATTTTTCCCGGCAATGCAAGCACGGCAACTAATGATTTTAAGATCTATGCAGCACCGTGTCCCTATGGCAAAAGATTCCAAATCCATACTGACACTCAACATAACCTTTTTGTGTGAGGACATTTTCTTGGAGCTAGCGAATACTGAAACTTTACTTCTGCGATGAAGCTCATTCTAGTTGAACCATGGTGGAGGACGCAACATGTGCCCGGGAATCTGAAAAAAACTCCGAGAAGTGTGAGCAAGAGAGCGGAGCTCCGTTGCCGCTTTCAAGCTATAGTCACCCCTAATTTTTTGGTTGCTCGTACACAAGACAACACCATCACTACTTCAAATTCTGATGTAATGGAAGGATGTTCATGATTTGGAAAGTATGCGACAGCTTCAGCGTGTTCACGTCTCAAACGCAAAAGATATCTTCCGTAATGCTTTCTGCAAGCCTTTATAAACTTTTCAAAATGCTTTATTTCGTCATTTGATTCTGTAGTTGTATATTCCCCTGTGGCTGCTTTACCTCGGTGATTGCATTCAATATTGGTGAAGCTCTTATTTTGCAGTAAGCAATGATAGAAATGACTTTGATCAGCGCGTACCTCTCTCTTTCTCTCTTTCTCTTACCCATGGCAATCACTTGTTTTTCTTCGTCTGAAAACCACAAAGAAAAAAACGAACTCCCTATTCATTCTTTCTATCACATCAATTCGTAATACTGAATGAAACTCCAAACAGAAACAGCTTAGACCAAATCAAGCATTTGCATTCATTACCAAAATCCCCCCTTTTGGCTGCATCCAACCCATCAATCTATAAGACGCAACAGAGTTGATCAACGATACGCAAAACGTTCGACAAATGCCAATTTCAATGCATTGACTGAAGAGCGAACGTTCTTACCGTTTTTTAAGTTGATAACCGAGTTAGTTTCTACCACATTCTTCGCACGAATTCATATTTCACATTAACGAAAAACACACTTTCAAACTTGATGAATCACTTGGATTCCACGAGTCAATCTTGAATGCCTACCTGATGAGGCCCGAAAAAATCTGTTGCCTCAACTTCAGATGATCTAGAAGGGATCGATATGTTTTCAGGTATTGAAAAAGATTTCTCGGAATTCGAATGAACCCGTCGGCCAAGTTTGAGCGTGAACCATCACACAAAGAAATGACCTGGACTTGAAGGCTTGTGTATTCTTCAGAGGCTTAGTTTAGGCCGAAGAGTCATCCTGAGAGCCCATCCTTTTTCAAAAAAAGCTGTCAGATTCGAAACACTTCCAATGGCAAACCTCACGAGCTCTGATAATCCAAAAGCCGGTTCTTGAGATCGATTCAAGTCTATTGAAGAAACCCTGCTTATATTTCAAAGAGATGGGCTTTTGGGAAAACTGAGGCTACGGAGATGCAGTAGCGTTTCCGTCAGTATCATTTCTGCCATTACTTCGCCCTTCCATGGAGGTGGGCCACTTCGATCATTCGGATAATTTTTCTTTAGTCCCCATCTTCGATTTCTGCAGGCCGGTGCAATAACCGGATCATCCGACCAGCATCAACACATGATGCCAAACAAGCAGCGTAGCGGTGGCGATCAAGGTGGCGCTGGTAAGCGTTGTCAATGTAATGTTCAGATTCCTACGGCTCGTATGAGCCAGGCGACTGATTTAGTTCCTTATGCTGCGCAAGTGTCATACTCTCATTTGCTATCTTGATGTTCTCACGCATGCCTCGTTCCATTGTGTCCTGTGGCATTCACAGTCGTGTCGATCGTAGCCCTATTGTCACCAAGAACGCTGTACTGGGGCGCTATAGCAACTTCTCTGTGTACACGGGGCCTTTGAAAGAGCTCCATGGTCGCAAAAAGCAGCGTTTGGCCATTTTGGTCGTCCCACATTTTTTACCGGAAAGATGACAATATCTTTCGATGCCTCTGGGAATGTTAGCACTCATCAGCTCATACGATCTCCAAAAATAGCTGAGTATGAAGTTTTCAAAAACTTAAGGCTAAAAGATTTGGGTCACTAATCGCTAGAATTATGGAATCGAAGTTTCTTCTCTTATCAGAATTCAATTGCTTTCATTTGCGATGCGAGAATTGTCAGAGCTCATAGTAACCTAAAGTGGAGGTGCAACGTTTCAAAACTTTACCAAAACTATTTTTAAGCTAACCAAGTTTCAAGCCGCGAATCTTTTTCACGTTTCTTTGCTTTTTTGTTCAATTTCGGATCTGTTTCGAGTCTCATCTTAACCATCGTTCCGTGAGCTGTAACGAAAAAGCAGTCTTTACACAAGTAATATTTCCTCAGAGAGAACAATAATCCATATTTTCTCTCATCACCATCATCATTTATACGAATCGCGAGTTTCTTTCACTTACCCGTTGTTTTTCTTCTCGTAGCAAATTGCCAAAACGTCTAGCCGCCGGACGAAAACGCGGGGTTGAGGTTTGACGCGATTCGCGCGGCGCGAAAAACATCCAGCTTTCATCCCCATTTTTACAAAGATTTTCAGTTCAAACATAAAATCAAGTAAATCATTTCTTTATCCATTCATCAATTGAAGAACTTTACGTCATTCCTCGAAATAAAATCTGATGCTGGGGGGACTTTTGTTCACGCACCTTTTAAACCCGGCGTACCAGAAGGGATGGATCTTGGTCCAGATCATTGCAGTCAAATTATATCCTGGCCGAGATTACTGCGAGCTCAAAGTCACGAATTATTCTCGAAATGGTGATCTGCCGTTCCCTATAAAAGACGGTAAAATTTTCTTTTCAGAAACTGAAGTAGTGCTGGTCAGACTCAAGCTGGCAGAGTTTGAGAATCTTCGAGACGCGTATGAGCACAGGACGAAAAGGGATCTATTCATAGGAACCGATGTCAATTTAGCCCACACTTTATGGATAGATCTTTATCATGCATATTTTTTCGTCGATCTTTACCTATCTTTGCCATTGAAACAACAGCCGTTTGTGCACAAGGCGGCGATGATCAAACGGCCTTCTCAGCAATTGTCCGAGCTCTGGAAAAGATTTTGCAAGGCAGCGGTGGGCAGAATTGATGTCGATAAAAAAGTAGTTTTGAGTGTATTACGAGACTTTTTGAAACAAGAAGAATTGGAAATAATTGAGGAAGGGGTGGAGTCCGACAAGGAGTTTTTCGATGCGAATTCCAACGAGAGCGAAGTCCAGAAGTCTCACGATCAAGCAGTAAAAATGGAATCAGACGAAGAAAGGATCGATCCACAGCAAATTTTCGCACAGCAAATCCAATTCCTGGCTACCTTGGAAAATGACGATACGCAAGCAAGAAGAAATACTTCTTCGAGAATCGCCCAATACACTGAATTCATTCCGGATAATCAAGCAGCAGAAAAACCAGACGAGCTTCTCACACAAGTTCCGACGCTGACCTCAACCCAAACCTCATCCCCCAAACCGGCTGCGAAAGGTCTCGTTTTTGATTTTGTCGACCTGTTTCTCTCTCAAAGTCAACAGAAAGATCAGAATCAGCCCTCAGAAGAAAGTGAGGAAAGCCGACCTCAAATTTCGCGGGAAACAACTAAAGAGCGAGCAACAAATAAGGAACAGTCATTCGGAAACCTCTTCACGCTGGCACCGGCCCTTGAACATAAAGAACCTATTCGAGCAGGGCTTTTTGGGACTCAATTTCCTAGCACTAGTAACACTCAGGAACTTCTCACTCAATGTAACACAATTGACGAGACAACCTTTGGTCTGGAATCTGTCGACTCCGTGCATGAAGATCGTCCTGTTGCTGCGGATCATTCTGAGACTTCTGTCATGGGTCACCTGTCACGTAAAGAAGACAGCGTTCTTTCGTTCCACACCTTCAAAAATATGCCGATGAAAGTCAGTAATCGGAGGTACCGCGTCAGAGCACGAATTGCGAGAGCTTCTCCTGTGAACCTCATGTTTATATGTGCAAAACCGTACGAGATGGAGAATGGCAAGGTGATCGTCGGCGATCCATTTGTGAGATCCTTCGAGCTTGTAATTATGGACCCGGAGTCATTGCCAAGCAGAAAAAGAAATTTTGATGGATCGATGACCGCACGAAGCTCGGATGAGACTCAGAATTACGAAAGCGTGGCAGTTCACGTGCGACAGTCTCAAGTGCTTACGTTTTTTGGATGCAGCCATGTCGAGGAGCTCTACACGCAGATTCAGAAAAAACAGACACAATTCGCCAAGCTTTATTCGAGGGCTATTACCTTAAATTTGTCGGTGGGCTACGTGGACCGAGTGGCCATGTGGGTCTTGAACGACGCATCGCGCATGAGCGAGTTGAGCAAGGAGTTGGTGTGATAGACTTTTCCGGACCCAATACGCGCTACAGCAAGCGCTTCCTTGGGTGCACTCTCGTCCTTGGCGGTTCCTGGAGACAGCAACGTATCCGTTGAAAGGAGATCCATTTGGTTCGTCCTGATCTTAGCCGTCTTGTCTATGCTGAGACCGCGGCGTGCCGCCTCATTAACAGGCCACGGGAACGCGCGAAAGACTGGCATGAACTTTGTGTAGAGAGGAATTTTGATTTCTCCACGGCGTCCAAGCCGTAACGCTTCTACAAGGAACGACGCGACCATGGCAGGATCCAATGCGGGTGCAAGAAATGTCAGCTGTACCGCGTCACCCTGGAACATGCTAGTGTTTACTTGTCCGGGACAAAGAAGGAGTGTTTTCACTCCTGAGGCATTGCGCAGCGGTGTACCTAGCTCGTAGGTCAATGATTCGTGGAAGGCGAATAAGCCTGCTTTGGACGCGCCGTAGGCGGCCAATTGTGCTGGCGAAATTAGCCCCAACACCGACGCCACAGTGACAATATAGCCTCTCTGCTGGCGCAACATATCGGGCAAAAATACTTTGGTGGTATAGAAATTCAGCATGAGATTCACCCGAATAATTTTGTCAACCTCATCGAAAGTCAGCTCGAGAATGTTTTTGCCGAGCACAATCGCAGCGTTATTGATGAGCACAGTAGGCGTACCCAAATTGGCCTTGATCAATTTGCGGCTGCGCCTCAAATCATCGACCCTACTCACATCGCAGTGAAAGTAATGTGCACCTTCGATTCTCTCGTAATTCGGGATATTTTGGACATCCAACACCGCCACCTTGACGTTCTGATGCCGCAAACGGGCCACCAACTCGCGACCCAAGCCGGAACAGCCGCCGGTGACCACGACAATGTCGCGGCCGGCTTCCAAGCGGTGACCCACGAGCCTACGCGACAAATCGTGAAGCAATTGATTCAGGCGGTATAATAGCAAGTTTGTCAATTCCATAGCGAGTGGGTGCAAAACAGGCGAGAGGGCAGAGGCGCCTCAGATTAGCGCCCCATATTAGCGCGGCTCCAAATTTCACAAAAGTGCAGGACCGGGCGGCGCGCACAAACAAAACAAAAGTGGGGCGGGCCCCACCCTCGCGTGAATGTCAATGGTCTGGGGCGAAAACTTAGTAGACCATCGGCATACCTCAAGGAAGAATAATCTTTCATTTTTACTTCACTTTATAATCATGGTGATTCTTGCACTCATTTTCGAAATGGCCCATTTTATGGGTCCGATTTGGCTCGACAGCGCTTAATTTCAGCAAGGACATCTTAACCGCTATTCGCGCATTTGGCACGGGCCCCAGTGCATCACATGACCTTCTCCACACTCATCTACATCGAGTAAACGGTTTCTCAATTCAAATCAATCACCCAAAACAATCATATCAAAATTATGAATTATTCAAACGCGCCACCGCAGATTCTTCGAATTAAGCGGAAACGTGGCACAGACCCGCTCCAGGCATTAATTCTCGAAGAATCACAGCGGCCCAAACGGTCAAAACCATCGTCGCCTGTTCCATCGCACACCCAGACCCCAGTTTCCGGAATTAGATCTGAAATTAAAGCCAACAATGAAGCTTCTCAAGCTTTTGCCAACTCTGACCCTGAAAAATTAGTGGCCAGCGTGAGAAGCTGGTATTTTCAGCTCTCGGGTACAGACGATCAAGTGGCAGCGCCGGGCGCCGAAGTGCTAGCTTCTGTGCTTTCGGAGGCACAGTCCTCGCGAGAAAATCGGCAGTTTGTGATTCCGAAGTCGCAGACAGAGGAGGACACCGTGATACCCAACGAACTTTCGGAGATGTTGAGCAGTTTCCTTAGCGTGGGTGATAATCAGCAGCCGAAACGGAAGCGGAGGGGTAATCGAGCAACGAGCATTGTACAGAGTCATGATGGTGAAAAACAACATTCGGAAAAGACGAATGAAGGAAGTATTGGTGAAGACATTTCGGACGACTATGTGTTTGACGTCTATAAACTTTCCTCTACCGAACCGCTCACGAGCCAGAACTACCCCTCTTCGCAGATCGGGTACATTCGCTTCTTCGATGATCACGAGTATAGTCTTTTGCAGTCCGACGATGAGAACGGGTCCCCCACACAGGTCTACTCCGATGACGAAGATTCAAATGCCGAGAGTTTCTACCAGAATGATTACCCTGAGGACGAGGATGCAGGAATTGAGTCCGATACGTACGAGCCGAGAAATGAAGTAAACGACGGATATACCGAGGAAGGGTATGATAATGAGGATTATGATGACGACGATTATGACAATGTTGGGCCGGTGATTGTGGATAATGCCGACGATCTAGAAGGACATGCGTATCTACGAGGCCACATCCAGGCAGATTTGGCCACCGATAGTCAATTCGATGATCTTTACGATGATTTCTTTGACGAGAACGGCGAAAGTCAGGTCGATTTCTTGCATCAAGACGACGGATCAGAGGACGAGACTTTTGAACGCCACCAATTTTTCGCTGGAGACGACGAAGACCCCATGGCTATACATCGAGACAAAATTTTTGGCCGCTTGCAACGTATGATCGATGAGGCTAATTAATGAAAATGAAGATTGGGTTCAGCTGTACAGACGGATCATGATCGTTGATCACACAGAGGAAAGCAACTGTTGAAGATAGGTGCCATGAATGATTGCCTACGATTTTACTAGCACATTGATCAAAATTGCTTAGATGCTGCCTTCATCCTAATAACCCTGCATCATATTCGCCCCTCTCACATGCCAAGAGAACCCCCCTCTCGCATGACTCCGCATATATATCAGACTTTTCAGATCGATTGCATTGAAAATCACAGGTAATCCACGCAGTCTGTTGAAAAAACACGCCAAATACCTTTTTAGATGCTAATCAATTTCCTCACGAAATGCAGTATTTTGACAATTTTCAATATGTAAGCAGCCCCTCCTCACGAAAAGAAGAATTTGCTGTCCATCACGGAATGAATATCCAACGATCCAACTGCGGGAGGTTCTGTTATTTTCACCGGCGCCAAAACTGGAACGTGTGTTTTGATGGAAATCTTCTCGTCTCTTTTCTCCATCGAGCCGCATTCGTCGTAAACAACAAACGGGCCCGTGGCTGAACCGCGCCAAAGAAGTGTTGGTTTAAATTTTTCCAATAGACCGCAGACGCTATGATTATCCTGAAATTCAATCTGAAGACACTTGTTTACTCTTTTCCTGGAAAGACTCCTCGATGAATTGCTGTACGACATTCTCAAGCTTTGCAACTCCGCAACGAATTCAGCATTTTCTGCTTTGGATGCCCATACTAGCTGAAAGCTAGTGCGGTTGACATGCACAAGATCCTTGCGAAGATGACCGATAATATCGGAGCTGTGTAATCGGGCAAACTCCTCGCGAATGATGCGCGAAAGTGTTTCGACTTCACTCGCGTGGGTCCAGAAACTATCGTGCACTGATGCAAAGGTGACGTTCTCTGAGTTTGCCGCAAGTGACGTCATGAGGAGATGAATTGCGTCCACGGAATGAATGAAGTTCGGTGCTATACCATTTTTCAGTTTAAACTCATCAATAGCTGCCAATCTCGCGTCATCGTTGAATATTAGCCTTTGGAGTGGCGTGCGTAATTCTCGAACTGCTCGTTTACGATACATTTGAATGACAGGAAACCCAGAAAGCGAAGTCCACATCATCGGGCGGTAATGCTTCGGGGCAAAGAAATCGATTTTTTCTCCTTCAGGGAAATCCTTTACATCATATGCAAGAATACAACGCGAGCAATTTTCCACGAGCCAATTCTGGATGAGACGAGCACCCGCAAACAAATCGGCAATTGACTGCAATACGTAATTCGAGATGTACCCTGCCAATTCGGGCCTCTCGGTCTCAGGAATATGCTGCTCGGTATTTTCCTCACTAAGATCGTCAATCCGCTTTTTCACCTGCTTTCGGGCACCATATGGAGTCACGCCATAAACAGTGGTCATCACGGTTTGTTTTACAAGTTTCCGGGAAAGCACTTTTTGCGCCAACGCAGCATTGTCGACAATGCTTTGACTCGCAGATAATTCATCTTTGGCCACACGGCTCTTTACCGAGTCTAGCACGGTAGAATACACATCGTGCATTTTTTCATCGGGCAACACATTTACGGCACGAGCAGCTGCCTCGTCGGCGCCAAGAGCAGAGTAATGTTGAAGGCCATTACACGAGCCGTCCTGGTGCACAGGAATTCTAGATCTGTAGCGGGATCTTTTGCCAGGAAATCTCCAAATAGCAGCGAGCTCATAACAAAGGGCAAGCACCTGCCACGGATTATCGCCCTCGAGCCACCATGCATTTTCTTCCGTGGGATCGCTTGCGGAACGTTCGATCTGGTTGCGATTCTCATCGACAAATTTTTGCAGCTCTTCCATCGCCATTTTCGTCTTACTGTATAAATTGGCCATCTGATACTGGAGCCACGCATACCCTTTACCTCCGAGCGGTTTTGCTTCCCAAAACATAAGAAGTGATCTCACCAAGTCTTCATTTTGGTGAGAAAGAAATGATACTGCCGGGTAGACACGGCCGCGAAAGTCCATATGGTGCGGTAAATACAAGATTTCGCCGTATTTCGCTACACTATTGGCGAGTCGATTCACCATGCTGTAATAAATATGAAGATTATGTGCAGCAGTTGTCTTTTGGGAGTTTGCGGTATCGATTTCCTGCCAGCGTGCAAGATCGGCGTAGTATGTTTTTTCGTCGTCGTAGGCGGACTTATCTGGTCTTTTGGTATTGCTTTGGAGTTGGGGGAAAAGTGTTGAGGGCATACCTTTTACCGAGCGATTTTTCATCATACTATTGAAAACATCCAACGTCTTGGGGTTCACCGTCCATGCGCAAGATCCCAATGCATTGACGGAATGATACACTGAGTTCAATTGCCCTGTTTCATGAGCTTTCCTCATGTATACGTTTGTAGTGAGTGGTTCTGATGAGATGACTAAAGGAAGACGGATTGAAAAGTAGCCTCCGTCTTTCGGCGAACTCCATGGTTTGGGCGGGTGAATCATCGGTAATCTGTACTCGCCGGTATGAAATAATTCCTCGTAGACTTTAAAATGCTCAGCTATAGCTGGATGGATATGAACCGCGCCATATTTGGCGTGCTTTACATTGTCCTCTTCCTTCAAGTGAATAAACTGAAACACCCTATTTGAGTTCTCGTCATTCGGTAATGCAGGTTGAGATATCGAAATTCCTCCTGGAATCGCGCAGCTATCAATCAAAGCCTTCATTATAGTGCACGCCAACTCCACCGCATGATCGCCACTGAATACGAGTTGATGGACGCCGGCGGAGGATGACAACTTATCTTTCTGGGCGAGCTCTTTTCGAAGCAGTCGGCTAATATAATGAGCGATTGAAATCACCTTACAATTGGTAGCGGAGATTGTAGTCGACAACATGTGCGTAAGACAAATAGAGACTACGTGGCTTAATGGCATATGGTCGAAAACAAAAGCGTATTTCTCCAAACTCATGCTTGAAAGTGAACCGGTGCTCGCTTCGATCCATGTAGCAAGCCACTTTCGGTGAAGTGTCGTAAACCCAATCATTCTCCCTGACGCCGAAACTGCTTTGTATACGTTCTGCGATGCGTCCTCGATCAAAAGCTGCTTTCGGTAGTTGTATTTGAGGTATGCCGACATGAACTTCTTTCTTGATCCTCCGGACATTGCTTCCGCAATCTCGTAGAATTTAATAGTTTCTTGTTTTGCGAGATCATCTTCTGTAATGAACTCTGTCGCATCGAATTTTTGTGATTCGATGAATGAGCAGAGCGCATCGAAAGACAAGGCGTTATTTCCGTCTCTCTGTGCAGCTAGGGCATCTTCAAGCTGCGCGTATATTTCATCGTGCTTCGAATCTCGCGCATTCAGCTGAAATGCATGGTTGTATTGTGGGATTAAGTATGGCGCATGTAGTCTGATTTTCCGAACGACGGCATACTTGTGAAGGCCATATTTCGTCATGTGTGATCGGATCCACGAAACAGTTTCCACCGTGACCACCTTGTCTTTTGGCGAAACACCTTCCAAAACCCGCAATAGCACAAGTAAGCTGAGATACCGGAGCTCATCTACCTTATCGGCAAAATCCGGGGGAACCGTGATGGGAATACAATTTACCGCATCAAGAATAGCCAGCGCATCTGATTCTGAAATCGGAGGTCGATCTTTCCGAAGAACCTGGCTAAAAAGTGTCAAGAAACACGTAAAATAATGGTGGAAATTCTTATGCTGTGCAGTCAGCCGAAGACACTTGGAGCGGAATTGAGCGAGCGTAGATAACGCACGGGGGAGATCTCCTGTAAATACTGCATGAAGAAAATGACTAAGTTGAAGCCGACATTCGAGATTCGTGACTTTGGTCAAATCTCGTTCAGCTCGAATCTCCTCCACGATCAGAAGTTGAGGGATATGGAGAATTCCCGCAGCCGGTGCCGATGCCTGGGCCAGGTAGAGATTCGCGGGATGAGAATCCGTGGCGGGTGCCAGATAGTCCCGAGCAGAAACAAGGTTTTTAAGGGTTGATTCGGATTTTCGGGTCTTACATATTAGTCGGAGCCGACCGAGTCTGTAGATCATTGGGACATGGGAAATTTTTGGGTGAACAGAAGCTTGGACTGACTGATCTCGAAACGAAATGACGCGCGTCGCGCGATGCGCCGTGTCGTGCCGCTTAGTGAAATACTCGAGAATGAAGCACCCAATTTTTACAAAAAGTCTTGCTGAAATAAAACATCTTAGGGTGGCTATTCAATAATTGACATATGTTAGGATATTGCATGTCTCGATACTAAGCGCACATATTGGTCTTCTATACTGAAACATCCTCGCACACTGAATCAGTCCTCATTGAGATTTGAATATCATTGACCTAAATTCTCCACATGACTCGAATTTATCCTGGTTTTCCAAATAAACCGCTTCCAGCGATTGCGGAGCCTCCTAGAGCATTGTTACTCGGACGATGCAGTAGTAAAGTATATTGCCTTTACTTTCTTCGGAAGTCGGTTCTCATTCACCTTTAATTGAAAGCGATTGATTTCTTCGTTGCTCAACTGCTTCTTGCAATGGCGAGAAAAATACTTTTCATTCATTTTTGTTTAGTAGAGAAGAATCGAAAAGGGCTTGACCAATTGAGCACTTCCCTGTCACACAGTTCTGCGCATGCTCGCTTCTTCAGAGAAATAGAAGCGCCTCGATTCCGCAGATCCTTTCGACAAATTGATCATTTTAGATTGCTCTTCTTTAATTGTTAATCGCGGTTTGGATATTGAATGTCACCGCGGGGAATTGGGAAATATCTGCCGTCACATACGCGTCGATAGCAAAACTCAGAAGAATGCCACGAATGATTCCGCTGGGGAAATAAGTATATGTACGAGCCTTAGACATGGCATCACTTTTCCCATGCTCGCTACTGAAGCCCGCCGTCACTTGATAATTGTTATCTATAAGCACGAACGTACCCCTATGATTGGTACGAAGATTATCCATCTGCTTCCCATGTAGCGTCCGCCACACGTCCCGGCATATGAACTTCATAATCTCCAAGATATCCACCATCTTCAGTTTCGTCGTTGCTTTATACATCAATACTTCGGTAAGTCGAAGCCCAAGATCGTATCCATAGCTCTCTACACGAAGCAGTACGTCCTCCCCATTCAAGAGATCGCTATTGAAGATTGCCGCCGTTCCAGGCAAATCGTTATCTATAGCCGAAAGCTGGGTATCTATTCTTGTTTGAAAATTCGTCGGTTCTTCGTTCAATTGGGCTCGGATCTCAGATTCCAGCTGCTCGGCTTGTTCCACTAATCTTTTTGTCACGCGGATCGACGTAGGCACCATTTCCTGGAGTAGCAAATTTAGACACACTGCACTCACGTGCGTCTCTGATTCAAGCACAGAAGACATTGTTTGCTTAACTGTATCGAAAAATTTGAAAAAAGGAGAATGGTAGTATTGAAGTTTAAAAAATTTGGAGAACTATTCGTGATCTGGAGGAGCATAAACGCATGTTTGGCTCAAGGCCCTGAGGATGGCGCGCGCCGCCTTGTTTTCTTTGGCCCCGCTTGAGGCTGCAAAAATAAATGCCATTACCATTGAGCGTCAGCCAAAATCACTACTTTCTGATTTCACGATGAATTTCTTGGCCATGTCTGAGTTTTCTTTTCTCTTTCTTTCTTTTTGTTATTATCTCACTCATTGTGTTCCCAAACTATCACATGGAAAAATATAAATGTGCCGGGGCCCACGGTTGGCCTCGTGAACGAAAGACTATGCTTCATTTGATTTGAATCATCTCTTAAAGAAGTCTTTGATTTTGAAGACTTTTTTTGGATCTGGTCACATGAGCAGGTCATCCTCAGGGAAAAATCGTGCTACTAGGGATACGTAGTGAAAGGGGAGGGGCCAGAGGGGCCGCTAGATTTGAGAAATTAGCATATAACTCATCGTTTCCAACCCTGATTTGCTAGTCAGTCACCTAGAGTATAAAAGAAAAAAGATTCTAATTGTGTGAAAACAATAATACCTTTTTCGTGCGGTAGATTGTTCAATAATCGAATGTGCCTTAGCAGCCCACGGTGGGCGTTTAGAGGATAATAAAGGGACGCGCCCGCACAGAATCTCGCAAATGATTTACAACCACAAACGGATCCTGGCATCACAACTTGAACCAGAGCAAAACAGACACTTTACGATAGCCAGAGCTCAAATTATATTATAAGCTCTACAAAATACCCGTGCAGACTTTTCCTAGCATTCAATCGAGTCTCGATCGTACAGCTTGCAGCCAATTCTCATTTGCACCCAAAAACGGGCATTCACTTTGAGATCACTTTGGTATAATCCCAAGACACGCCATACTCGGCTTTCTAAAACGATGGCAAGACTAGGTAAATATAACCCTAAACTTTCGCTTCCAGGCGAGTACGTGAGCTCGCAGCCGCCGCCTACGATTCCAAAAGCGACGCCTGTCGTGGTGAAGCTTCAAAGCGGTGAGCGCGTCCAGCTCTTAGGATCAGATAAACCGCAACAAACACCGCGTTCATCTAGTGAGCAGCCATGGGAAAGCCTTCCCAAGCAGATCAAGACGATTCCTCCCAGAGCCTCCTCGGAGGGCTACAGTAGTATTGATAGCGAGCCTCAGACTTCACACCTGGAGCTGCCAGAAAGTGGAACGAGGGGGGCCAAACTAACGAGAGTAAGAAGAAAATCTTCACCACCTGAAAAAAACAATTCGGCTGATGAGGATCACGACGGCGATAAAACTGCAGAAATTGAGGAAGTGGATGTTCAGGCAGCGACGCTCACGACAGAAGCACAGAACAAGAAAAGTACCCCCGATCTTTTTGACCATTTGAATTCATTGCCTAATGAGGGCCCGCTGAGAAGTCAGAGTCAAAGGACACTGCAGCAGTATAAGAGAAAGACTTCTTCAAGCCAACCTGAGAAATCTCCAGAAGAAATAATGTCGCCGCCAGAAATGGGATCAGCAGCCGTCTCTGGACATATAGTATCCGAATTATCAAACAAGATACAGGGAATTGATTCAGTAATCCTATCAGATCATCCCTTGATATCGGATCATGGTAGTGGCGAAAGCGGTAGCAGTCAGTGGCTCTCTTCGCCCAAACCATTGTTTTCGTTTTCACCAGAAGATGTAGTAGAGGAAAGGACGAGAAAGCAGGTGGGCTACACACTCGCGGAAGTGGTGGAAAGCGAGTATGCTTACGTCAAAAGTCTTCAGTTGTTGGGCAGCTTTTTCATCGAGCCATTGCTTGTGAAATGTGTTGGGCTTAAGATAACTTGCACTCCCCTTATTTCCATGGAGCATGCAATCAATGCACTTCGAGCCAACCATGAGCATTTTCTCACTCAAGTTACGGAGGAAACGAAAGTGGAAGCTTTTGCTCGCGAGATGACAAATGTCGTGGGCGAGCCAAAATACGGATCTTATGCTGCGTGTGCAGAGCTTCTTATCTATCTAGTCAATCAGCAAGCGACTCCGTTTGAGCTGTCTTATGTGAGCAACTTGCAAACCTTTCTTGAGAAGAACCAGCCGGGGGAAAGTAGAATGGATCTTTCCCTTTCACTGCTCTTGCAGAAGCCCATGGGTAGGATTGCCAAGTATCGTTTGTTCTTGGCATCATTGGCGAAATTATGTCCCGAAGACTCGCCCATTTTCAATGCCATGACGATGGTCAACGTGAAATTGACAGAGATCAACGATGAGATTAGAGACTACAAAGAGAGACAGGCAGTTCTCGAGAGCGTTTCTGAGTGGCTTGACCTATCTGAGACAATCGTGCCAATTTATCAATTTTACGGCCTCCTCAATTTCTGTGGGAAATGCAGTGTGGTGTGGTTGACAACCAATCGAAAAGGACCACTGCACGTCATTTCTCGTGAATGCCATGTCTTGATTCATGAGAGCCATGCGATTTTTGCTGATATTAGAGTGCCTAAACCGCTTTTCATTATAAGCTTTGCGAACTGCCAACTTGTGACCGATCCCTCGAGTAATATCGGTGGTCTCTACTACGAGGGAAGCATGGCAGTTAAAATAATTTTCGAAAAAGACGACTGCTTTTACGAGATCATGCTTGTCACAAATACAGCTGAGACGTATGAGTCCTTGCTCAAGGCGTGTGAAAACATCCCAAGAAGGTCGTTGCGGTTCAGACTGCTCAGTGATGCCGACACTTTCATCGGCCCCACGATTGCGCAATTCGACGTTAACTTGGCAAATCAAAGTATTCTTCAATCCCGCAGTACATCTTGCTACTTTCGGCAGCTGTATCCGGTGCTTCAGAGAGTGACTGAATCTAGGTTTGCCATTTTTAATGCGGTCTTCCGCAGGGGGTTTTCATGGAACACCCACAAATCGCAGTGACCACCTCAGAAAATTAATACTGCTTACTTTTTTTGCGTGTGGATTCTGGCACTATTCAATTAAAGTTCATAGCATATTCTTAATCGCTACTGAGACGGGAAATGTACCTGATTTGGACCCTCCATTTACTTGATTTCAGAAGTACTTCATGTACCCATCCACACTCTTCAACGATTCATTTGATATTGCCAGGATATAAAGTGACAATCTATCAGCATTCGATTATCGCTTCATGTAGATCAATCATTACTTCTGAGGTGACTGAGTTGGTGTACTTTTTCGTTCAACAAGAGCAACGTACATTAGAGAGATGAACAGGAAATTTGTTCTTTACACCGCGCTCCTTCTAGAACAAATCTCAAAAATTTATGCACCTGTATTTAATCAACAATTTTTGGCAGGCAGAAAGTTGACGAGCCGCTGGATAACAATTCTGCCTTGGGCTTGTCACGTGCGCATTCGGATCCGATACAATAAGGTCACCAATTTTTGCCGAGAATGTTCGGCACGACGTGGGCCCCACCAGCCCGAATAGGCAGTTACGTCTCAGTAGGCTATCTGTGGCGCGCAGTTACGCACGCCCAACCTTCGTGGGCTTCACGTGGCCCCTTTTGCAAAAAGGGGAAGGGAGAATCTTGCCGACAGAGAAGAATCACCAACTTTTGTAACTCCATTTTCACTGCTTCAGTAAAAAAATTTTGAAATACCATTGGTTTTTCGTTTCAATAGAAATTCCACTTTCTAATTTCATCAGTAGAAAAAAGTGCGTTTTCCAGTCACGCGGCTCAAATGCGGAAACCCGGATGGCTGGCTTAGTGCTGGCTAATCGGGTGGACGATTACGCGCGCCGACCGCGGACTGGCGTATTTCTCAGACTGCTCCGAGGGCTGATTCCGCACTGTGATTTGCCTGTTGTATGACCCGACGGTGTCAGAGCTATGCCACGCACGACTTTCCGCAAATTCCGAGGGCGGCCGTCAATCTCAGCACCAACCCAGGCTTGATAACCACGCAGACAATAAAATTTCGGGTGAGCAAAAGCAGTTGTATATTTCAGAACGGAATCGTCGCTTAGGTCTAACGCACACGTAATCAAACAAATCAACACATCCACCATTAAGCAATTTCTTTAGTGGCCGTTTTAACTCAGCATAACTTTCTTTGTTCCCGCCGTTCCCGCCCTCTGGTCTCGCGTCTTTTGGCCTCCCTACATCCAATACTCCGGACTTTCCTGTGGGAGTGAGAAAAAATAAAAAAAGTGCAAGCGCCACTGCGACGTTGTTGACATACCAGTTTACTCATAATTCAGCATTACACCGTCGACTACCCATCACATTTATTTATAGCGCTTTCAACGAGAAGCGATTTTCCCATTAGTCGCTTTCCCTCTGTGCGCCCCCATTTTTACCCGCTGACTCTTTTCCAGTCAATTTTCTCGGCGGCACTTTGCATTTTGTTCGGCCCGCTTTCCCAAACAAATACCTCCTGTCTTCACCTTCAACCTTTTTGCTATACATTAAGAAGCGATTCATTGCATTGGCGCCTTTTGAAGACTCTTTCAAAAAAATCCAGCACATCCAGCCATTGATATCGCTGTCATCTATTCACGCCACTGTTGTTGAACTCCCACCGTTGATCAACTCACATCTTGTCCTTTCGGCTGCTCGCTCTTCATAAGCCGTCCTTCTAAAAAATCTTGCATCTGCATATTCATAATCATCAACATGTCATCACAAAGTCACGTGCAATTCCCCCAGAGCCAAACGATACTAAACCCGATATCCTTAGGCACAGGCGCGCCGCCGCCTTCAGGAAATTTGGGAGGCTACTCGATGTCACATATCACGCAACCTGGACCAGCTCCAGGATCAGTACAAGGACCAATTCAGGGGCCCGGTTCAGGCTCAATCTCGGGTTCATCCCTGCATCATCCCCCTCAACATCAGCATTCAGCCGGTATACTCAGGCTCTCCAAATTACCCGCCGATGTGACGAAACGAGAGGCAGCGCTTATTTTCTCATTGGTCGCCGATGATGTCCTCAATATCGACGTGGCTTCAGGCGAGCAAGACCTGGTCGTCACTGCAACCTTCAGAAACCCACATACGTGTATCGCCGCAGGCCGAATCCTTGACGGAAAGACTCTTTTTGGGCCCGGACATGCTCCGCTCAAGGCCGAATGCGATACCAGTGCGGTAGCGTCAGCGACTTCGGCATTTGATGCCCTTCGGCTCCTGAACGCCGGCATTTCCCCGCCAGGATCAGCCACAGCCCCCGCGGCCGCACCTCCGGGGATCGACAACTTTCAAAAGCGTGCTTCCATCGGGAATCAGCGGCTGCGATTTCTTTTCAGTGACCCTTTCTCTGGTACGACGACACCGCCGCACGCCCATCCAGGCTCTATTGACCTTAGCGATTTGACCGGCAAGTCGTTGCTTCTGGGCCGCGATTTCGATTTCGAGCATTTACCGCGTGACCCGTGGTCGGCACAAAGCCAGGGAAGCATTGGGTTTGCTTCAAACCCTCAGACGCCCGGAATGACAGGCGGGCACGGTGCATATGACTGGACCGCTAGTGGTTCCACGAACCTTCCCTCGGCTTCCAGCAATGCGAGCCAAAATCTGCAGCCAGTGCATGCACACCCTCCTCCAGGGTCGGGTCCGCCATTCATCTCTCTGGCGCCGGCAGACCGCAGACGAACGTCATCTTTCTTTAACGGGCCTTCAGCGCATGTAGGACTCGAGCCACAAGTGTCCCACAGCCATATTTCACAACTTCTGCAAGGCTCGCAATCTCTGTCTCAGCCAGCAAGCCAGCAAGATCAACAACAAGCACTGAATTCTCCACAGCATCAGGCGCCTCAAACTGTGGCGTCCGTCATTTCACAAGGCCCAACGCATCAGCACAATGGTACCGTATCTCAATCTTCGATTCCACCTGGTGGTTTGACCCGCAATGGGCCAAGCTCTGCCACAGGTATTCAGACTTCAAGCTCGCAAGTTTCGACTCCACAACAGGCGCAAGCCCCATCAAGTGCATCCTCAAACACTAGACCTGTTGCCAAAGACGTCCCCGACTTGTCATTGCTCGCAAAAGTGCCTCCACCAGCAAATCCAGCTGATCAGAACCCTCCTTGCAATACATTATACGTTGGAAATTTGCCCCCTGATGCCACCGAAGCTGAGCTCAGGTCTTTGTTTTCGCCGCAAAAAGGGTTCCGGAGATTGTCGTTCCGTACGAAAACCCCTTCATCAAATTCGAGTGGGGCGCCGAGTCACAGTCACGGACCGATGTGTTTTGTTGAATTTGAGGATGTATTACATGCCACTGTCGCATTAGCTGAGCTCTACGGACGGTCTTTGCCTAGACCTAGTGGTGGGAATGGCAAAGGTGGTATCCGTTTGTCATTTTCGAAGAATCCTTTGGGTGTACGTGGTCCTGGAAACCCACGTAGAAGCTCCACGAACCAGCAGAGCTCACAGTCAGGCGGTTCAAACAACGGGGTCGGCAACTACGGTTACCTGAACTTTCACTGATGCTGGTGGAACCAAAACATCATCATGACCAGCGCCACATCATCATTTCGGACTTCACCTTTATCATTTGCTGCATTGCCGAGTTTAGTGTCCGATCATGAATTCTACTTTTTGATCCATTAATTGCGTGCATTTCTGTATTATATAGCACATCATAGTTTATTTCTAACATATTTGGTACTTTTTTGATATAAGAATTTCCGGCAATCACGACAACAAGTCCAAGATTTCTTGGGGCCTTGCATAAGCCTGTGCAAGCCATGTTGATTGTAGAAGCAACTCGGTTGTGTGCCGTTTTGCCGGTTTCGGATGAAGCATCGACAAAAGCTCTATTCTTGCGTCATAGTGCATTCTCTTGAATAATGACAATGCGGGGTTAGAGATCGTTTTATGATTCTTGTCGTTGAGGCGGTCTGCTAGACTCCGTAGAAGTGTCTCGTTACTCGGGAACTGCCTTATATACAGCTCCATGGCTTTATTTCCTTTGTCCGACACAACATCAGCACTTTGCCAAGGAGATGACATTAGAAACAAATGGAAGCACGAAATTCCAAGAGCCCAAACATCCACGGCCTTAAAGTTGAATTCGGATTCCGAGATTACAACGGGGTGTTTTTGGTTGCAAATACAAGACGCGTCTGCATCTACCTCCTCAGCATTTTCACTATCTAGCGATGCTCGCAGATCAGTTTCTTTGCTGATCTCTTCATCTTCACTAATAGTCTTTGCTGCTAATTCGAATAGCTCGGGGGCCTTGAATGACGGCGTGCCACAGTTTAGGCAGTTGAGAGGAAGCTGCTCGGTCATTTTCTTCAAATCTAACGAGTAGCCGAAATCGTTGAGTTTTACCGTGCCTTTTGAATCAATGAGGAAGTTCTCGGGCTTGATGTCGCGGTGCACGATATCATGTCGATGCAAAAAATCGACTCCGCTCACGATTTGCTTGAAAATGGCGTCTTTCAAATGAGTGGGCATAGAGACTCGAGACATACGTAACCGATTCAAGAAATCTAGTAAGTCGCCTTTCGGACAATACTGAATGATAAGCGAAAGATCCTCTGTATTGTCGCAGCTGACAACATCATGTACATCCACCACGTATTTCGAGGCGCGACAACTGGCAAGATTATCGTGCTCACGTAAAACGCTTTTGCGATACTTTTCCCTATTTTGCCAACTTTGTTTCTTGATCGTTTTGATCAC
>JAJMGZ010000044.1:0-98338 GCA_030582795.1 Metschnikowia chrysomelidarum
TTTCGTCCGCCGACAGACTTTTCTCGCCGACAGCATTGCTATCCGAGTCAGATGTACCTGTGGAAACGTTTGGTTCTGTGTCGAAATTGGTCGTTGAATCTTTCTGCATATCGTTGAGCCTGTACATCTCGTCTTCCCAGTTGGCTTGATGATCCTTTGCCGCAGCGCCAAGGGCGAGTAACTCGTTGGTAGTTTGCGCCTCTTTGCTTAAAGTCTTCTCAGATCTTTTGTGCTTGATAGAGGACATTCTCTGGAAGGATGTTCTGTCATCCTTGGCCGGAGCAAAGCGGGCATCTGGGTTCTTCGACAAAATTGCCAAGCAACTCAAAACAATAATCATAATCAACAAAACTAAGGAGAATGCCGCGTTCAAGATAAAGAAAACCCATCCCATGATAGATGCCACTGAAGCGGGTTGACCAAAAAGGTCGGAAAAGAACACATACATGAACGAGTTGAGCGTCACAACAATGGCAACAAGATAGTTCAAGATGTTTGTTGGTCTGTTCATGTAAGGTCTTTGCGTGAATAAGAAGATCATGTAGGCCAAGTCGATAATAAAGATGGCCAACGAAGACACCTTTCCTGACCCTTGACAGAGGCCAATGAAAACTCCCTTCATGAAAGCATATGAAACCAACACCATACCAAACCAGTATTTCTCGGCATGAAACATCGTGTAACAGAAACCATATTTGTGCAATACCACGGAGTCACCATACAAAATCGCAGCGGGGTTTTTGTATTCCCTCGAGGACCGGACGCCGAAAGTGTACGTATTCCAGAAAGCGTGACCCAACACACCGAGTGCCAAGATTAGGGTGAGACACGCCAACACTATTACCGCTGGCGAGTCCCGCTGCATGAACTCCCACAAAGAAAGGATGATGAGCTGGGGAAACCCGATATAAATGTAACGCAATAAAGCACCTTTGAGGATCGTGGGGAATGCTTTTCTGAAGTGAGACAAGCGATTGGGGTTCATTTTGCCGAATCTGATCAAAAGCACAACCGCCAGCTTGACCAAAACGATGATGGCAGTTAAGAGGAAACCGACAAGAACAAAAAAAGTGAGTCCCGTGACCACTATTGAAGTTGGTTCGATGTGTGAGTTGTATCCGATTCTCTTGATTCCTCTGAGAACGATCAAGTTGGCGTTCGAATTCAATGTAAACTCCAAAGATCTTTTGATTCCCGAAGGTATGGATAAGTTATTGCGGGCATAGGCATGCAAGTTGTCCAAGTGTATTTTTGCTCTTTGCACTAGAATTTGCTGGGTGACACCATAGAAGTATAGGGTGGGCGTGCCCCCCGTGCTCTGCACATACCACCTAAAGATTTTCTGCATGAACGTGACCCGAATTAAGCCCATCGACCATGCAAGATTTTCTGCCCATGCGGAGGCAATGGGAGGCACACGTACGACACTTTGCATCGATACTACAACCACAGACTGGAAGTACAAGAACAAGGTCACGGCATTAGTGGCCACATGGGACGCGGCGTTTGAGTTGCCGAAAGTTGACAAAACTGCGGCGATCAACAAACCTAAACCAGCAATAACTGCGGTGGCCCACTTAATTCCAGTTTGCGAGACGGTCTTACCGTTGGAGAACGAGGACTGGAGACATGAGAGAAGATCGCCACTCAGCGCATCGTACACCCGGACCTTCACCACTGCGTCGATGTCCGGCACATTATAGGCGATGCCAGGGATCATGTTAACGTAAGAGGCGGAAATGTACTCGATCGATTCAACCTGGAGCGAACCCGGGTAGATCGGACAGAACTGTTTCCAGCCCAACGTACACATATCGATGTTTTTTTCGATGATGACAAAACCATAAGCATAAACCTGCACGTGAGCAATCACGTTGGCCGAGATCTCGGTGACCATATCAAGCGAATACCGGAGCGAACGGTCATCGGGGTTAAACGTCACGTTGAAGTAAGAGGGGGAGATCTGCGAGTTCTCCATACACGTGACCAACGACGTAGCAGAAAGCGACCGCTTAGCGAGCGCCGGGGCTAGAAACGCAAGCCATAGAAGAAATCCCAAGTTCATTTTCTCAAGAATTGAAGGTGATGAGTATGGCTTGGCGTGAAAGAAAACTTGCTCTTGGCGCCGATCTAAAAATAGATTTGCTGTCTATAAGAATTTCAAGATTCGACGATCTGACTCTTTTTTAAGAGCTTCGTAAATATTAAAAGCGGTCCAGGATGTGGAGGACCGGATAGCAAAAATCTAGGGAGCAAGGGGCAATAAACAGTGAGTAATTTCCGGCGGGAAACGGGGCTGATCGGCGGCACAAACAAGAAGGATGCAACGATCGGATAAGAACGGGCGTGGTATCGAAAATAATATAAATCTAATCTATAAAGTTCGGACAAGAAAAAATGCAACGTGTCAGAGACAAGAAAAAAAATGGCGATGGTTGCAGGACCGAATGGCTGACTTAGATCCAGGGTGTAAGATCAATGGATCCCGAGCGCGAGGGGCACCACCGCACGAAAATTTTGCATAGAACGGTTCCCATATCCGCAACCGATAAAACTCTCCTGCATAAGTGCCAGGAAATCCAGTCAGAAAATGCAGATCGCACAGGTAATCCGCATATGTGCAGGAAAGCGCCACTGGACTTGAAAGCTCCGAGGCTAGTCTGGTGCGGCGGCGGCGTCTTCGTGTCGTCCACTAAATGTCTCACTATTGAACCTATGAGTAAGATATTGCTTCCAAAAGAACCTCATCACATCGAATGTTCTTCTTGTTGCAATAGAAGGTCTGTGATCGCAAATATGAATTGAAGATATGAGCTGCCCAACTTTGCTGAGTTGACGCAGTAGCACACTTCATGCAGATCCCACCACGCGCACGTAAATAAACCATGGGAATGCGCGTTTGTTTTCTTTCTTCCGCGACGCGCTCATTCAAAACAAAGATCCATTTGATCAAACCTTCAGATATTAACCCAAGTTCATCAACGATACGAAACTCATAAGTGATATTCCTCTAATCTGCGATGCTCGACCTTCGTGAGTAAGTCCTCTCCCCAAACATGTCTGATGACATCCCAGAATTCTTTGGCGTAGACGATTCGAATCCCGTACTTTTCCGCAAAGTAATCTTCTGGCAGATGGTCTTTAAAATCGTCATGCATGTTGTCTTTCAAGAGCCCATTCAACCGACTGGTGTCGTTGATTTTGTGCACATATTCTTCAAGCACATCTCTTCTATTTTGTCTTGGTACGATAATCTTTTGAATCTGACCTGTGAGATGAGCACCGAGCATTTTCTCTTTTAATCCTCCAATCGGTAAAACCAAGCCTCTCAACGTGATTTCTCCTGTCATGGCAATATTTGAGGGCACGGGTTTCTTTAAAATCAAAGAAAGAAACAGAAGGGCCATGGTTATACCGGCGGAAGGTCCATCTTTCTGCACCGCCCCACTGGGAACGTGCATGTGGATCTCCAATTCGTTGAGCTTTTTGATGTACGCCTCTGGATCGCCAAGATTAAGTAAGCGCTTGTACAACATGTTCTTGATGAACGTAAGTCCGATTTTGGCGCTTTCCAGCAACACTTCGCCCAAACGCCCTGTCATGTGCAAGGATGTTCCACCTTTCTCATTCTTGAATCCAATACTTTCAAAGATAAGTACTGATCCCGAGCCATCAGTGTTATACGACATTCCATGAGCCACACCGTATCTGCTCGCCATAAGTGGGAATTCGACAATCTCGTTGCTCATACTGGGGAATGGCAAACCGAGATATTTTGCGAGATCGAATTCTTCAACTTTAGGACGATACCTTTTGTTCGCATCTGTCAATGATTCAGAAAACTCGACGGCCTTGAATCTGCAGATCGCACCCAAAGAGCGCTCAAGATTTCTGACACCGGCCTCCCGAGTATAATCGATGATGACCCGTCTCATGACGTCCTCTTCAATGATGACCATCTGCTGATCAGTAAAGCCATTTCTGCGCATTTGTCGAGGTAACAAGTATTTGTTACCAATGACAAGTTTCTCATCGTAATCATATGCGCTAACATCGATCATTTCCAACCGATCAAGAAGCGGCCGCGACAAGGTGTGAGGATCATTTGCGGTGCATATGAAAATCACTTGTGATAAGTCGATAGGAAATCCGAGAAAGTGGTCGGTGAATTGAGTATTTTGCTCTGGGTCCAACACCTCCAACAATGCCGCGGCGGGATCCCCGTTCATCTTGTTTCCACTGTTATGTCCCCCTACCACCTTATCAATCTCGTCTAGAAGGATCACAGGGTTCATGGACCTTGACTTTCTAAGTGCCTGCACGATTGAACCCGCCATCGCGCCAACATACGTTCTTCTATGACCACGGATTTCGGATTCGTCTCTAACACCTCCGAGTGAAATTCTCTGAAAGTTGCGGCCAAGAGTGGTAGCAATCGATTTAGCAAGTGAGGTTTTTCCCACTCCTGGGGGACCGGCCAACATCATGATGGGAGATTTGTTGTTCTTGGAGGCAAGAAGAGATTTTTGTGTGCTCTGTTCTTCAGGCAGATCTTCTAAATGATCCGTACCTTTTTGAGTATTTTCTTTAGTAGTACGAGCATCCTCTTCATTCGGCACAATGATCGACTCGCCATTGGCAGATTCTCGCGTAAACTTAACGCTCTCCCTCTGCTCCTCCAATTTCTTCTTCTCTTCAAACTTCTTCATCCCTGACTCAACATACTCCCTGTCGGCATTTGCACCCAAAAGCTTCAATACCACCAAATACTGGAGCAACCGAGTTTTCACATGTTGCAAGCCGTGGTGGTCTGCATCCAATTGGGCCTTCGCCACCTCTAGATCGATATCTTTATTTGACTTGAAGCGGGCCACATACTTATCCCATGGCATATCAGCAACGATCTCCAAGTAGTTTCTGATGACGTGAAAGTCGGCATTCGAAGGCGTCGAGCTCTTGATTCGGCGATAATCTTTAATAAGAAGGCGTTTGCTGTCATCAGAAATGGACGTGATTTTGGGAAGCTGGATTTTGATGAAGTCAGTAACAGCACGTAAGTCATCTTCATCGTCATCGTCTCCATCATCATCATTTCCATTTCTGCCACCATGACCGCCAGCTGACAGATTGAAGGATTTTTTTCCGGGCAATACTATCGGTCCGTTACCGCGCTTCACAAGCTGCTTTTGCGACGCCAAGTTTGGCTTATTATTAGCTTGAGGGTCACCGGATAATCCCTCCAAAACTACTCGAATCGACTTCAATTGGTTCGACACGAGTGCTGCTTTCTGAACACTGGTCGCTTCATGGTGGAACCAGCGGTTCGCCAATGCATTGTTTTCGCGGATGGTTTTGAAAACTGCACTTAACTTTTTCACCATTTTGTTGCACTCAGCAGCCCTTTCAGAAAGGCTACTATTTTGAAGAACCTTCAACTTCTCCTCTGTGGGGAATGGCAAAATGGCCACCGTCAAATCAATAAGTCTCAGTAAACCACGGGCCAGTTCTGTTGATGAGCGCGAGCCCAGAATTTTCTGTAATGTTGAATAAGCCCTCGAAAAGTCCTTCAGCCCTGCTAGCTGCAAAAACAATGCATTGGCCAATGGATTGAGTGTGAGCAAATCCAGCTTCTCCCGATCCGGAGCCGAGATTGCTTCACGATACACATCGGTGAACGTATCGAGCAGACCGAAAAGCTCGGAAGTATACTTCCTAAGGTGCTTCCCGAGCTCGGTAACCTCTCGGTCGTTAGAAGACGAATTGAACGAATTTCCTGAGAAGTCCACCGTGAATTCACCTACGCTGGGCGTTGGGTTGGACTTCAAGCTTCTTGTGGCACGAACAATCGCCTGTAACGTGATTTTAATCGTATGTGAATCATCGGTGATACCTACAACTCTGCACACTGTGGCAACCGACGCCCCTACTTCCTCACTGGGCGTGGCGGTGGCGGTGTCGCTATACAAAATTTTGGCCAAATTCGGCCATACTGCCACGATGAGCCAATCAAGATCCGTCTGCGGCGCCGCGAGCGTGTCTACGAATCTGTACTGATTGCTGGCCTGAGTCTGGTGGAATTTGGTGATACCGGCAGTGACTTCGGACGAAAGCACGGGGATTTCCGAATCGGCACTATTAAAGTCGTATTCGGACAAGAGCGAGTTTACGACGGCAATATTGCCGATTTTTTCCCGATACCGTGCCAAGAAAGCGGCTGCTTTATACCGGGGGAACGATACAGTATACAAAATGCCAGGCAATAGCACAAGCGCCGAATCGAGGGTGTACAGCGGCAAGAGCACGTCGAGAGGTGAATGATGCGTCATTTTCGAGTTCAAGATATATGGAAAAATCGTGTGGATCCACTTAGTTGAAAAAGCGCAAAGAAGTTAGGCGCTCGCAAATGAGAAAGATGAACTTACAGGATACAAATGCCGATAATCTCAGGCACTCGTGGACAAAAATGAATATCCTTTAGTCTTTGCGTCTGATTAAAAATTGATAAAAATGGCGGTGTACCTTTTTCTCGAATGATTGGATTTAGTGAGATAAGCACCTGCGGCGGCGGCGATATGACTTATTACGCGCCGGTTCTCCACAGATCAGGCAATCGGATGCGCACGTGAAATCAAGAAATGCGGCTTGGCGCTGGAACGTAACCGCGGTCTATAACCAAGAACGGCTTTGGTAAAAATTATGACATTTTTTCGCAGTCGTTTCAACCGACTTGTGCTTCTAAGTATGCCACGTATATTTCTCTGCATTCATCTCCCGTTATCGAAGTCAGGGGTCTTTTTGATTGCTCGTCCAGGTCATCAAGGACCTCCACATAGCCTCTTTTTATTTGAACATAGAAACGACTAAATCCATTGATGAGATTCGTCTGCGGGAATGAAAAAAATTTTCAGGAAAAAGGTTGCAGAAATTACAACAATGAGTCACATTTCAGCAGCACAGCCTCCCTAAAATATGGCCAATAGCCAATCTTTACCTAAGCCTGAATCGTATGCTTCTTGGCTTTTGCAAGAATAATGACAATAGGCCGAATTCCGTGCGTAGAAAGTAACATTGCAAAACAGAAGAACACGTTTTGAAAAGCAAAAAATGAGTTCGTTGATGCACACTATAAAACCCATGAAGCGAAGACTTTATGTTCCCTAGAGATTTTCTTTTTCCAACTGGTATACAAAATGTTTTCAATCTTTTTCGCGAGATTACTACTTCTTGGCCTGATTCTTCGCTGTGCCGTGGCGTTTCCCTCTATTCAGTATGACCAAAGTTTATCCTCGATTCCCGACATTTACTCGGACCTCGAGAAAAGATCGCTTCCAGAACCGGTGGACATTCCACGCGTCACCGAGCAGATTCACGCTCTCTTTACGCGTTTGCACTCTTTTGTCAACGAGACGAATTTCGATTACCGACGCTTTGGCAGGGAGTATGACCTGGTGAGCAGCAATCTCACTCGAGTCACCACGTTGGTGAACAGAATTCGCGATCCCACTCGCTCGTATCCCACTGTTATAACACTTTTGAACCAAATTCTTCAAGTGATGCGAGGAGCCCAGGAGAATATGGAGTGGGCAATGATACTTGATGACCTGGGACCCTACTATTGCTTACTTTATGATACCAGCGAGCTAAGGGTAATGACGATGGATATGTTCAATGATATAACAGCCCTTAATATACCGGCTGACCAGTTTCAAGAGAGGTTACGCAGATTTCGCCGAAGAGCGGGTGAATTAGAAATCGAGTTTAACAGCTTTCCCTACATTCCGATGAGCGTGAGAGTAACAGCATGGAACGACATCATGCATGCGAATCAGATGCTTCAGGCGTTACATTCTCGGCCTGCGTAAGGATTGCGACTCTTCATTGTTGTTATTAATCCGATTGGATTTAATTTAGTATGTATTTTTCTAGGTAAAGCATAACAATGAATGATCGCGACATTTGTGTGAGGAACAATTGGGTATGTAGTACAGGATTTTTCAGAATCTTGTCTATTTCGTCACGGAACATTCGCGTATATGTCTCTTCACGACGAGTACAACGATACGGCATCAACCACATCCATTGACGCTGTACGGCAATGAATCGTTGTTATAATTCAGATTCCTATCCTAAAATCTCGAGAGAGTGCAATCCCGCTCAGCTGCCCCCACACAGCCGCACTCCAGGTGTCAATATTTGCGTCTAAGCACACTCACAATGTGAATATTTTTGTTTTTTCTCAAGAGACGTTTTAGACCCGGTTCTGGCTATATCGGTAACCATACTCCCGTGGTTCGTAGAAAGCGGATTGCCAGTGAGTTATTGCCTTGATGAGAGGAAGCAAACTCGCGAATGTTTTCAAGAATATTTCGACCCAGAATCCTTCTCTTTTTTGCTATTTAATACACAATCTTCGCGGCACTGCCGGATTATATGCGTGTGCTTATCATAAAAGAATGTAGACAATGATGGAAACGGGGGTTCCACAGACTTTGTGCTGGCATGCGCGAGATTGCTAGATGTTGCTGCTGCTGATCTCTCTGGTGAACATGAATTGGAGTTATGATCCCTATGTTGATTATCATGCAAGTTTGATGATTCTTGCTCGTTTGCATGTGGACATAAAGACTCTACAAATGACAGAGGTGTACTGGTGGTAACACCGAAGAAGGCTCCCTACTTTATGGATATTTCACAGTCTTTGTCGGCTTTTTTCTTAATATATATCCTAAAAGACTTGTCTTCCGGAAACAAGAGATAATTATGTCGAAGTCAAACCACTTCAACCTCTTTAAATTGGTTCACACCATGGGTATTACAATTATTTCGATTTGAAGTTCCATCTTCTTCTGAATCACTCTTGTGGTCGGCAACAACCATTGAATTCTCGAAAGTCATTGACGATTGAATCGTGTTCTCAAAAGCGACTCTTTTGATCGGGTAGTTTTCCATCGGGGGTCATCACATAAAAATTGGGAATGAGACTGGCTAAGTAATAAATGGTATTCTGGGCAAATGTCATTTGGCCATCGTACATTAACCGGGTGAGCTCGGGCACTTCGTTTAAGTCGTAAAAGAGAAAATTCCATTTATGTAATATCTGGGCATACCTCGATACCATCTGATGATAATTTTCTATTTGGGGATTGGCTTGACCGTTTGAATCGAAAAGTGAGTAGAGCATAAGGTTTAATTGAAGCACACATCCCAAGAGATGCTCGGCAATGTCCAAGTCGCTTAACTCCTGAAGAAGTTGCGATGCCCTCATCATACCCTGGAAGAATCGATCAGTAAATTTGAGCTGACGCTTCAATTTCTTGCTCTTAGGTCTCAGATGGTGGACCTGCGTTTTAATGATCTCGAACTCCTGGCCTAGTGATATAGCGAGTAACTGGAATCGATGCCAATCAAAACCAACGACACTTATGAATGAACTGAGGTGCTTGTAAAACGAATCAAGCGCCATGCCTATACTTTTGGGATCTAAGATTTCATCCTGGATTACTGCATGTTGATTTTCATTTCTTTTGAATCGACCAGAAGGTGAGGATCCATGATCCATCAAGTGTGTCAATGATGCAGTGTAGTTCTGGGTTTTTGTAATGGGAGTCCCGAAAGGAAAAAGTTCAATATCTGGTGTAAGTGGCTTGGAAACGGTGAGGCCAACTTTTGTGAAGATGAATACCACCACGGCAAAATGCATTCTTGAAACAAGAGCTAGGAGTTTACAGTAGTGTTGTGCCCGAAAAGGAGTCTGATAAAGGGGGATTCTTTATATGAATATTCAGGAACTACCTGCAATATGACCATTCATCACAATTCCTTGAACAATTACAATCGAAAATAATTCCCGACATGGAATCTGTTCATTTTTCACCAGTCTTTCATTGCCTCTATGTTGAACTTACAGGAAAGAGGATTTGGAAATCAACCCTATATACTGAGAGTTCGTCGCAACGTAATTCTTGAGTGTTTCTCTAAGACCCTCTTAGATACTGGTTGGAATAAAGGCTTAAAAATCTGCAATGCCTTCTCTTACGTGAGTTTTTCGAAAATGTTTTCTATTGGCTTTGATATGAGCCATTTTACATTGTCGAATAATTGATGAAAAGCTTGGTGAATTTCGAAAAACTCAAGAGATTATAAACGCTTTGTTTTTGAGCATAGCCTCATGCAACCTAGATGAGAATGAGATCACGCCTGCCGTTTAACTTTGTTGTTTCGTGGCTAAGAACCCCGAGAAAGAGCAAGCAAAGTCACAGTGATTTTCGAGCAAAACTTTTCAGTGAAATCAGTTGCTACTATAATGGGTTTCATCCATAAAAGTTTAAAACTTTACATAAAACCTTGAGTTTTTCACTTGACCCGTTTTGCGAAGATTTGACGAAAATAATGAATAAACACCAGCAAGATTCATTTCCTTTCAATCTCCCAAACTGTTCCAGATATATGTTGGATACTCCAGAACCCCTTAAAATCTGGATCACGCTGATAACGTTTTGAGTCGGAACAAAGCAAGTATACCTTATAACTACGCCCCGTTGAACCAAATCACACTTTATGCCGCTTTTTGGAATAGAGACAATAAAGAGCAACTTTTTGATCATCGTATATTGAATATAAAGTATATTGAATATTAAATGAGTATACAATGAGATTTTTTTAGTGATCAAAATGGAGAAATGCATTAATAGGGATTCACGATCTCTCTCCTATGTTGGCGGGCAAACCCTGTCTCTGGAAGAACGTCTTTCTTTTGATTGCCATAAATTCGATCCAAGCGTTTCACCTCTAATTGTCGGCGCTTCACAGCGGATAAGATACTGAGAACATGGTACTCGAGATTGGACCGCACATCATAAACAACCTGCCAGGCGTCCTCGATTTCAATCAAAGCCGATTCAAACCCATGTCTCAGCAATATTTCGGTGTAAGTTTCCAAGATTGCCAGTTCCCGACTAAGCTTGGCGAATCCAGTTCTTTCGAAGAATTCGGTGCGGGTGATGTATTGGGCCAAATCCGATGAAACAAAGCTTTTGAGGATATGAGCGATGTGATGCTGTGTTTCTGATGCCAATTCAATGTAACGGAATAAATCGCAATCTTCTTCAGAAAGTCTCTCCCGCAATTGACGAAGCACGGCGTTGGCAATTTGTAATACACCATCGCCACTTGCGAGCTGAGCGAGCATTCTGTCCAAAGTGTTGTAGGCGTTAGCCAAACTTTTATGTGACTCTTGAATCTTTACGCACGAATCGAGAAACTGAGCGAACTTATATCCCAACTTCTCCATGCAATCAAATACGAAGCTGATGTTCTGTCTCACTTGGAGCATGCGGGTAGTGTAGCTAGAAATGTGAGACTTGGCGATACTGACGAAATTGATCCGGGCAAAGTCAAAGCACTCGGCAAAAATCGTCAATCCTCGGTTCAAATTATTTGTCTCGTCATTGATCCTGTGCAGCAACACACTTTGACAATTCAATATCACTTTTTTCATTTGTCTCTGCTGAAGCTCGAGTCTTTCTGGTGGTGTAGATGAAGTTGACGATACTTTCACAATCACTGGGCTCGCTGTCTGGCCTCTGGACACCAGCCGCCATAAACTCTGGGGTGACGCGTGGCCTTTTGTGGCTGAGAGGGGAATTCCAATCTCTACAGATAAATTGGAATGCTCGGTAGTATGAGCGCCCGGCGGAGCAGGTCCATAGCCGGTCAACTCAAGCGCAATATCATCAAGAATGAACCCTCTTTGCAAAAACCTTCTGGCCTTTCGGAAAAAAGATAAATCTCTGTCTCCTAAAAGGTCGGCTCTGAGTTGATGACAATGCTCAAAACTGCCAAGAAGAAGGGCATACCACAAGTATTGCGAAGGAGGTCTTCTCTTTGCTTCAATAATATGATCCGGCTTTAACCACTGGTATTGCTCATTATCTGATTCGGTATCACTCTCATATCTGTCATAGCCCTGATATACCAAGATCTCACTGGGGTACATCGGGCCTCGTGCGCGTGTGGGATCCACTAGTGCCAAATTCCTCTTCGATGTGTGTGGATATTTTCTGTACCGATTCGACTCTGGTCTTCTCTTTGGAATCAACTTCTTTGCTAACGCACGGCAATTCAATCTGGTGAAGAAGCCGGGCTTTTTTTGGACCTCACCCGCGATCTCGTGGATCTTGAGAGGAGAACTTATTAAGGGACTTGGGTCGAAGGGAGGAAGAACGGGATTTTCGTTCGTCACTGCCGAGTTAATCAGGAAAAGTGTAGATGGAAGTTCATCCTCAATTTTACCTTCCTGATTAGTCTCCACCTCGTCGTTCTCGACGCCAGCTCGGTAAATATGAGATCCCCGAGCCAGGATCAACAGAGGTGCACGTTGTTGACTGGACCTCAGATGGATACGGCTGATGTCGTATTGGTTGGCAAAATGCGAAGACTTCTGGAGACCGCCAGTGTGTACAGACCCAGGAGCCGCTGCCTTTCCCATTTGCACGCTAGATAGAGTAATGACGTTAGTTCTGGTAGAGACCGGGGTTGCTACCCGTGATGATATGATCTCCGATGCGATGCTGTAGTCTTCGTTGATGGACTCCCACTCATCGTCATCATCCTGCGAATCACTGTCCGAAATCTCCTCAATTGCTTCGCTCGACTCCTGAATAGGCGTAAGTACTCCCTCGCTTACGCTCAACCATGCATACTGCCACTCTCGCTCGACAAATAGCGCCTCTTCTGAACGGTGGAGCTCTTCCTCTGCGTAATCTTGCTTTTCCTCTACGTCATCTTGCTCTTCATCAACATCACTACTATGAGAAGAGTTATCCTGTACTTCATCTCCCGTAGAATTTTTATGGTTGGATGATTTTTCCTCGTCAGATGAGGATTGGTCGCCCTCTGAAACCAGGTGCTCTGCGGTGGTCACTAGTTCGGGATGGACTACAGAATCACTGACTTTGTTCACCTTGACACTTCCATTTGCCAAATCAGAAGGTTTTTGTTTCTGTGCAGAGTCTCCAAACTTGAAAAACTCGAACACTTCGGCGTCATTCTCCTTTGTCGATAACTTCTCGAATTTCCTCTGGAGGAATTTTACCCCCGTATTCTCCTGCTCCTTCACATGCCGAGGAATCCGATCGGCGAGGTCCCGAATATTGCCTAACGGATCGTAAATCTCGAGCTCTTCATTTGCGACCAGGGGTAATTCATTGGTGGTCACGTCTGCGGTTGGGAATTTAGCAAACGCCTGCAGCTTTTTTTGCACCCAGCCGCGAAGCGAAGAAGCAACAGTGCGCGTATCTTCTTTGGCATCTACCGTTTTCGAGAAAAAATCTTTCTTTCCCGCTTTCAAAGTACTTCCCTCTTTCTTTAACCATTTGTTGATAAGTTTCGGCAAGTAGCGCGAATTTGAACCTTCAATAACGCCGGAGCGCACGGAATTACGACGTGGTATAGTTGTCAGAACTTTAGTGCCAGAGAGGTCGCCAGATTTTCTCCCTGGTTTGGCCACCTTATACTTTGAAGAAGCACTTCTGGTGAAGCTGGTGCCTCTTTTGAGAGGATCCTCGTCATTTCTTGAACGCCTAGTAGAATGCCTCCGGAGACGCACTGAATCTACTCTTTCGGGACGGGAAGAGACTTCTGTGCTCACATTTTGTCCTGAAGCACTCAGTTGAGAAGATACTTCGTGCGCCTCAGAGCTGCTAATGGGCGTATCAACCTCGAGAATTACCGACATGGAATTCTGAATTGCGGCGTCGTCGGTAAACGGATTCGAAACGACGGGCTCGGGAGATGGAGAAGGCGGCCAGTCCTCATTACACTCACGTTCAAATCTTTCTAATAAAGGCGTCTCGCACGAGGAACTGCTCGACAGTGTGTATGGGTATCCGTAATGGGAATACATTGCTTGGGTTATTGCTGTGTTTGGGTAGAAATATTAAAGTTTTTTTCTTTGTAAAGAAAAGAAGGATGTGTTGATGTGGTGTGGAAAAAAATATTGTATTTTCTGGGATGGAGGGAGGGGGCTTGTGCTTTTGTTTGTTCTTTCTCTGTTTAATGACTTTGGATTTCTGTAAGTGTACGTTTCTCTCAGGTAAGGTTCGATGTTAATTCTTGATGAAAGGCTCGTAAACGTTGTGATTATGTGGGTATATGGAACTCTGAGACTTGACTTGAGGAGAGGGCGAGGTCATTTTATAGGAAAAAAAGGGAGTAAAGGAAATTACTGTATGGATAGTTTCCATTGTGATATGGTACCCCACCGAAGATTTTCATAATCGCCACTGTATAGCATACTTCAAACCCAGGAGAGTGGAGATCGTCTTTGAAAAAATGTCGCACATAGTCCTGAGTTTTCTTAATAATCTTGAAAACCTAATCAATGTGATTGTATGGTTTGTGATACCAAAAGGGATTCCACCTTACTATCCGGGTAGAGTGAAACCTCCATTATATTTAGCTAGGAAATTCATGCTATCACATTTTGAAATGTTTCTTCTTGCGCGTGCATGTCCAACTTTTCTCACCGATTCTCCTTCATGGGTTGCAAATTCGAGTATGCCGCTCTCATTCTTTGGTTGCAAAAAAAGGTATGCGCGCCGCAGCGAGCCCGAAATAGACTTCTGAATTAGCGTGCACACGGCGTCCATATCGAAAACGAGCTACAAGATTTTACGTATGGAGCGAAATTCAGCGCTTTTAGACTGGAGATCAAAGGCGAACAATCGACAGACTTCAATTTTTGGAAGGTTCTTGGCCACGAAGGACAAGGCTTTTTTCAGGAAGTGAGAGAATGAAATGGCACTAACTGAGTGAAATGCCTGCATGTTATAAAACATTTTTGAATATTGATTCTTTATTTCCGTGACTAGTGCAACCATTTTAAGCTCCTTGTCTACGCCTCTAAGTACAGAGTTTTTATGTTTGTAGAAAACTTAAATACGAATAATCTAAAAGTTACAAGGAATTAATACAGGATTTCTCTGAGAGAATTGTCAAGTAATGACTAGCACATGCGCTGAGCACGAAAGAGACGTGTCTGTTCCTTTTGTGAACATAGAGCGATGAGCCTTCGACAGTGATTCAGCACGAGTTCCTTTCAGGAATAATTTGTGAGGTCAAGACTCAAGACCAAAACACTTCTTTTTGAATATCGCTATATACACACGCTGCGATTCAAACTTTTGCGTGAAGAAAATATCTACCATTCCGACAAGCTATTTCATAAGTCATCGGTGGTTATCATGTTCCTGGTGATTACAGACCTCTTATGGCAAATACAAGGTCCTCAGAGAATTGATCAACTCTTGAATATCTTTTAGAATTTCCTCCAGGCAAAGTCTATCTGGCGTTGGGTTTATTTTGAACATCTCACGACTGCAACACATCCTTCAAATTGACCTGGCCTGTACCTCTGGCCAACGGCTGGGGCTGCGTGTCGCTCTTTTTCCACCCGATCATGAAAATTACATTAAATGTAGCCGGTAAAGTCACCGAGCCGTCCGGACCGGTTTCCCCGTGTAAACTCTTGCAGATTTCATTGGCTGCAAGTAAGACATCGCGTGGAAGCGTGTTCGCCCGTGCAAGCAAGCTATTCTGCTCGCCCATGGCCTGTAGATCCGTACACATGGCCACGAGGTCGGGGTATCCGCCCACAACAATGTCCTCGGTGTCGATGGTGAGCATACTGAAACCAGCCCTGTTTAAAAGACTCCCGACGTCATTGAGGTGGACCAAAGGAGATACTCGTGGAGACATTCCGCCGTTACGCTCGAGTTCCGCGAGCTGGAGCAGGGTCCGGAGCTCGTAGAGTGTATCGCCGCCAAAAATTGTGCCCATGAACAATCCATCTGGTTTCAAGACGCGGGAGATATTGGCGAGCGCTTGCGGGAGATCGTTGATCCAGTGCATGGAAAGATTCAGAATCACACAGTCGTACTGATCGGATTCCGCCAAAGCCGGATCGTCAAACGCCTCTTCGTCCGCCACCACTCGCTTTACCGAGCCAGGAAATCGCTGTTCGTGCGGAGCGCCGCTATCCCGAAAGAGTAATGGCTCCGACGAATCGAGCATTGTGAGCTCAGAGATTTTCGCGGAAGTGCGCTTTTTGTCCTCATTGAGCTGTTTCACCGCCTGCACCTCAGCGTCATCGGCGTCGGGGCCCGGTTCGGAGTCAGTGCATAGGTTCTTGAGGAAGTTGCCCAGATGAGCGCCGAAATCTAGGGTCCGAGTGAAGTCACGTGTAATGAATGCAAGACGCTCAATGGTTCGGAGCGAAACCTCGTCTCGAAGGAAATCGGCTTTACGGGACGCCTCGATATCGGTCACAGGCAACCGCGACCGTTGAACAAGCTTGGCGGCACGGTCAAATACCTGGAATGCATTTTTGCCGGCTCCCAGCGAGGTAGCAAGGAATCGGCGTGGTATTTTCATATTGATGAAAATAAAGAAAAAGGTTTATGGGGGTATGTTGTGTGGATGTTTTGAGTGATAGTTTCTAAAGTGAAGCGAAGACGAGAGTTATGGAAACCAGGATGCGCGAGCCGCGCTACAATTTAAGTGATGGACTTAGTGATTCTCCATCACCGAAAAAGACTGGAGGAAAATAAAAATAAAAATCAGAAAACTTTGCATGAAACTGTGAGGATATTTAGCCTTTTACATTTTACGTGTTCGAGGTGTTCCTTTTAGTGATGCAGATGTAGTTCGATGATGGCCCGTCGGAGAGGTTGCAAAACTGCCCAGACTTGATGGATATTATTAAGGAAGTCCATTCTAGGAATGTTTCCAAGGAAGTTTGCTTTTTTCTTTCGGTGTTATTTCTTTCGTGCCTTTTTCTTGGATCAATGCCTAGCCTAATTGGTAACCAGTGGTCTCCCAACTCTGATAGATGAGCGATGGTTCCTTTTCAATTCAGCGGCGGAAATGTGCAATCGTGATCTAGCGAAACAGCAAATGTTCTATCAAAATCTTACCACTAGATTACATCGAGACTTACTCAGCCAGAGTCGTTGGTTCGGAGGAAAATTTCTTTTTTTTCGTAAAAGAAGACGAAGATACAAACCTATAACCCTCTTTTCTCACTATTGGATTTTCCGCCTGCGTGTCGCGCTATAAGCACATCTTGGCCCGGGCCGCATCGTAACGCGTCATTACACGCATACAAGTAAAAAGGCCGCTAATTACCCGAATGAAATGCTGGCGAACAAAGTTTTAGCCCGACTACCGAAACCAGGGACTCAATCAACCAATCTTGTAAAAAAATCTAAGCCTTCGCAACAGAAGAAAAAGCATGAGAGTACCGATCTCGGCGACCACACACGCGCCGAGAATCATAAATTCTATAAGCTGATCAGGGCAAAGACGATTAACATGGCTCCCGAAAGAGTCATGCGTATTCTAGAGCTCAATATACAAGCGGGGAAAACGGATCGAAACCTCGATATTGCTGCCAAAATCAGTGCAGATCCAATGAAAAGTCGCTTCTGTACTCCTCAGCTATATATGCATCTCCTCGAACTGGTGGCCGCCCAACGAGACCTGAAACTTACGAGACTTGCACTAAATCTATTTCGGAAATTAAGTGAAACAACTTGTCTGGAGAATGAGTTGGAATCGGCGTGCAATTCGCTTTTTACATGTTTAGAAGTATGCCGAGACTTTACTCAGCTTCTTACTCTTAAAATCGTCTACCAGAATATTATTGCCAAGCGATGCCGGACTGCTGAAGTAACGTTGGGTTATCTTGCCGCTCATATTCATATACTTGTGAATACGGAACAATTGTCGCTAGCATTGGACCATTTCCAGGCCTGTTTACAGGCGCTTCCGACGGATTCAGAGCGACTGGCATTTCTTCAAACAATCCCTTTACAAAAATTAATCAAATCCTTCTGTGCCGTGCGCGACTGTGATGCTCTTGTTATTATTCTTCAGCAAGTGGTCGATTGCGACCTTATAAGCAATATAGATTCGGGAGACTGGTCAGAGATCTTGAGTCTATCGCTTTCGCATAATGACTATGGCTTGGTAAAGCTCATACACGATCATGTGATCATGCATGGCATCGATATACTGGCACTGGGTGATCCTCTTTTAGAAGATGGCCTGGCTGGTACCAACACATTTCTCAACTCGCTCAGCGATAACACCTTAAATCAGATTCTTCAGTGTTTGGCGATGAATGGCGATGTTTCTCTGTGTATGACTCTTATCGAGTGGCATTTTGTGCACAGAGCGGCTAAAGGCAAAGACTCATTGACAAAAGAGTTATGTATTCAAATGATACGTGCTTATTGTTTCCACATTCCCGATGCAGGCGAGGTGGCGAAAAGCAGCAGCGAGGACTCACTGGTGAAACTTGTGCTTGACGCAATACAGGCATTCGTCGCAAAGAAGCAATTCTCCTTTGCGTACACGGACTTCGCCGACGCCTTTCTGCATAAATTTACTAACTATCGAGCGTTCGATGCAAAAGTGGCGCGTGCTGCAGAAAAGGAGACCATCGTCGCTTTGCCCCCATTGCAGCCATATTTACACCCCGAAGATGATGTAGTCGAAGAAGACGTTCTCATAAAAAAGAGATCGAACACTAGCATTATGGAATCCGCCAGTGGCGGCGTTCTCAAAAACACGCGGATTCTCCTGGACTTTATCGCCAGCCACTTGAACTATATTTCCGAGAAAAATTACTCGAAAGAGACCCGTCTGATCTTCGTGAATTGTCTATTGGCACATCTTGCAGCTTATCAGAACACCACCGGGATAGCATTTGCCTTGCGCACGATGAAAGAATCTGATCCTGAAAACTTCGCAAGTTTCCTAAATGATTCGCTGTACGAAATCGTGCTCAAGTCGGTCGCAGATTCGCCCGCTGCTATGGCAACGGGGCTTTGCATATATTCGCACATGGAGAGAAAGGGAACACCTGTTTCATCCACAGGGTTCCAAAACCTCGTGCTCTCGAGCTTGCGCGGGGACTCGTATAATTCTCTTCTCCAGTTCTATGCTTACAAGTACTTGAAACTGAATCCCCAGCAATTAAGCGAGCGTCTATTACGCCGTATACGGTCGTTTAAGCGATTAAATGACGACGGTAAAACCTTGCTCGAAGTACTTGAAAAATATCGACACGATTTCGATTCCGGAAACATCGATGGATTATGGGATGCTCATCATTTCACCCGAAATGACCCCGTGATTTCCCCGAATGACGAGGTATATGGTGAGTTTTTCCAAATTGACCAGCGCGATAAAGCGTTTATGGAGAATGTTTTCGCCGACTCATAATCAAACCCTTCAATTTGGATCGTTGATCGCCATCTCCAAGTCGCGGGCACTGATCTCCACTTTTTTAGCATTCAGAAAGTTGAGTGTTTCGCGAGTTGTCCTGCGGCCGCGGAAACTCTCATTGCTCAAGCTCTTCTCGTGTTTGTTGATGATAGAGTCATCGAGAACATTTGAAAAACTCGAGGAAATTGTTTCGTCACAGAATGACCCTAGCATCGTTGAGTCCATGGCCATCCGGATAATGGTGTCGGCATGACATGCTAATGGGTCCGTCGTAGTCTCGTTGGCAACTTCATCTGCGTCCTGATTAATCTTTGCAGAATCAGATTTGTTCCCAATTTGCTCGGGCTGTTCATCCTTCGATATTTCGCTACTTTCCTCGAGCTTTTTCATTTGCGATGGCAAGAGGCGCTGAAACTGTGCAAGTTTTGCCTGGCTTTCGGCAAGAAGATCAGCAAAAATGTCATCCAATATTTCTGGAGAATTTTCCTCGGTTATCGGGAGAGTTCTTCGCAAAATGCGCTCGATCGGTTCATTAACTTCCTCGGGTTCGGGGATGGGGGGAACATCGCCAATGTCTAACAATTTGTCGAGATCGGCATTCTCGAGACGGGCTCGTACGTATTTATGTTTAAACGTTTTCGGTTCTTTATACGATTGACTCAGCATCCCTCTTGTGCAAGCAAGAAGCTTCTATCGATTATTCTATGCAGCAGCGCAGATCACGAAATCCAAAATTTTGACCGGCTTCAGCTCGCGGTGTTTACTTTCAGCCGGATCCGGTAACCGTTTGAGCCGCACAACTAGCTAACTGGTGCTAAAAATTTAAACAAAGACAATTCGCCGAATCAAGGAGCAATTTTCTCTCAGGATAAACTTTTCAAGTTCGTTCGTTGGTTTTCTACGCATTGACTGGTGTTGCGATCTTCTGAGTATTTGAATATTTCTATTAATGCATGCGAGCCGAGATCTAGAGCTATCAGGCAAAAGTTATGAACTAGAAAATGAATATGTATATGTAGAAAGAAACGCGCTTACTTCAAATTTGATCAAACTAAGCGTAATTTCCCCGTACTCTATGGTGCAGCAAATCATCGACGGGAAAGCCCGATTTCCAATCTGCCTGCACACAAGACGTGCGGGGATATCGGGGTCTGCTCGCTTTAGCGCTCGATGGTAAATCGCGCACTGTGATTGGCTGTTTGAATAGATTGTCAAAACGACAACAGAAATGAATAAAAACCTGGGCGGATGAATATATACAGTTGCATGCTTTCGAAAGAACAAATAGGGTCGGTAGAGAGCACGTGTCATGTGCTGTTGATGTTTTTCTGCCAAGTCATATGTGCCAGGTCGGCAGTGCTGGCGGCTAATGCAGATGAATAAGTGAGGAATAGACCACGAAGGATGAAAAAAATAACCATATATCTAGGTCTTTCGTTTCATAAATTTATCGATCTGCCACACTTGTATGTTTGGATCCTCGAATGTTGGTGGCCATGATATAATGAAAATAACGAAGATGAAGCGTCTTAATGAGTTTGAATTTCTTTGTGTAAATCAAGCCTTTTCGACTTTCTTTTGCTGACGATTGAGTCTCTCGTCCAACACAGCATCGTTGCCGTGAACTGAGTCCACCGGACACGGAAGCACCGAGTTGGCACCCACTAGGAGAAAACAAATGGCAAATGTGGAGCTGAACACGGAGGTGGTAACCTTGCTTCTTGCGGCGGGTCTGACAAACATTTTCGTTATATCCTTTTTATGATTTTGTGGTGATCAATCAAAGCAATGCGGGGACAAAGCGGGGTGAAAGTATGACTATGGTGGAAATGTGAATGTGATGCTGAGTATGAAAAAGTTGTCTACTTTTGCATGACTGCACATAGAGAAACGGGCCTCAAAAACGCGACCGCCATTCGCATTCACGCTATTGGCTATAAACAGGACGAAGAGATAAAGGAATCAGAGATGAAAATGGTCGAAGTTTCGAAAGACTTGATTTTGAATTGATCAATCATGTTTTCAACTGGTTATTCAACCGGAAGAAAACTTTTTCAGCCGACTCCTTTTAAAGTGGGACTGCACACGGTCATCGTTCTCGCAATGTTCATGCCGCGACTGGCTGTCGTCCGTTCGAGTTTGTGCAGTAGCATCCCGCTAACTCCGGCCCAGCTTCAAAATCGCGCTTCTTTTAAAATTCAGTGCAAAATATATTTTGAACTTTTTTTGCCGTCAATAAAATAGGTCAGGCTTTGATGTCTTGTTCGCAAAGATTTACTCGGGTCTCGAAGTTTTATTCTAGGATTTCTCTCGCAATTTTTTTAGTTATATAAAACATGAATTTGCTTTAACATGGTCGGTGAGTTTAAGTGTGATTTTGCACGAGCCGCGAGATCTTAACTTTTAAATGCAAAACACGGGCTTTAATTAACTTTAAGATGGATTAGTAGCCACCCATAGTGTACTTTCCGCGAAGAAACTCTTCTCTGGTTTAATTGATGTTTTGATTTAAGAAATCGTGCTTCCATTTGCAGTCGTTACTAATACCCTTTACTTATTCGCTGGAGTTTTTCGATTTTAGATTTGCGGATGTCTCATGAGATTCACAATCTTTCTATTCGGAAACTGATCTAGGCTTATTTTCCACAATGTGTCTAGCCAAACGTCTCAATGTTCTCTCTGCTCTCAAAGTCTGTTTTTCGAACATCAGCTTCATACCATACGGGGTGCCTCGCTGAAGTTTAAACTCTTGCTTCCAATACTGAACCAACCCAGAAAACCGATCAACATTATAGTGATATCCCGCGAGACTCGGATCAGGGGATCCTCTAGAGTTGAAAAGAGTTAGAAGCCGGATATTGAGGTCGATCATACAGTGCACAAGATGTTCATTCAAGGCTCCCGCGACATCATAGTGCTTTAGTAGCTCTATAGCATTGATCATCTCTTCGAAAATTGCTTCGGCAAATTCAAGTTGTTTGGCGGTGCTTTTATCTATAGGTGTGGTCTCCATTGACTTAGTAATCTCTTCGAGTCGTTTCTCTAAAACAGGAGCGCTGTCCTCGAATTTGTCCAGCGCGAAATGGCTCTCGAATATAAAGCTCCTAAGCGTAGCAATGAAACTTTCAACAGGATCCTTAAACAAGTGGATGTATTCCCGTGAGCCGTCTAAGTCCGTGAAGATGCGACTTTTCCGCAAGCTCGATATAAGTTCGATAGAAATCGGGACCCTCTCAGCTGGAGGATACTTCGAGCTTGTTAGCTTGGTCAGGGAAAATCGGTCGCTGGTCAAATTGACTTCCGCACCAACGATTGGTTTCAAGTATACTGAGATTGCAATCCACACGTAATGATACATTTTGCTATAGATAAAAAGAAGCCATACGCTCGGATATTAGGCTGGTTAAATAGGGTTTCTCGGAAGAAACACAAGTATTCAAAAACACAACCGGAATTTGAGACCAGAGTCTCTCAATGTTTCAAAGATTTGTTGGATTCACAATTGACGCATGATTTCTAAATTTGCTTGAGGCAGTGCTGAGAACAAAACTTTCAGAGTTAAATTCCATAAAAGCTTTCCATTTTGGTAATGGGGTCATTGAATTGTGTTTCTCTAATTCTGAACTGAAACTCTAACGATTCGTGATACACAGTTTGACATATTCAAATCTAAGCACGAGGAACGGATGAGCAATCTCTGAAGTTACCGGCTTGAGAAATACCTCAAAATTGACTGTAATGCTACGCGAAGATCTTTTGCTAGGCCAGTTTGGATTCCAGAAGTTCGCGGTATAGATTCAAGAAAGCTTGCGATTTTCAGCGCCATTGTTCTTTCAAATGGACCGCAACCAATATTTTACCAGGGATTCCGACATGCGTCCAGGGCTTTCATTTCAGCTTTGCGTCTTACAAAGTTCTAAACTACTTTTACGATGCAACGTGATTTCAACTAACAAAACACGCTTTCGGGATCCGAAACTCGACATGAAAAACCTTTGACTTCTTTTATTTTTCAAACCGTCAGTTTCACTGTACACTGAACAAGTTTCACTCTATGTACATGTATTACCTATGTATTTAAAATTTTCCCACCGCTTTCTAGCCAGCTAAAGACGTCCCACCTTCAGAAAACCGGCAGGATAGGGCGTGCTCTCCTCGATTTTCTTGGCCTCAACTTCGTTCGCGTTTAAAAGATCGATCTTGACAAGTTCCTTGACCATTCGAAGTTTATGGGCAGTGGCCACTGAGACCTGTTGGTACACTACTCTGTTTCTTCTTTTGAGGCCTAACGCGGCAATGTTTTTGCGAACCAGGGGTGGCATTCCGATGATGGACCGAAGTTGTTGTATACGGTAGAACATAGGCTGTGTTTGAGACATTTGGTAAATTCTTGATGTGGAAGCAGAAATGGACTGATAGAGTGAAAATGGAATGGTGCAGGTCCCAAACTTCGCCATGATTTTTTTTCACATCCGTGCACCAACAGGAGGAGCTTCCCGTATTTGTCATGAAATCAAATCATCCAAAAATGGAATTTAGTTCAAGGGGAGGGAAACTTAAAGTCGAATTTTATAAAATATTTATCGACCATGTGATTCATTTACCAGGAAAATTGTCTCTTAATTAGTTGTAAAAGGGTAGCATCGCTGCAGCTAGGCAGATTCGCGAAGTGCAACATGCAGCGGCTGGGGACGCGAATGATGGAGAATAAATCCGCCTTTCACGTGCTCCAGAAGCTTTTTAGACGAGAACTTCACTGGTTGATGAATTTTTCTTTTTTTTTTGAATAAAAGTCCACATTTTACCAATCTGTCTTTTCATCTAAATTTCAACTCCAACCTTGATTTTACCAACCAGCTCACCAGTACGCGCACGCGTCACGATCTGCTATGAGCGAATGTCAAGTTTTCGATCGTTCAGAGAAAATCGAGAAAACCAATGCGGCTTTTGTGGAAATCAAACAATTTGCTGATTCAGAAGATTTTGATGGAAAAATTCAGCAGCTAATTGCCCGTGTGAAAAATGACCTTACATCCTTTGAACAGGCCCCAACGGCGCTTGATTCAGTTCTATCCGATTACGTTTCTACCATCACCGCGCTATACTTCTGCATCAAAAAGTCACAAGACCTGAATCCTGGAAATACCGAAATCCAACACATAATAGAATCATTAAGTGATCTCATATACGTGCTTGCGAAGATCCGAGGCCAGAAACACGTGGCGAATCAGCTATCGTCTGACGTGTATCTCGTCCCGCGACTAGCGGCAACGATTCAGCTGCACGAACGCAATTCTGGTGCTTCCGAAACTTATTTTCTTTTAATATGGCTTTCTCGGCTCGCACTTGTGCCGTTCCCATTGGAAAACGTGGAAAAGGGCCTCACCCATAAATTGTATGAGATTGCCTTATTCCATCTAGGCCTTCATTCCACCGCGTCCAAAACCCAAGTGGTGGCCCTGGAGATGCTCGCTCTGCTCGTGACACGAGCTGATTGTCTTGAAATTTTCACAAAATATACCGAGTCAGTGATATCCGACTGGCTGCTTTTGCCCGAAACAAACGCCAAGCTTGGCCACCTCATGGCGTTCAATCAGATTCTCAAGAAAAACGGTAGTTCTCAGATTTTGGAACTCATTTCCGAAATCCAAATAAATGTATTAAGCTACGAGATTTCTCAGACGGAACTTCGTATTGATCATAACGGTGTTTCGAGGATGAACACCATGAATGCATTGTACATGATAAAGGTTGCGGCCAAACTCTGCAAATTTGCGATCGGTCAACGAGACTTTGGGAAAGTGCAATCTCTCATAAATTTAACCATTGATCTAATGCATCTTATGGGTGATCAGTTCGATACCTCTTTGCGCGAGTGTTTGGCGAAAAACATGGCTCGCACAGTCGCCTACTTGGCTACCAAAGCCACTAATTACGCAGACCAGATTATCTTTTTTTTCATAGACCAGCTCAAAATCGAGCATTTAAACCACCAGGTGTTTTCCCCGGACTTGCGCATCGAATCAGCCAACTTATCTGTCCCGCAGTATCATACTGTCCTCTTATTTTTGGGGTTTTTGGCATTGACGAAATCACTTCCCAGAAAATTTGTACCTGGAATTTTCTCTATCGCTCATAAAACAGCGTTTGTGTCGCAGAGGACGTACGCTTGGGTGCAAAGCTCGCAGATCAGAGACGCGTCTTGTTTCTGCTTCTGGGCAACCTTCCGCATGCTTTCCAAAACTGAGTTCTCTAGTTATAGTGCGGAGTTTCCGAATTTGGTTTCATTGATACTTTTTGATTTGTTGAAATTGTCGCTTTTCGACGAAGACTTCACCATGAGGAGATGTGGGATTGCTGTGCTCCAGGAGTTTGTCGGCCGTTTCGGTGCGGAATACTTGCCTACAATGTTGAACACGTCCGATGAAACACTAGTAGGTGAATTCACCGTTCGATTCATTGAACAGTTCAGTACATCTACCGTGGGGAGTATGACCGACTCTCATGAGATTATCCATATTTTAATCGACATGAGATTCCCCGCTGGAATCTTTACTGCACCATTACTCGAAGAGATTCTTGCGGATTCGTCATCGTTTGAATTGCAGAAACTAGGTGCGCGGCATCTAGCAAAAGTGATGTTGGCAAAAAGCGAACAAAAGTCGCTGATCAATCTTTCAGGGCCCGAGTTGTTGCCCGAAGAATCGATCTTCGAAAGTCTTGTTTCATCGATCAGGAAGAGTGAGTACAGTGCGCTCTTCGCCCTGGCCGAGCTTTACTCCGCTGGGGTTTTGCCGTCCGACATATCACAAAGTGTCTCCTCAATTGTCGAGCACATGCCTTTTCGGCGAAACGCTTCAGTGGCATTTTTAGGAGAATCCATCATGCACTGGCTCAATGCAAGTCTAGAATATAAGAAGAACTCGGCCATTATTGCCCTAATCCAGCGACTCGAAGCCACGCCAGGATTGGTTCAAGAATTTTGCACATACTTCAGTCGTATGTCCGTCTTAGAAATTGAAGACTTCCAGGAAACACTACACCAAATCCGGTTAGGAAATAAACTTCTCTCGTCATCGGTGATACTGTGCGAACTAGACCACTCTCTGTGGAATGAAATCTGCCTGATTCTCGAAAGCGATAGAGTCGACACTGGTATCCGAGCAACTCTCATCTCGAGCATCAAACCCGAAAAGTTAGATGAAAGAGAAAGTCTGATGTTACAGCTGACAATCGTAAAGCTTCTCGATGACTATACGGTCACCGAGCAAGGCGATGTTGGGCTGCGAGTGAGAGCGGTGTGTATTTCATTTATTGCGTCGAATACGGCCTTTTTCTCCGGAACGATGCCTATCGTGACGCAAGAGCTCTTACGAATTTCAGGTGAAGCCATCGATAAGCTCAGAATCGCGGCGTTTACCGTGCTCTGTGAGATTTCTGGAGCAATGAAGTTTTGTAAAAACAGTGACCTTTATCACTACGATTACGAAATTTATTTCGCCGATTTGTTTGACTTCTACGAGAGTTTATGCCGTCAAACAAATGATGAAAACTCTGATGATTCAAAAGAAGCATTTTGGACTGGAGTCGTTCACTCTGCGGCGGCCGCTACGGGTCTCAACACAATGATCAATCTGTCGTTTAGGCAAGTCCTCAAGTATCTGCGGTGTCCGCAAAACTCGAGCAATGCTTTTGACGTTTGGATTAATCTTCTTAGAATACCTGCCGGTGCTAAAGTTTCTTCACTTTCCAAGCGGAGTCAAAAGACGCTTGCGGCGACGATGAACCTTATTGTCAAAATATTTGATTCCGGTGTGTCCATTCCTGCCACTGCCAGCATGAACACACTTTTCGTGCGGGTGTACAATCTCCACCTTAACACCAACGTGATTGCCCGAATCGCGCCTGCTATACGGATTTTCCAGGAAATAGCTACGATGGAAGATTCTGCTGATTTGAGGATTAAATGTCGCAAGAGATTATGCTGGTTAGCATGTAATCACGCTAGCGGGCAGGTGCGAGCATTGGCCGGCGATGCATTGTTTGAGATTGCCAACGAGGCCGAGGCTCTGGATCAAATAATACATTTTATCGAACTGACTCTGTGGGTGTCCGAAAAACAGAAGGCTACGGCTTTGAAAGAAGTAGAACAAATAATTTTAACTATATAAGTGCGATAATACCCGCGCACTTCCATCCGATAAAGTACATCGTAAACACGAGAAATGAAGTTTATAAACCAGTTTATAAACCAACCATCAAGTTGTCACCGTCACCGTGCAAAGTACCCTTGTCAAGATAGGTGACGTAACTCCAACGACGCTTCTTCTCGACCTGAGGGGTCTGGTTGGTGTTTAACATTGAGTCGTCGGCGCTAACAGGAGCCAGGGTGGTGAATGCGGGGTTGGCGTTTATAGCCTGCGTTTGATCTTTTTGTTTGTTCAAGAACTTGGAAAACATGCTTGTATAAGTGTTCAATGAAATGTGCTCAACTACTGGTGTGCTGAGGCGAAGAAAGTTTGTTCTTTAAAAAGAATTGATAGACCTAGTTTGTTGTTTGCAAATAGGTATGTTGTGTGTGTGAAATCTGAGAACTGATCTTGTAATAATAGAGATCAAGTGTAAGCTGATTGAATTGAAGTATGAGTTAATTTGAATGAATAGATGAGATGTTAATGAATGATAGGGAATTTGGATGGAACAGAAAAAACTCAGATAGGGGGGTAGCGGGTATTTATAGGTGTGAGAGGTGTGGCCGAACGCCAGCGAATCAAACCGAATCTGCGCCGTGAAGTTCGCCGCCCGCAGCATTCTATGCGGAGCGGGCTGTGGAGTTTCCTGGAATGGACGAGAATGTCCGGCAGATAGTCCTATCGGTGATCTGGAGATGTGCGGAGTGGCGTCATTTGGCGCGCACTTGAGGCGATAAGAGGGTTATGTGCACACGCCAAGGCGGGGTCCGAGGTCCGAGGTGTTCATGGTCACGCTGACCATTTGTCATCTGGTTCACGGATGTGTGGCGCCGTTGTTTGGTTCGCTGGCGATAACAACTTTGTTTTTTTCCTCTTTGGGCTCTCACATGCCGTAGGGACTAGAAGATTGCAATCGGCCAATTAGAATTAAATATCATGTTACCTGTGAGAAGGCGGATATCACTTCAAGCCTGCTTCATTTGCTGTTGAGGTGAGACGATTTGAGCTGATTATTACTTCAAGATTTCTCTTCGGAAAAGAAGCCTCGAATTTTTGTCTCTCAATGAGCCGAGGTCCGTGAGCATTGTCTGGGCTAGAGTGAGAGGAAATATCACGTGATCTTTAAGGTAGGTGAAATCTATTTTTAGAAACGTTCATAGTAGATATTTCTGAACGGCTAACTCATTCTAATTAAGGATCAGAGTTGGAAAGTGAGATAACGCCATTAGAGTTGCGTTGTTCATGTTCTTATAGTATTTCTGGCTAAATGCCTACTGTCTTCACAAAGTGTGGGTGGGCTTAAGTTAATAAAACTAAGGAGTACACAAATTTGTTTTAAATATCACATGGTATTGAAAATTAAGATTTGGAAAATTGAAGCTGTAATCCTCTTTATTTGTCTATCTCAAAAAAAAGGAAGGCATACGCCTAACTGATACTCTATTACCTTGAATTCTAGCACCTCTTGACCACAATTAGATAATTGAACAATTATCAAATAAGAGCAAATTTCGACTGCGACCCTTAAAATATTTATGTGCTGACAATGTTGGATAAAGTGGAATGACGGATTTGCGCGGGCGCAATTGTTTGGTCCGATAAATCGAAATGCACATAAGCATTCCGGAAAAAGATCCCGCCCAAAATTTGATATCCCGCGCCGTATGCTAATCCGAGAATACATGTGCCATCATCATTTTGGGCGATGAAATCGGAATAGCTAATAGAAATCTTGTTGTGACCAAAATCAAAGTACAAGTATTTGTCAGATGGTTGCTCGCAGCTGGTCAAACGATAATAGATTCCTCCCACTTTTTCAATGGTGGTATTGAACAACACATCAAGTTCACTCATGACACTTTCACCGGCGAAACCGAGAGAGGTACCGCAGTCCAACAGATATGGGCTATTGACGACAACCTCGCTGTTTTCTGAGGAAACACTTTTCAAATTGATGGCCAAGGGTCCGTCTGGCCTCAGAATGGGATACTTGGTCAAACAGCCCTCAAACTTCTCGGTATCCACGCCGCCAAAGATAACCGAGCCTCTCGTTCCCGTCTCAGTTAAGTATAAGGAGTAGGATGCCAGTGCAATGGTGCCTGCCTCCTTTAATGCCCATGGAAGGTTATCGTACTTGGTTTCGGCCACTTCTATTCCTTTATTTCCTATTCCCAAAATGGCCGTTTGGCCCGAATCACTTACGCCAAACTGGAATTTTGAAAGCGCAGGCTTGGTGTCTTCGTCATCGAATCTGAACTCATCAAGATAATATTCTCCCTGCGCTCGCGTGCCGTCGTTATAGGAAATATTGAACGGTAAACCAGTATTCTGAGACGTGGTAGATGTGTTGGGATTATAGGCAAAGGAAGGTACCCAAAAGTCAGACGAGCCCGTGTCGAGAATAACGAGACTTTTCTGTTTATTAGATCCCACGTATACGTTCAAGATATAATATACGTCTTGGAAATTGACCACATCCTGTGAAAAAGCGTCTCTTTTCTGATTTTTCCAAAATTCCGAGGCATGAACACCATTGAGAGAATCACGCACGGAAAAGTCGAAGCTCAAAGCTGGCCTTGATTCATCTTGTTGATTAGATGGAATGGCAATTCCTAGAGTGGCGCCCACTATATACGGTAAACTAAGATATTTCATGATGTGTCCAAATATTCCAACTCGTAAACCTTTTTTTAAAAGCAAGTCATGGAATCAGTCGTTCTTAAATATAATTCCAAATTTAGCCTTCGTTTAACTTGCATGTTTACCTTGCGGCCAAAAACGACGCCCGGCTCAGGCACAGCGTGCTGATTGGTCCGTTCTCCAACTAAATTGGTCATAACGCAGTTTGGGTTAGAAAACTTTTTCTCAGCACGCTTAAAATTTGGCTATGTGCAAGTTGAATCATTTCGCCATGCAAAATTGGCTACTTTTGCCTGAAAAATATTTGCAGATATCGAAGCGCCCCGCGCACTGCCATAGTGCTGGCCGCATTCGGAAGTCGCGTGAAACTACTCACCTTTTTTGAGTGCGACTCTAAATTAGATCGGGGCTTCTGGGATTATGTACACTCCCATGCTACTGAATTAATAGCCAGCATGGTGATCAGTTTAGAGGGGAATTGAAAGACTACTTATATTATTGGTAAATTTTATTATTAATTTTGTGGGATTTTCAAATTAATGTATTAAAGGGGACAGGGTGATGCAAGAAACACGGGCGATAACATACAAGGCTTTGAGGTTTAGCAGTGAAAAACTTTTAGAAAAGCACCAGTGAAAAGAATAGCAAATTTAAAGATGTAATTTTAAGGGCAATCAAATACTGAAGTTGGGTAATGTCGGGCAACTATTCCCCGAGCATTGATTATCGGCGGCCGAGAAACAATCGGGCGGTGTACTGTCTTCATTATGTTAGTCGATCGAGATGTCGAGGAAAGAAGTGGGATGGATCCCGAGAAAAAGTATATGTCTTTCCAATATCTATCTCTGATTCTCTAAGGGTCTAGATGTGGCCTGGAAACCGGCCAAATAATCTTTGAAAATCTTGCAGTGTGCATACAACTGTTTCATAGTGAAATGCAGCACCATCACTTTTTCTTTTTCCCGGTAGCTTGGCCGACCAGATACTGGAAACGACTTTACTAAAGCAATCTGGATACAATCAGGATCAGATCCAAGTCGCTTATTAGTGCAAATAACTACACGACGGTCGTCGATGTGATTGGCGGGAGCTCAATATCAGCACCCTTGTGAAGTCTTGATTCTTGGCGCAATTACTTCCTCTCGTCAGACAGCCCGGAATTGGTATTAGAGCTCATAATTTTCTCGTAGTCTTGCGAGTTTACTTTGCTTAGGGCGATTCAGACAGTAAGAAAAACTCTTTCAATTCAACTATTTATGATAAACAAAGACCAGCACAATAGCTTGTCGCCTCGAAAACTAGCCAAAGCAAAGACAAAACAGAAAAAGTTATTTTTCATCAGCAGTCCAGCCACTTATATCAACATTTATGTACTTTTCGCTTAAGCGGAAATGATGTTGGAAGACAGCGAGTACTTGACCTGAGCGAGAGAGATTGTCTGGTCGGTGAGGTCGTAGTATACGTAAGCGTTTCTCAAGAAAATGTCACCCAAGACGGTGTAACCCTGGTTGTAAGAGAAGGCCAAGGAACAAGTGCCGTCACCGTTGGAGTACACCGCGTCGGTGTATGGCACCTTGATCGTGTTGCTGCCGAAGTCAAACGAGATGTACTCGTCGCTTGGTTGGGAGCAGCTGACCAAACCGTTCGAGTCCACGTTGAAAACATTGTTCAAGAAGTCCAAGGTGCTCTGGGACACAAGGGCCAACGAAGTACCAGAGTCCAAGTCGTATGGGGCGCCGTCAGACACCAGCTGGCCGCCGGCGGAAATCGTAGGCACGTCCAAAGACAAAGAGCTCTCGCTGGTGTCGATGCTGTACTTGGTCAACGAGCCGCTGTACTTGTCAGTGTCAATACCACCGAAAATCACCACACCGGAACCGTGGTCCTCACCCAAGTACAAGGAGTACGAAGCCTTAGGGGTAATACCAGCCTGCTTCAACGCCCATGGAAGGTTGTTGTAGGTGTTGGAGGTCGACTCCTGATCTCTGTCAGCGATACCAAACACACCAGGACCAGTGGCCGAGGAAGTGGCGAACTGGAAATGGGAAAGCACAGGCTTGCCCGAGTCGAAGGTCAACTTGTCGGTGTAGAACTCTCCGGTGGCAGTAGTACCGTCGACGTACTCGATGCTAAACGCATTACCGGTGTCCTTAGAAGTAGACGAGGTCGAAGGGCTGTAGTCAGTGGAAGGCACCCAGAGATCAGAGGATCCGGTGTCGAGAATCACGTAACTCTTTTGGTTGTTAGATCCCAAGTGCACGTTCAACATGTAGCTGACGTCGTTGACATCGTTGATCTTCTCGGAGTAAGCTCTTCTCTTGAACTTTCTGCCACCCTGCTTGGCCCAGAACTCCTTGACGGTTCCGTTACCGATGGTGGTCTCAACAGTAAAGTCAAGCGCCACTGGAGCTGGGGCAGTGGTGTCATCACGAGCGCCAAGCTCAGGAACGACCAAACCTTGCACGAGGGCAACGGCGAGAGAGAAAAGAGTGAGGAAATGAAGCATTTCAAAGGCTGTTCAATGAGGGAAAAGTAGATGTTTCTGGAGAATTAAAGGGCCTTGATGGGAAACGTATGACATTTTATATCATATCGGCATGTCTCTCAATCTGATGCCGTTCGGCGCTATCTTCCTCTTTCGACAATCGAGCTTAACAGTGTGGCATACCGAGGTCCGTACATTGCGTCACACTTTGATCCATCTGTTGGCACGGCACCACTCTTGTTGGTGGGAATCAACATATCGCAATCGCGCGATATGCATGAAATACCGTGCCAAAGGTTATGATCCCTGTTGTTTGATAGGTTGATAGCGCAATGGCCGTACGCCCGAAATGCGGCCCGCCCGAACGGAATTCTCTTTACAGGACCAGCACTTTCAATAATATTTACTTTTATAGATCAAATCTAATCTTTTTACATGAACAAAAAACGGTCATTTTCGTGGCTTGAAGATACTTGTCGCATTCCCCCAAAAAGCCTCTTGGGGCTCAGGCCTCACCGCCAACTCGTGAGCGCGCGGCACTTATTTTTAGGCCCACATTCCGGGGCCGTTATCACAACATCGCGCGGCCCCGAATCCCCGAGTATGCTGACAAAACACATGCACCATTTGGAGCCGTTCGCACTTACTTTGACTTACGTCACTTTTTGAGTGATTTTTTTCGTATTTGATTGGCCAGTGGAATTTGGGTGTTTCTGATAGTAAAAATCAGGGGAGCCACAGTGCGCACTTACTGGCGCGACGAGTCAGCTTAGAGCCGCATGCGGTGTTTAATCTTGAGGCGCCACGAGCGATAAACATTGACAGCAAGTTCGAGTGAATCCCATCTGTTCTCGAAAAGAAATAATCGTAGTTTTTCAATAATGAAACAATTCTATTTAAAAGCTTGTCAATGACTGTTTATTTTTCAAATGAGATGACCCCTATTCGCCGTTCGTTGCTACGGAATGTTGACGGCGCCGCGAATAGCGTGTGCATTCCCGTGGGGGCACAACGTGCCAATCGCCTCGCGATCCTGGCGGTTTGACGCTGTCGCCCCTGCCCTGACAGATTGGCACGTCACGCCAAGAAAATAAAATGACATTGACGTTTAGATGCATTCATTTAGGTATATTGGCTATATTAGAATTTTGAGTGTCAATACCAGGTTAATTTTGAGAAATTGCCAGTAAACAATTTTGACCTTTTATGAGAAAAGGCCCCGGCACAAAATGCGTGGTGGGGGACGGGCCGAAAGGCCGCTAATACTTGCAACGACCGGGCCACGCGGACCATACTATCTACTGATTTCAGGGCCATTCACACACGCGGCACTCCGAGATTATTTTCTGATAAGAGAATAATTCTGGTTGAGACCCGGCCTGAAACAAAAGTCTCGCCACTGCAGGGTCTCCTGATACCCGCAAATGCACGTTCTACACATGCAATCTGGGGATTGAGAATTTTGAGAATTGCTATCGAGTCTACAAACTCGTTTTCAATGCGGACCTCATTTTTTGTAAATTTATCAGAGAGCGGCATCATTGGCCTTTCATCGTATCTTGCTGATAATCTCCTCTTTCTCATGTACTTCAATTTGATGGTTTACGAGGAGTTCTGAATTTTTTGAGCGTGTCGAAATACTACAAGAAACTAGTAAGATCTCAGAACGTCATGTTCAAGGAACTCGGGGTTTATTGATTGTGTAGAGTCAGCTTTCGAATGTCCTCATGGGAGTAATTGTTTTGGCCCTGGAAGTATGTGTTCTCACAAAGATTTGACATGAATTTATCTATTTGCTTTGAGAAAGTTTCCTCTTTAGCAGATTATAGAAAAATCTAGATTGTCACTGTTCACATCACCGCCCAAGCATCATGTGGGGCATGAACCTCTTGAAGTTGGACAGGGGTCTGAGATTATGCTGTCAATTTGAGGGAATTGTTTGTCGGAGACTTGTAATGCCTGTCTAGATAATAATCCGTTTAATGCCTTAAATTATTTGAGTTCTTGATAATCATTTGTCTATCATTTACTCAAAAAACGTTTCTGTAATTTTGATCGCATAAAACATTTCTTCAATGCCATACCTTAGCAAATTAATCATAAGCTTCGCCACTGGCCGCAGCTGCAAATCCCACAATATGGGGCAATGCTCCGACAAACTCGGGCATTGCTAAGTCACGTGAATTGTCGAATTTCCTCTCTAGATTGTCATAATACCAGCCTTCAGCTTTGCCAAGCTCTTCGCCATATTTCATTGAGAAAGGGGGCAGCAAAAGCAATCTTACCGATATACGAGTTCCCTCTTACGACCAGCGAGCGGGGAACGGGGCGGTGTGCACAGGAGAGAAAAGATCGTCTATCTGAATTAGTGCACATGGCATAAAAAAGCAATGGCACAGCCTATTCTTTGATTGCGAAAGTCGTCAAAAGTTAATGATCTAGTCGCCGCCGCTAACTTCACAAATGGTATAAATACTGAGTTGGTTTGCACCTCATTCTGACAACTCCCATCATCTTTTCCCAAAATACATCACTACTCAATCAGCAACCAACTATACCATGAGATTCTCTATCATTTCTGTTCTCGCCCTTGCCGCTTCCGCTATCGCGGCCCCATCAAACGTTGTCAGAAACGAGAGTGCTTCAAACGAAACTGAAGTTAGACAGGCGGTTGATATCATCATCCACTCGTGGTTTAACCTTCTCAATGCGCTTGACTTAGACGCCAACGAAGTTTTTGAGCAGGCCATGGACCAAGCCCAGAACCCTAGCAACTTCGTCACTAAGTAAGTATACAATGACTGGTGGTCAATTTAGTTTTCGTTTCTGCTTATATATTTAGCAAAGATTGTTTTCAATTAGATTTTGTAGAACATCCCAGTGCATGCTCCAACTTCATTGAAATATTCGATTGTTGTCTGCTGTATCGTCAAAATAATTCCAGATGTAAATTCTTTTGCTCCCAAAACTAAAACCATGCTTCACCAAGAGTCTCTTTGAAAGCCACAGACGTTAATTCACTTTGTCGAAACCTCGATTCATGCAGCTGTGTCACATATGATTCCTTCCATATGTTAAATAATTAACTTTTCTGAAGCAACGAGGTGAATTTGCGAGTGAAAATGTCTCATCTTGTATGGGGGAAGCTGATTGGATATCTAAGAAGTTTATTAGGTAATTTGAAGCTTGCTCGTTACAAATTCATATATGGCGGCAAAGTGGCTGAGTGAATACAGCTCACAATGAGCCTAGCCTCGAAAGTTTCACTAAATTGAATTTCAGTGCAATGATTTCTTTCAATGATGCTGATCTTTCGGACTTGAGAGAAGTTTGCCGTCCCGTATTCATTAATCAGATATCTATAGAAATATTGAATTAAAACAATCGATTCTCAGCATTGGACAAAGTCTGGCTCGCAAATAAGGCGCAGGCTGTGTCACATTCAGGCTTTACAAATAACATGCTCGCAGATAAAACAATTTCCAGTGCATGGATAGCTCACTTGTCTCCCGCTTCACACTAGTGGACACGGGACATATTTATATACCAATAGATGCGAGCATGGATTGATCGAGAATATTTTAAGAGCTGTAATGAGAGCAATTGTTCGGTCACGCGTGTAACGAGAAGGTCGAGAATAAATTGGACAAGCCTAGTCGGGTTGTATTTTACCATAAGGGGAAGTAAATATACTAACAGACCACTTGGATGTCCGCTGGTCTCACACGTTGACCAGATTTTGGTAATGTGCATCGTCGAAATCTTTAAGACTTCCTAGACCGTGTGGCTATACTAGACACTTAGCCTTGGGTTTTTCAAAAGATCTTGTGGGCATTTACGGACCATCACCGGCGTGACTCAATAGCTATGGCAAAAATAATTACTTAGCAATAACGTGATTCAGGATTTCTTATACATCAACCCACTTAAGATTTACATCTGAGAAAAAGTCGAGAATCTGGACACTAACGTGGTAAATATCTTTATTTTGTAATATGGATTTTCTTTCATTTAAATATCAACTCTAGTATCTCACCATAGCTTCTCCTCAAATCTCAACTCATTATTAATAGGCATTCCCACAAGCAACCGCAATAAGTTTTCGATTGCTAATCTCTGTTTGTTCAACCCATTAATTGGCTTGAACCCTGGCTTCGATAATGGTGCCTTCAACCAGTAACTCAACAAGGTCAACACCGGGTAGAAATTCTCGTACTCTTTTGCTCCTGCTTTCCGGTACGACACTCTCTGGAAAAACTCGGTCATTACCACCAAATCGATGATCAATGGAGTAGCCAAGAGCGAGTCTTCACACACATTATGAATCGAGATTTTGTTATGACCACCCAACATCAACTCAGAATAGTACTCGTCCATGGCCACCTTAGAATCGCCTACTGCAGGAAGGTACTTGATCACAATACAGTGGTCGACCTTATCTCCGCTTTTTTCGTTGTAGAGAATCTCGTTCGACTCGATCATATCATCCACCACAGACTGCTTCGAAATCTCCTTCGACCGGAATTGTTTTGGTGACGACAAGTTATAGCCATCGTTATTACCCAAATGGTTGTAAGATGCAATCGAAATCGGCTTGATTCCGGCATCGACAAGAAACTGAGCCAACACCGACTTGATTTTGGTCTGGCCACTTTTGAAGTCGTCTCCGCCAATAAAGCTGCGATGCTTTTCCGCCAACTCGATTGCTCCTGGAACGAAAGTGTTCTGGGGCGACCCGTTGATGTAGGGAACCTGGTCCAAGATGCAGGCCACGGCGAATACTGTCGAGGGAGACACTTCGGGGTGGTTGTTCTTGATTGCCTTCAAAAGATTCTCGGCAGTATCATTGACACCCGGTATGATGTCGGAATACCGTTCAGTGTTGGCTGTCCACAACACAATCACTTTATCCAAAGAATTTTCCGTTTTGAACTTTTGAATATCGGCCCTGATTCTTTCCACATCCTTCCATTTACGGCTAGTAATTACTTCACCGATGTCATTCGTATTGAAGATATTATCGGCACGGTCTTTCTGATTCATGGCGATGAAGTCAGGATAATAAACAGACGGCAACGGAGTGTACTTCGCCATTTCGTCCACCAACTGCCTCTGCAAATCCACATCCAATACTTTGGCCCGTCTCATTGCTTTATCCAACAGTAACTTCGAAATGTCCCATCCCCCAATAACAAGATCATTGGGATTGACAAACGGCAAAATCGAGTTGAATGGCGCATAAACATCATTTCCTTGCGCATCCACACCAAGCTTGATGGTTGAGGATTGCGTGACCGAACCATAGTAATTGGCTTCAACTGTTCCTTCTTTATTGTCAAACGAAATCTTGTTTTTGTTCGCCAAAACAGCGCCCACTAATGTAGTACCGTTATTGCCTCCAAGACCCACCAACATCAATCCAGTTTTAGGAGTGGCCAAGTCTACCTTGAACTCATATTCGGTAGCGGTTGGGGTCACGGAAAGAACACCTAAGTCAGACTTCTCCACAATGGCCGACTCGTAAGTGAACTTCGTGTGCAAGGAATTGTCCTTGGTGATAGCATTAGTGTTGAATTGAACAGACATTGCGAATAAGTACAGAAATTAGAGATCAATTGAGAAGAGAATTGAGGGGAAAAAAATTGGAGAGATACCAGGAGGGGAAATTTTGTCCTTTTATATTGGGATATGCGGGCTGGTGAATAGGGGCACAATTTACTCCGGCGAACTCCACATACGCCGCTATTCATTTGTTTTTCCTGCATATACATATATTTTCGCCGAAATCCGCCGAAATTACAGATCGCACATGCTCGTGGCGCCCATGCGGGGGCCTGCGCCTGCCTAATTCGGGGAAAAACACCTGTGCCGTCCCGTCAGTCGGCCAATGCGTACCTTTCATTGGCCAAATCATTCCCAAAAAATACATGTGCGCGGCATTTTGTTGTTGCGATCATTCACACTTATCCATTTGTTGGGCTTCCAATCTCGGGCGCGAATTTTTTATCAATGCTAAATTGACGTGACTTTTTTTGGTCCTCTGACTGGTTTAATTTCCTGACATCTCAATCAGGCCTTGCTTTTTTTAAAAAATATTCTATCAAATCCTGAATGTGGGAACGCTGAGGTGGGGTGCGGTATTATATTCGCACTTCAAAATATCTCGCTTGAAGGTTTTTGGTGAGCTGTCATTTATTTTCAATATACCATGGAGTTCAAATAACATTAACTAAAAAACAATCACAAATCATTTCTGAAACACACTTTCATCTGACTAAAACTCGTTGAAGTCCCAGTATGCGATCCTCACTTTTTTAGGATCTTTACACCTACTATTGTACCGTATCGAGTCATCAGCACAGAGTTGAAATATCTCGTCGCCATTATAAGAAACCCATCGATAGCCTTCGGGTGTCGTCGCCATCGTGATGTCCAAGCCCTTCACTGGTTTCTCGGTCATCACGAGCCGACCTTTTGCGTCCACGCTCAAGAATTTGCGTGTCACAAACAGCGTCAAGCGATTTGTGGTATCGTAGTTCATTATCGAGGGACGCTCGCGAGTCGACATTGAGTTATTAGAAATAAAGAGGTTCCGAACGAGTACGTTGCTGCGATGATCTTTTGTGAGGTGTAAGGTCCCGAACCCAGTCAACTCTCGGGAACAAACCAACGAAAGAATGAAGAGAAGGGTGAAAATCATCATTTTTGGTTATTGACCGGCAAGACAATTTCGGTTTGGCTCGAAGGATTTTGTGTCACGAAGATTACAATTGATTTTCGTCATTGAATGGAACGCTTGTAGCTATATATCCACCCAAACAATAGAATTTCATTAGTTACTGCGCCGAAATCTCTTTTTGATTTTCGGTCTAATTTTCAGGCATACAGAATCTTCGATAATTCAGGGTAAGCCTAAATTTCCCGATTAAGAAGTCCTTATTTTGCTGGACTAATGAAACACAGAAGCAGCATAGCCAATAGATGAAATCTTTTGGCAAAATCGTGTCATCATTTTATATGCAGAAACTTTCTCGCCTGATACATGATGCAACCCATTGTTCAAAATCAAACGCGGTAGGTTTCGCAAAGCCACGTGGTTTCACTGAAAACAGATGTAGTTTACTTTATTGAAGACAAAATATTTGCATATTCATATAAATGAGCTGAAGAGTTGGAAGCTCAATATATAATTATGATTCTCGAGAGCATTGGCTATTTTACCTCCGTCAGCTATTTCGGCCCATATCTGCTTCAGAGAAAGAAGAGACTGCCTGAGATAGAGAGGCAATAATTCGAAGAAAGAAATGAGGTAATTTGTCATCATCATGCGGCGTAACTCGAAATCCAACCCATTGTGTGAGCTCAATTAGTCATTTAATTATTTGGAGTTCATGCAGAATATCATTCATTGCTTCGCCTGTGAGCTGGAATTACCCCACCTCATAAGGCTGTGCAAATTCCACTACGTCATCGTGCAAGAGTTTCCCCGCACAGTCTAAGAGTTTTTTTTGTTTTGCTGAGACAATATCATCTCCTGAAATTCACCTAGATACTTACATACTAGGAACAAATGACCATGAAATACCTGAAACTAGAAGACTTGTCACGGTTGGATGACCCTCGTTTCATGGCACGAGTTTTTTTTTTGAGCATTTTCTTGAACAGCATCCAATCTTCGAAAACAATTGGATAATCAAAAACTAAAATAGTAAGATTTCGCCCTTGAACTCAAGTCTTATGGTGATTCATCGGCCTCGGAGATGCCTCCACAAGTCCGATGCAACGTTACATTATTAGCAATATGAGAAATTTGGAAGTCGAAAAAAGCTGGCAAAAGATCAATGGGCTTCATCTTGGCTAATTTAATCTTGAGAGTTGCCTATGTAAAAAGTAAATCGTAAATTTGGCGCGTCATCTCAAATCCATTTCATTTTGTCACGCCACCCTCAGCGCAGATCCTCATATACGCGTGGGCAAATGAAATTCAGAGGTAAGGGTTGACTCTGCATTATCATTGTTTTTTTTTTCTTGTTTCAATACTACTGAGATATTTCACATCATGGGACTCCATATACTCTAGTTAAAGGTCTCCTTATTCCCTGTGAATGATAAAGTATTGTGGTATTCTCTAAACCAGGTGCACAGTTTCGTCCCTGTCGGGCAGCGATCAGACTCTGCGGGCGAAATTCCGTGCCTCTTTTTTGAGACCCACTTCCTCGCGTTTCTATACTATCCGTGCGTAGAACCTACTTTGGTAATTTTAGTTTCCTGATTTTTCTTGATCTACAGGAATAGAAAATTCTATAGTGCTGGCAAAAGGTTGCGAGCCCCTTTGTGACTGCATGAAGTCTCTATTGTTCTCGCAAGAATTGCAGGTTCACGCTGAACCTTCTGCTGGCGCGCGCCCCAGTGGAGCAATTGTGCACACCATTCTGGCACTGCTCATTTTTCGCAGTCGCCCGCTCGCGACTAGAACAATGGCCCTAGTTTGACCCTGCTGGTTGAATAACGAAAGCTGTTGGGATATGGACGTATGTATTGAGAATTCAGCAAATAAGAAAACGATTAAGAAAAAACAAAGAGCTCATTGAAATTTCATGATGCAATGAAAGGGTGCTGGCACAGTTCCTTGTTTTAGACGCTGTCCTGGATTATTCTTTCCATTAAGGACTTCTCCTCCTTCCGGAAACGTCGTATATAAGTAGCATGAAAGAATTCGAATTAGATTATTTCAGCTGTTTTCAGTTTCATCGAGATTCACTCACTCGCTCGTGAACCGACGATTGCATCCTCTAGACGAGAGCTCTCTTTTTCTACAACCCCACATTCGCTTTCATACACATTGGGCCCATACAAAACCCACCATTCCCATTGATTTGACAATTCTTCAACGCCTCTTTATCATTTCAAAATCTTCGTGTTATTCCAATGTTGTTCGGCGCTCTTGTTTGTTTAAGTGCACTCATACTTCAAGTCTTAGCGGTTGATCAAGTCGCTAAGCAGCGCAAAGGTGTTGTTGTCTATTGGGGACAGAACTCCGGCGGAAACCAAAAACGATTGCGTTACTACTGTGAAAAGCCCTCAGTCGATATCGTAGTATTATCTTTCCTCAGTGGATTCCCCAATTTAGAATTGAACTTTGCCGATATGTGCTCTGACTCATTTGATAGTGGACTACTCAGGTGCCCTGAAATTGGCGAAGACATTGAATATTGTCAGAGCCTCGGAAGGATCGTTCTTCTTTCTCTCGGAGGTGCCACAGGTGATTATGGTTTTAAGGCAGACGATGAGGCCAAAAAGTTTGCAAAAGTAATGTACGACACTTTTGGTCCCGGAAATGCCGAGGAAAGACCTTTTGGGAAAGCAGTGGTTAATGGCTACGATCTCGATATGGAGTCTGGATTAACGGGGTATGCCGCCTTAGCCAATGAGTTGAACAATTTACACCTGGATGTAAACTACCCATATTTTCTCACGGTAGCACCTCAGTGTGAGTACCCTGATGCTTCTTTAGGTGAGGTATTGTCTCAGACCTACGTACACGCAGTATTCATTCAATTTTACAATAACTACTGTAATCTCAAGGGAAAGCACTTCAATTTTGGGACGGACTGGAGGCATTACGCCGACGCTGTTTCCGTCAACAAAGATGTACTTTTGTTTATTGGATTGCCTGGCGATGAGCATTCCGCTGGAACTGGATATGCCACCATTAATGATGTGCGTCAAGCAGTTGGTCCGGATATCATGAACTACGAGAATTTTGGCGGATTTCTGGTGTGGGATGCTTCAACGGCCGATAAAAATAGAGATGCACTGGGTCACTCCTTTGACGAGCAGCTCAAAAGCTATCTCGAATAGGATTTAGGCACTCTGCTGAGTTCAAGCTTGATAACTTCTCGTTCGATCCACAAGAACGTGCTTTTATCAGGCTTATTACTGATGATCAGTCTCTAGACTCAGGAGAGTGTGAAAATTTACAAAGTGACAAGGGGGGAGATGGGGTGAAACGTTGTTGCAAGGAAAGAAGATTGCTCTATTGGAAAGTGCTGGTGACCATTTCTCGAGAAGAACAAAGCACAAATTGTCTGATGTACACTTCGAGCTAAATCTCATAAAACTTCTCTGGTTCTTCTATAAAAATCCAGTTTTTTTTTGGTTTGCTGTTAAATTTCAACCGAAAAATTTCTGAGACGGAGCACTGACCAAGAACTAAAAAATAGTATGATCTCTAAAAGAAAATGGTGAACTTTGAGATCTTAATTTCACATATCTAATAAGACGCTAATAATCCAATTTAAATGCTTTCTTTTCCAAATTCTGAGCTCTGAAACCTCATTTCTTATCTGCCTTCAAAGCTTCCGCCCCCACTTGATATTAATTTAACAATCAGAAAAGAAAAATTTGGAGAGATTAGAAAGGAGGGGAATTTTGACTAAGCTCGCGTTTGACGGCCAGATCATGTCATGATTTTCAAGGACCATCCAGATGTTGCCTTATCGAGCTGAACGTGAAGTGGGGGGATGCGGGGAACAGAAGCAGATAATCGCGGAGTAGACAATGCCCAAAAGGAACCATTTCACTGGATGCGGTAAGCTCGCATTTGACGCGCTATAAATGGCTAGACGATGGAATTGATAATACCCGTTAGATTACCGAAATAAAAAGAGAAATGTGCGACAGCGCCACCGGTGCGATTTCCGAATTAGTACTCTAGATTCTAACCGAGATATCTTTTCCCAGACTTGCGCCACGAACAGATTTTGCTCGCCCCAACTTTTCTGCAACATCGATTTCATTGTGCCGGTTGCATATTTTGACTGTAGAGTCTTCATTAGTAATAAACGTTCTATTCAATATCTCACGACACGGGAACGTTGCACTCGCACTTCTACGTGATACTTCTGTCGATTTTTGTTGGGCGTCTGAAAATTATAAATTAGAGGACCAATCCTATTCCGTCTTGATCCATCTTTTTCAAAATACTGTGGACCAAGTCGATTCAAGATACGAAAGTCTTTGGAAAACTTCTCGTGTCAACTTCGTCTAGATCATTTCCTTCTAATTGACAAACATGTTAATCATTGTGCTCTTTTTGGCGACTTTCTTCGCCGGCGTACTTGCTAAACCACCTCTTCCTAAAGGTATTACTGTGTACTGGGGTCAAAATTCCGGTGGCAATCAGCAGAGATTGAGACATACTTGTGACAGGGAGGCTGTGAGCACCGTGATCTTGGCATTTCTTGATGGATTTCCCAAAATGGATCTTAACTTTTCCAACATGTGTTGGCAGAAATTCCCCAGCGGCTTACTTCACTGCCCCGACATTGCTGCCGATATCATTTACTGTCAAAGCTTGAAGAAAAATGTTATTCTTTCTTTGGGAGGTGGCGTGGGCACTTACGGGTTCAACAGCGACGACGAGGCCAAAAAATTTGCCCAGGTTGTTTTCAATACCTTCGGTCCGGGTACTGCCAGCGAAAGACCTTTTGACAAGGCCGTGGTCAATGGTTACGACTTGGATTTCGAGCGCGGTAAGACTGGATACGTGGCATTCGCCGATGAGTTGAATAGATTACACGCGGACGTGAAATACGATTACTACCTTACTGCCGCACCTCAATGTTTCTACCCCGACGCTGCCGTGGGTGACGTATTGAACAACTGTCACGTGGATGCGATTAATATTCAGTTCTACAATAATTGGTGTAACCTTATTGGCGACCATTTCAACTATATGACAGACTGGAAGACGTGGCAGGAGACCTTATCTCCCAATAAAGATGTGGTGATGAATATTGGCTTGCCCGGTGCCCCCAACTCGGCAGGATCTGGATATGCGAGCATGGATCAAGTGAAGGAAAAGGTGACCAAGGACATCTTGGACTATAAGAATTTCGGCGGATTTGCGTTATGGGACGCGTCTTCACTGGAGAAGAACGACAACTATGACCAGAAACTTAAGGACTTTTTGAAGAGCGGTAAAGTCTCTCTGCACTAAACTAGGCTGGCTGTAGTCTGAACCCCCTGAGAATGTATACGTTTTGATAGCTCGATTTGAAGACTTTTCAATACTTTTTTTATGAAAATTGGTTACCTGATTACCTCGCTGAATTGTCTTTCTACAGTGAGGCCCTGTAGATGCAGTCTTGCAGTGAAATTCATATAAACTGGACCCAACACGCCAACGGACCAATTTCCCACCGTATAATCTCCCACTCCTGGAATGTCTGGTGGCTGAAGCGGCAGCGCTTGTACATGAAGCATGGGCACGTCGCTAGAATCCATTTGCCGTTGCGCCTGTCTTGTGGCCGGAAGCGGTGAAACAAGCACCATAAATGTCCTGAGCCGGTCTATTTTCGATGACATGTTGATGTGAAACTCGCGAATCCCGGCCAATTCTCGAAACGTCGACGCGTTGATCCTCAGTTTATGGTTTTTGCACTGCACCAACACCATCACATCTTGGCTTAGATCGACGGCATTCTGGCGTGTCGTATAGGGTTTGCATGCCAGAAGAAGTGAAGACGACGGGACTCTTTTTAGCAGTTTCGGTTCAGATTCTTCTTTGTCTACTATTTTCGGTTCTATAGGCTCTAGATATTTTGAAAGATCCCATCTTCCCAATAGATCAAGTCCATTGTCACCAGCGCCCCCAACGCGCTTCAAGTCAAAGAAATTGAGCGATTTTTCGAGTAAATTTTTCGCGGTATATTCGTATAGTGTGCCTCTGAAGACGGTTGCGCTAAGGTTCAGTCCATTTGCCTTGCAAAAATCGAGATACTCCTGGGATGATTGGATGCTCTTGAGAGACGAGAGTGCTCGAATGCTGGTTCTGGTCGGTAGTCTGATATTCATGGCGGGCGGCGTAATTGGTGATGAATGTTAAAGAATTTTGTTAAAGAAGGGTTGCATGCTACCGATGAAAAAGTGAGTATGAGGAAAATTGTGATTCAAATCCCAAATGCTTTGTAATCGGAAACTTTTCAGATCAAAGAAGATGCCTACTGAAGTCAGACGCGGCGCGTGCGTACAGGATAACAATATATTGAGCGTTAACGCCAGAGGCTCAAGTGTGCACTCCTACGGTGTGCATATATACTTTAATGCCTCTCTTCGATTCCGCTCTTTGGCCCAGAGTCGTCTGGCCGCGACTCTAGGTGCCGGCCACTTCGTAGCTTCAGTCCATGACCTTCTTCCATTGTTTCATGCCCTCGTGGCCTGTATGGGAATGTCTACTCTATCCCTTATATTTGGACGGCTTCGCACTTCTGCGAATCCTTCTATTCTTACTACAATTCTTTACCCCTGAACTACTCAACTCTGTTGACTACTTCTGCTCTCTAAGAATACTCCTCCTTTCCCTCAAAGTATTCTACTATTCTCTATGAGTGACTCAGCTACAGGCAACTTACCCGATCAGCCCTCTCCTCAAGTCCCTGACTCGAGTGATGAGGCTGGCTCGTCGTCTGCTGCGCTGTCAGATGTTGACCTGACCGAGGAATCCTCAATCCCTCCAGGCTCTCTGATTCCTGTGGTAGCTTCTGTCCCTAAGGATAAGCTGCAGCGCCCCAGCATCATCCCTGATGCTGTGCCTCTCCCTGACTTCACTCTGGGTGAGCTTGTACGGTCTCAGTTTCATAGGATCGAGTCCAACCCTGCAGGTTATACTCTCCCCGCGACGCCGCAGGCTACCCTTCAACACAATATCGTTGGACATGAGACGCAGGGAACGATCGTTTAATTAAGGCTGAATTGTATATATGGACATTTCACTTATAATCAGACTTCTTCTTTTCTTTTTGATATTCGTTAATCGAATTAACTCGTGGGTCTCCACCATGAGATCAAGTCGGCAAAAAGTCCCGTTCTTGCTTTGATACAATTACCCATTCGTCTGTATACTAGATTTTTATTATAAGAGATTTATCTCGATTTATTTTTTAACTCAAAAGGTGAGTGATATTTTTATGCCATTTAGCATTTGAGAAAGCCTTGGCCATTTATTGCACAATCAATAAGTCGCCTTGTTTAGCCTGTCCTGCATACTTCCCTTGGCGATTCGCCAACTCTCATTGTGCTTAACGCCTGGAGAGGTTCACGCATGACCCCACGAGAGTCGGAGAGATCAATCTTGAATTTCCTTCTGTCAAAATGTTCAATCGGCTCAAAATCATCCTAATTGGCTTTCTTGCCGCTTTCGCAGCGGCTCTGTTAGAAATCGAGATATTCTCTCAGGACATTTACACCTCCCACCAACAAGATTTGGGTATACTATCATATGACGCGGAACTGCGCTCGTCTACATTCAGTGTGTCTCCTGGAATCTCAATAGCAAATAGTGCCATCTCGATCTGTGCTCGAAACTTCAACGATCAGGCCACGAATTGCTTCGCCTACCACGAAACTACTGGTATATTATCGGGAGCTTTCCATCTTCGCGTGCATGATGAAAGTGGAGAAATATCCGATCTTTCATTCGTTTCTGGAACCCAAAAAGGTCTTTCTAGCCAGGTGCTTAGTATAGCTGAAGCCAATCGGCCGAATTTGAAGCCCTTCCATTCTACCGGGGGCCCACAGAATGTGCAGGGACAACCACAGACGAGAACCGTTACGCGTAGGCGAATGGTAGAAAATGAAGAAGGCGAGAAAGTAGTCGTTGAGGAGGAAATCGAGGAGGTGGTAGAGACAGAAGTGGATAATCGCTCGTGGGTGCAGAAAAACTGGATGTACATTGTGCCTCCACTTATTCTTTTCTTGGTGTTAAGTCCTGGTGACGAAAAGTAACCAATTGAGACGATTGAATCACTTTTATATTCTATGAATGCAATGACTGTGGCATTTCTGCGGCATGGCCGATTGCAGTATGAGTCAGAAGATAACATCATTCAAAAGACATGGGCATTAGTGACAAGAGCTGGATACTTGAAACCAACTTTTGGTCCTTGGCCCTATTTCGAGAATGGAGGTCGGCGAACTATAACAGGACCTGAACGCAGTTTCAGAATCTTTTCTCTCTGACTCTGGGCTCTCTCTTAGAGACGAAAACAAGCTCACAAAGTGAGTGTTTGCAACCAAAAAACCAATTATGGCATGTAAACTCAAGTACTAGTCCTTTCATTGAAACAATATTTCTTTGTATGGAGTATCGATACGATTGAATACATTTATAGATAGCAAAATTCACGTCGCAGTGGTTGCAAAAAAGCTTGTCAGCGAATCAATTATTGCTTCTTCACATAATAAGCCTTTCAAACAGAGCCCGCGATACAAAAATTAGTACAAGGCTTTTTAGCTAAACATTCTCGAAAGGCTCTCACACTTCATGAAAATAAATTATCAAAAGAAGCCATGTATTCCCACACAGCTGCTCTTGCTCTTTTTACTCTGATTTTGTTGCACCTCGCGCGGAATTGAATCACCGCAAACTAAATAATTTCTTTTTTCTGGTCTCATGAAGCTTCATACTTTCGTTGTTCTGGCCTCATGGTGTCTTCAGATGAGATCATTCAGGTTTTTGAATCAAGGTGTATTTAGCAACTTTACGGTCTATTTTGAATCTGGTGCTTCTTCGACAGCAGGCAAGGGCGCGCCTCAATTATAAAACGAGACATCTCACTAGCATCTTAATCAACGCATCGCAAGCCTGTCCACTCACTTTGCTCAACAAATTTTCATAAACTTCAATCAAAAACTCAATATAATTACGCCTCGAATTTCACCCTTACATTTCAGCCAATGGGCGATACCCACAAATCAAGTGGTGGTGATTGGCTCCCGCGTGCAGGGACCCTCAGCTGGGGAAACACCCCCAGAGTCACGTGCGCACGGCGATTCAGCCTATCAGCGACCGATGATTCGCATTTACGCGGTGGGCCAGAAACACCTCTGGTGCCCCGAGCCAATTTATTTTTTACTGCCGCAAAAGTTTTCCTCTACCTGTGTTCAAACCACATTCTCCAAATTTGTCTGTTTGCTTCTTTACAGTTTAAGCAGGTGTAAGGCTGATATAAATCACCTCCTTTTATATATTTTTCGTTTTAATAGCTTCGCTGCAAAATCACCAGCGGCTACAGCACTCATTCCCAGACTTGCGAAAGGATACAAAGCTGATTAGTTTCATCAATAATCATTTCATCAAACAATTCAATACTCAAATCTATTCTCACATACTCTCAAATGTTATCTAATTCCATCAGATCCATGAGAGCATTGAGACTTGCGACTCCAGCCCAGCGCTTGCTCTCGAGTACGACGAGAAGACTCAACGAAGTGCAAGTCACCGTCGATGGAAAAACTGTCCTGATAGAAGCAGGCTCGTCGATTATTCAGGCGGCTGACAAGGCCGGTGTTGTGATTCCCAGGTACTGTTACCACGACAAGTTGGCCATTGCCGGTAACTGTCGTATGTGTCTTGTTGACGTCGAGAGAATGCCCAAATTGATTGCTTCGTGTGCTATGCCAGTCCAGAACGGAATGGTTGTCAATACAAAAAGTGAGCGTGTTCTTAAAGCGCGTGAAGGTGTAACTGAAATGCTCTTGGAGAACCACCCATTGGACTGTCCTGTGTGTGACCAGGGTGGTGAGTGTGACTTGCAAGAGCAGTCTCAAAGATACGGTTCCGACCGTGGCCGCTTCTCTGAGGTTATGGGTAAGCGTGCTGTTGAAAATAAGGCCATTGGTCCTTTAGTAAAGACCTCAATGAACAGATGCATCCACTGCACGCGGTGTGTGCGTTTCATGAACGATGTCGCCGGTGCTCCTGAATTGGGTACTGCCGGCAGAGGTAACGACATGCAGATCGGTACCTACATCGAGAGAAACATCAACTCCGAGATGTCCGGAAACGTTATCGACTTGTGTCCCGTCGGTGCGTTGACGTCGAAGCCATATGCGTTCAAAGCCAGACCTTGGGAGTTGAAGCGTACCGAGACCATTGACGTTATGGATGCGGTTGGATCTAACATCAGAGTCGATGCTCGTGGTATCGAGGTCATGCGTGTCATGCCCCGCTTGAATGACGAGGTCAACGAAGAGTGGATCTCGGACAAGTCCAGATTCGCCTGCGATGGCTTGAAGACTCAACGTTTGACCGTGCCTTTGCTCAGAAACGGCGACGAGTTCAAGATCAGCACCTGGGATGAAGCGTTATCGGTGATTACTGCCGCTTACAACAAGATCAAGCCTCAGGGTGACGAGTTTAAGGCTGTTGCCGGTGCTTTGGCCGACGCGGAGTCCATGGTTGCTTTGAAGGATTTGACCAATAGATTGGGTTCTGAGAACACCGTTACCGACGTCAAGCAGGCCACTAGCGCCCACGGTGTCGACGTTAGATCAAACTACCTCTTTAACTCTACTATCGATGGCATTGAGGATGCCGACCAGATTTTGCTCGTCGGAACCAACCCTAGACACGAGGCTGCCGTTTTGAATGCCAGAATCAGAAAGGTTTGGTTGCGCTCTGAATTGCAGATCGCTCACATTGGCCAAGAATTCGAGTCCACGTTTAACTTCGATAACTTGGGTACCAACGCCAAGGACTTGAAGAAGGCTTTGGCTGGTGCTTACGGTAAGCAGTTAGCTGCCGCCAAGAACCCATTGATTATTATTGGTTCTGGTGTAGCTGCTTCGCAAGACGCCGACGCTATCTACAAGATTGTGGCTGAGTTTGCTTCGAAAAACAAGAACTTCAACAGCGATGGCTGGAATGGTGTCAACTTGTTGCACCGCGAAGCTGGCCGTGGTGCTGCGTTGGATCTCGGATTCCAAAACCTCTCCGCCTCTGAGACAAAGGCTAAGTTTGTTTACTTGCTTGGTGCCGACGAGATCTCTAAGGGCGACATTCCAAAGGACGCGTTTGTTGTCTACCAGGGCCACCACGGTGACGTCGGCGCTGCCATGGCTGACGTAGTGTTGCCTGGTGCCGCATACACGGAGAAATCTGCCACTTACGTGAATACTGAGGGAAGAACTCAGGTAACGAGAGCAGCCACTAACGCTCCTGGTGCCGCCAGAGAGGACTGGAAGATTGTTAGAGTCTTGTCGGAATACTTGGGCGAAGCTCTTCCATACGACGACTTGTACAGTGTCAGAGAAAGATTGGGTGAGATTGCGCCCCACTTTGTGAGACACGACCACATCGAGCCAGCCAGTGTGGAAGTCGCTGAAATTGGTTTCAAAGACATTCTTAACAGACACCAAAAGGTCTCGGCGCTGGGCATTGCCTTGAAGAATCCTATTGACAACTTCTACTTCACGGATGTCATCTCAAGATCATCGCCCACGATGGCTAAGTGTGTGACCTCGTTCGGAGCCAAGGTCGACAAAGTCAAGGACCCAAAGCCAGAAGTCAGCATTGCGTAAACAATCAGACTAACAACCATTCTTTGCATGTGTGGAATTAACCCACCAAACCATTTTCTACTATCTATTAACGCGCCTCCGGCCTGTATTCTATTGGCTCGGTGAGCCCTGCATCCGAGCATCTTGCTGAGCAAAATCACAATAAACGATGAAATTCTAATTCTATCACTGTGTAAACCATCATTGTAGATATATTCAAAACTAGGTGGCAAAAAGATCAAAACCTGAACTCCTTCGACTCCAGCTTCTCACTTCTATTCTTCGCGGGCTTGTCTTCTTCAGTAGTACTCTCGGCTTGCTCCTCGATCTCATACCTCAGTTTTCCCGTCTCCTGCCCGTCTGCACCCACCAGTTTCTCCTTCAACACCTTGTATAAACTCTCCTGCTTAGCATCTTTGTTTGCAGATATAGATGCGGCAGAAGGTATGGCCTTAATCTTTGAATACTCCGCTATCTCGACTTTCTTCGGCTGATCCTCGTCTGAGTCCAGCCCAGGCTTTGCACGTGACATGCTTTCGTAGTTATCATTTTCATTCACCAAGCCATCTACACCTGTTGAAACTCCATTTTCCTCTTCCTCTTCATCTTCCGAACTCAGCAGCTCTTGCTCAGACTCCTCGCCGTCTTCGAGATTGCCCCACGTATCGGTCAGCAACTTGAGCGAGGCTCCATTTTCACCGGAATTGATTTTATATCCCAGATTCGAATACTCGATATCAAGTCCTGGAATAATCAAGTCTTGATACGATGGAGGTTTGCCCATTTCCTGCATCACCGTGATCCATGGAGGAGCTACATTTTCGGTCTCAGCCATCCCCACGGCCAATCTCAACGCTGGCAGAATCTTTCCTGGCCGCATGCGTGCCACGCTCTCACGATATTGGTCGGCTTTTTCACGGCCTTCACTATAAACCTCGCCAAAAGCAAGTAAACGGGGTTTCGTCTGGAACTTGTAAAATGCGTCATGAAGTTTCTGGTAGTCTATATCAAGTCGGCCCATTTTGGGCTGCACCCGATCTCGCTGCAGTTTTTTCAACGACTCAGGGTCATGATTTCGCATCTCAGAAATGCCAGTGTCTTCGATAAACTTCGGGAGTTTAAACGGAGCCCGCTCTATGCCTCGTTTCGAAGAGAGGTACTCCTTTTTCTGCTGCCAGTGTGGTGGAACATCAATATTGTTGAGACCAGACTTGAGATGCACAGCCATGAATGGATCGGGCGCGTCTGCATCGTACCACTCTACTAATTGAGGCCTTGGTGCATATATCTTCAACACAGAGATGGGAACCTTATCTCGAATTCTTTTTTGACGCTTTGAAAGTTCGCCGCTGCCGTTTCTGCCGATTTCTTCGTGGTCGCTTTCATCGGAAGAGCTTTCGTCGGACGATTGACTTTGCGAGCCGGAGTAAGTCACGATTTGCCTCTGGAGGTTGTCTGAGGTCTCTCGATTTGTCGAAAAGCGATGGAATACATTGGAATATTGTGCAAGAAGTTCTCCCTCATCCACCTTTATCTGCTCTTGTAGTTTGGCTTTTTCAGGTACTGTGGCCTCTTGTTGGTCTTCTGGTTGGTTTTTTAGTTTTTCGGATGATTGATCTTTGCTGTCCGACTGATCCTGAGTCACATCAACTGGCTCTGATTTATCTTCGAGACGAGAGAAAATATTGAGTAATTGAGCTTTTCGCGAGTCAACAGAGTCAGACTCTTCAGTTTGGCCGCGTTCAGGCTCGTATTCCTCCGTGATCTCCTTAACAATAGGATTGGAATTAGTTTGCTCAGGTAGATCACTATCGTCCATGTTTTCTTGTTTCAGATCTCCAGATTCGGCTGGCGCTTGGTCATTAGAAGGTAGCGCGGAATTTGTGTCTGCTATTTCGGAATTCGCCGCTACAGGTTCTGCGATTTCTGTAGCTCCAGAGGTTTGCAGATTCTCGGAAATTTCCCTCGGCCTTTGTGAAATTTTTGGTCCGGAATTTACAGCGGCGGTAGTTTCGATGCCTTCATGTTTCATGGATTCTGAGGACTGCGACTCCGCATTTTGCTGTTGTTTTGAACCATCTTCTTCTGCGGTATTCTGAACCTCTTTCTCTTCGAGCTTTCGTAGTTTCTGGCGCTCCCTTCGTATTTGGTTCTTCGACCGCTTTTGACCCATTTTCCGTGATTCTTTACTTCGTAGTGGTATGGAGTTAGGTGGGTGCGAAGAGATGATGCGTGTGCACCCGCGCATTTGTCCAACGCTATCAATTTGTAAGACACGCTCAAATATTATGAAACTATTTGAGGATTGGCTAACATCTGAGAGTCAACAAAGAAATCAGTTTGAAATACGGAGTGGTTTTTTGAGCGATGCTTATATACTTCAGGCCACAGCGGCCAGTGAATCACTTAGAAACCAAATCTGAGATCGGCAGATAAGAACCCCGCACATCGTCATGTTATATAAGATTGAGGGGATGCTAAAGATGAGATTATGAAAGACAAGGCCCGGTCGACGTTTGCTTGAACTATCAGAAGTCCGGAACGTGCTCTATAAAACTTTTTCTGCCTTTATTCGGAGGTACTAGAAAGTCTGACGGTGCATTTGTAGAAGCCTGTTTTGCGTGCATGTGATCCGGTTGTGAAAGGCACGAGACCAAAGAGATTATCATCTTGCAATGCCCTTATGCGTCAATTTACTTTTTTAGCTTGTCTAGAAGGTCGTCGATCAGATCAGACATCTTGGAGAAGTGCGCGGCCAAAGCGTCGTCGTCTTTTTCCAAAGCTGCCGTAGCTTCATGTATTTTCGACTCGAGAGTCTGGGCCATTTGTAGAGCAGACTGTTTTTTGGGTACGTCGTCTTTCGTCCTATCGGATCCTGTGCCTGAGGGTTGGCCATCGGCCAACGCTGGTGTTGTAAGTCCGTTCACAAGAGGCTCTGACATGGATTCGTTTGCTGGATCTCCAAGGGTCAACGATATGGAGTTCTCAAACGAATGGAGTAAGTGAGAATCGTAAGAAGAAGAAAACAATTCTTCTTTTGTGATAGTGAAAGGAATTTAGAAAGAGAGTCGGCTGTGTAGAAGATTACAAGTGTCTTGCGCTGATAAGCTCGCCTTCAACTTACACGCGTTTGGTCAAACACAGGTTGCGCGGCTGCTATTCAAGACTGGATCTTCTTGAAAATTACTTGACTTGTGATACATTTTTATTTTTAGGTTGATGCAAATAATTTTTAATAGTGTAGTTGGTATTTTGAAAGTTTTCGGAGAGACACTGCTTTTGTATGAAATAAAGGAATTTTTTAGGTTTTCAAAACTTTTAAAAGATGTCGGTCTAAGCGGAAGATATTTTGGAATACGCGTGCTTTTCTCGCAATCTTTCAAAACAAATACGTGTGAGCAAAATCTTGAAGCATGAAATGTGAAGAAAAAGCTGTGCACGGAAAACCATTAAGATGATGAAACAAATTTTATGTGTCTTATTTGTGTCAATTGGTAGACTCAGAGAATTCAAATGTTTGCATCCAAACTCACAGAAGGCAGCCGTTTACGCGTCACGAATTTCCAGGATTAGTAACATGAAAATATGGTTACACAACTGGGTGTATCTTTCCAAATCGGCTTGAAAAGTTGCGAACGCACATCATTTGTATTTCAACATCTATAGCCTCTTTCGGTTTCAAAGGTTCAATTCGGACCTGGAATGAGCTTACTCTCACCACAGAAATGCAAAACCATTGATGTCAAAATGTATAAACTGTGCAAAATATGAACGTTTTGTTTACGCAATTTCTCTGGCTATATTCGCAGAGTGAATTAGTAAGGGTCGACAGCTTACCAGCCTGAAACTAATATGACAAATCATCATATCATTGAAATAAGCACAAAATCAGTGATATGAAGAAATAGGAATCGTTAACATTTATGCTTCGTGCACGTGACCTTGGTCTAAGGCAATTATCTAACAAACCGAACTGGGATTACGAAATTGAAGTGAACTATAATTATCGATTGATATGGAATATATGAGCACCCCACCGCGGATTGCTGATGTGGTCGAGACATCCAGGGACAGATATCGTCGTATGTACAAGAGTTGCCAGAATGATACGAGCAAAAAGGGGAAAAGCAATAGACCTGAAATTTGTAATGAAATGCGTTGGAGGATTATTGTCGCCCCACAAGCATGTCAATTACGCCTTCTTGGCGTTCTCCTTCGTGGTCCAGTCTTCCCACGAACCGACGTAATTACCCCGCTTTGTGTATCCAAAAGAGTTGGCCAACTCTTCAGCTGCCGTCAGACGCACGCCGCCCAAACAGTAGAATACCAAGTTCTGGTCCTTGGCTGGCTTGGCGAAGCCAAAACTTTCTTCGAACTCTTCCTCAGAAAGGTCGAATGCACCGGGGGAAGATTTAAACGGCACATTTAATGCACCCGGGATGTGACCCTCGGCAAACTCTACAGGTTCACGTACATCAATTAGAAGTGTGTCTGGCGATGCGCTCTCCGTAAGCGCCTTGACGTCTTCGTATTTATACTGTTTGGCGTCATTCTGGGTCAACACGCTGAAGAATCTAGTGGATCTGTTTTGAATAGGGGCATAAGAAACGGGCTTAATGGCAATCCCGGATTTGCCCGCAAAGAAGGAGGATCTCGAGAGCAGTCTGACCGGGACAGTGGCGGCCGCTCTGGTGAAGGTGGTGGCAGCCATACGGGCTACGCCGGCAGATTTGGAAAGGCTCAACATTGGGAATTAGATGATAGATGCAGGACTTGAATGATTAGATAAATAATTGAGCACAAATACGCTCAAGGCTAGAATATAGGGAGATGAGGGGCGATGGATCGGTGCGGAGCAGGTCGATGAAGGGAGGTTTTTTGTGCGAGATACGGCAACGATCCTGCGAACGAGTGCCACCGCGTGCATGTCTTATATACAGACAGACCAATAAACTGGATATGGAGGAACAAAAAAAAAAATAGGGCAAGAATTTTCGAAGAGATTGAGAAAGGACTTTCTATTTCCAAGAAAGTTTCCTAATATATTGAAATTGTGTGTATGTGCCACGCGCCCATCGGTCCATTCCGGCCTCACCCCATGGTGCGTAGCGTTGGCCCGGACTCGCAGGCCCCGGGCTCGAGAGAGGGAGAGAGACTTGCGTCATCAAATGCAGTTGCAGCCAAAAACAGTCTTGACACTGAACTGCGGACAAACAGCCGTGATTTTTCGATTTGCTTCGGTTTTTTTTGTTTATTGGAAATAATTCTTTGATAATATATTTCGAAAGTGAAGATTGGCCACGCAGTGTGTGGACTTTCCTACTAAGTTTATCTCTGCGGCAGTGTTGCGAGTAAACATGGTTTGAGTAATTTAGATACTAACGATAATTACACGAGTAATTACACGCCTCAAAAAGCTTACTCCTTACTCCGAGGTAGAGGTGTATTTAAATTATTCCAGGTAATTATTCTGACGCTAGGAGTAATTACTCCCGAGTAATTTAGAAGCGGGCGTACTCTTTTCAAGGTTGGCGGCATCAAAGTTGCTTCCGATACCTTGAAAACCCCTCAGTTCAAAAATTATTTTGCTTTTCTCAAGTTCGGCTTCTCACCTTCTGTATTATATCATGATGCTCTTTGACGAGACCAAACAAGACGACTGTCGAAAGATTCTCTGGCATAAATTGAAAATTTCCTTAAGTGACAGAGATTACCCGTTTCGATGTTACTCCTTACTCTGGGCAAAATGTGTTCAAAGAGTAATTACTCATTTTTGGAGTAATACTTGCATTTATAATTACTCCTTACATCGACGAAATGAGATTACTCGAGTAATTATCCTCCATTTTGAGTAATTATCTCTTTACTCGCAACACTACTCTGCGGTATCGCCAATCACTGATACTGATAGTAGAAGAGTCATTGATCGGAAAAGACAGCCAAAAATATACGATTTCTTTTAAGACGGGCGTGAATTTTTGTTTGTACGCTTTGTCTTGAAATGACCCAGCTGGCATCAGCCCGGTACTTTAATTGACATAGGAAATTACTGTAAGACCCGAGAAAACAGCAGAAGCATTCCATTCAGAAGTGAAATCAGTATTAACGCTTCAATGATTGTTTTGGGTTGGTCCACACACTGTGCCAAGTAGCTCATTGCTCGCATGAGTAAAAGAAAGGTGTAGAACTCGTATAGAGGATAGTCTAAGGCTTACATGTTCTCGTATACAATGTTTAAATGATTTTACCAAAAAGGAGACCTTGAGTCAGATCATAGGGATTATCCTCGAAAAAGCAAGCTATCCGTACTTAAACAATTCTACTTCTACGAGATCTTAGTCGTGTTTACGTAAAGTATCCTGTATTAAGTAATGGTGAGATTCTGTAATAGATGGTTGTGTTTGAATTGTCGTAACATCATAAAGTGTTGAACTTCATAAATCCTGTATGCGTTCTGGGGGTTGAAGACTTAAAACAAGCCGTCGATTTCGCCGTCCTCGTTGACTTCAACGTTCATGAAGCCACAGTGCGTGGGCAAGCCGGGAATCGTCTGGATCTCCGCGGCCAAGGCGTACAAGTAGCCAGCACCGATCGAAGCACGTACGTCTCTGATAGGGAATTTGAAACCGGTGGGTACACCCTTCAACGCCTGGTCGTGAGACAACGAGTACTGCGTCTTGGCGATACAGATGGGCAAGTTACCGAAACCTTGTTTGGTGTAAAGATCGATCTTCTTTTGCGCCTCGGGCAAAAATTCGACCTCGGCGGCACCGTACATTTCCTTAGCAATCGTACTGATCTTGTCCTCAACAGAAGGAGCAGTGTCGTACAAGAAACGGAAGTCCTTGTCGATGGAGTTGGCCGCCTCGATGACACCGTTGGCAAGGTCAACCGCACCCTTTCCACCCTCTTCCCAGTGGTTCGACACGATCGCGTCAACAGCACCGTACTTCAACGACTCTTCGCGGATAACCTCGTGTTCCTTGTCGGAGTCGGAGGACATCTTGTTGATTGCGACGACCACAGGCAACCCGTAAGCCTTCGCGTTGGCAATATGCTTGCCCAAATTAGAGCAACCCTCTCTCAACAAGTCGACGTTCTCCTGCGTGTATTCTGGGGCCAATGGGGCACCGGCCTTGACGTCAGGGCCACCACCGTGGACCTTTAATGCACGCACGGTGGCAACAATGACAATCACATCAGGGGCCAAACCAGAGGCTCTGCACTTGATGTTCATGAATCTCTCACCACCCATAGTGAAGTCGAAACCAGCCTCGGTGACAACGTAACCTTCCTGCTGCTTTCTCTCCTCCTCGGTCAAGTCGGCGCTGGTACCAGCCAACTTAAGGGCCATCTTGTCGGCCAACACGGACGAAGCACCTATGGAAATGTTGGCGAAAGGTCCGGCGTGCACGAATACAGGCGTACCCTCCAAGGTCTGCATGATGTTTGGCTTGATCGCATCCTTCAACAACGCAGTCAAGGCACCGGCACAGCCGATATCCTCACAAGTGATGGGCTCGCCGGCTCTCGACGCCGCCACCACCATCTTGCCCAATCTCTCTCTCATGTCGGACAAAGAAGTGCACAATGCCAAGATGGCCATACACTCAGAGGCGACCGAGATGTCGAATCCTGTCTTTCTGGTCATGCCCTTCTCTGTTGGGGCCTCACCAATAGTGATGCCTCTGACAAATCTGTCGTTACAGTCCACAACTCTTCTCCAGGTGATGGTCTCAGGGTCAATGTCCAATCTCACAAAGCGAGAGATCTCCTCCTCGGTCAAGTCATTAGGGTCAGACTTGTTAATCCCAAGTTTCTTCAATCTGTTCTGGAATGCAACAGGGAAAGTTCTAACACCCTTCTTGGATGGAACCAAACGCTTGTACAAGGCGGCGTCCTTCTGGGTGTTCTCGTGGAAGATTCTCGTGTCGATGGCGGCCGCCAACAAGTTATTGGCCATGGAGATGGCGTGGATATCACCGGTCACGTGCATGTTGAACTCATCCATAGGAATGACCTGCGAGTAGCCTCCACCGGCGGCACCACCCTTGATACCGAAAGTAGGACCCATAGAAGGCTGTCTAACGTTGGCGAAGACATTCTTACCCAAATGAGCACCCAAAGCCTGCGCCAAACCCACAGTGGTGGTAGACTTACCCTCACCCAAGGGCGTAGGCGTGATACCAGTGACCAACACGTACTTACCGTTGATTTTGTTTTCCAAACGCTTCAAGATGTCCAAGGAAACCTTAGCTTTGTAGAATCCAAATGGCTCCAATTCGGAGTCCAAGATTCCGGCCTCCTCGGCGACCTGGTTGATTCTCTTTGGCTCTTGTGCTCTAGAAATCTCGAAGTCGGAAGGCACTGGGGTCTTCAAGTCCAATTTAAGTGGGTTGGTGAATTGTGGGGTCTGGTTGTTTTTGGCATAGTGAGCCTTGGCAGCGATCACGACATTATCCAAAAGGTTGGCCACCGTCATAGGGCCGACTCCTCCGGGAACTGGAGTGACCAAAGAAGCCACGGACAATGCCGACTCGAAGTCGACGTCACCTACCATTCTAGATCCGCTCTTCTTCGACGCGTCCTCGACGAAGTTCGCACCTACGTCAATAACGACGGAGCCCTTCTTCAACCACTCGCCCTTGACGAAGTTAGCCACGCCAATGGCCACCACGACGATATCAGCCACGCCCAAGAAGGCCTGGACGCTCTCAGCAGAGGAGCGAGAGTGCAAGATAGTGACGTTGGCGTTGGCCTTGGTCAACAACTGGGCAATTGGGTGACCGACAATATCGGATCTGCCCAAAACCACGGCGTTTTTACCTTCCAAAGCAACACCAGAGGCCTCAAGCAACTGCATGATACCCTTTGGCGTGCATGGAATGAAAGTGGGCTTGCCGCCCTTCTTGCCCAATTCACCAACATTGTGGGGGCCGAATCCATCGACGTCCTTGCTGGCAGCGACGGCATTGGTGATCTTGGTCTCATCCAAGTGTGCGGGAAGTGGCAATTGCACCAAAATACCGTCCACGGAGATATCGGCGTTCAAGCTGGCGACTTTCAGCTCGAGCTCAAATTGCGACACGTCCTCTGGCAACTGCACCAAATGGCACACGATGTTGGCCTCTTCGGCGGCCTTCAATTTCATTTTGACGTAGGTGGAAGAGTCGGGGCGAGCACCGACCTGGACGATCGTCAAGCTGGGCTTGAAGTCAGCGTGCTTGGCCTGGATGGCGGCTATGTCGGCATGAACCTGTTGGCGGAGTTGCAAGGCGATTGCCTTTCCGTCGATCAATTTAGCGCTCATGTTGGATCTGGAAATGTGTAGCTTGAAGAAAGAAACTCGAGTGAAGATTGAGTTTGCAGATTCGCGAAGTGACCCGATCTCTGGCTATTTTCCTTACTCTGGGATCCATGCGACGATGGAGGCCGCGCCGGCTTTATACTTTTTTCATAACATGTTGTGTGCACAATCTGGCCCTGCAACAGCTGACTCCGCGCACCAGAGTCAAAGTGAAGTGGGCCAATTTTTCTTATAGTTCCAGCTGCAAGTTGACGGCATCACACAGTTTTACATTAATTTTTCAAAACAACACACCAACATTGAAAATTTCCTATGCTGGTCAAATGCGAATCGCGGTTGACTTGCATACCTCGCCGAAATCGAAGTATGTTATTCGTAACTTCATGTTTATTTTTCACGCATCTTATCGGGCCTGCGTCGGCGCGCGGCGCAGCGGTGACTCGAGCCGGAGATCGCCAGTGAAATTCTGCATGGCGTGCATGCGCACTATACCGAGCTTGCACGTGATTGAAATTAGACAAATTTACAGCTTAAGGCAGGTATATTTATTTTATGGATCGAGGATATATTGGGATTTTGGCACAATCTCTGCATGAAGATGAATAAATTATTCCTTTCCGATCTGTCTTTTCGATAATCGGCTCTCAATTTTGGCTGCGCGATTTCAGTCCGAGTCGCGTTAATTAAGAAACGCGCGTGGTTATGTGGGGCATCCGTCGTGATTGAAGAAACGAATCTCCGTGTTCATTGGGCTATTTTTGAGGCCTATGCTCACGTAAAAGTGCACATCGAGGCCATGAGTTTGCAAGAAAGAACATATTATTTGAGTAGATCTGCTAAAAGCCGCATGTCGTCCTCGTTCTTCACTGGATAATTTTCGAGACTGAACTTCGCATTGATGGCATCGACTGCATTCCCTGGACCGAGATTCACCACTGCGTCGACCCCGCTCTTTTCCAAAAACTCCATCGATTTCTTCCACTGAACAGGTGTGGAATTGCACTTTACAGTATTCTCAAATAGGTCTCCGTGAGAAACCTCACCATTGTAATTACTCACCACAGGTTTTAGAGCTGTAGTTGACGAGCCAGAAACCAATTTTCTCAATTCTGGCTCGATCTGTTCGAGAATATGATTATGAAACGGAATCTGGACTGGAAGTTTAGCCAGTTTAAGTACCGTCTTTTTTGGCGTGTTGAGCTCTTCGATCACCGCATCTAATACCGCAGATTCTCCTGATATCAGGATTTGCGTGGCATTATTGGCACATGCAAGGACCCCTCGAGTGTTTGCAGTATTGTAGACATGTTCGTACAGGGTATGTCTGAAAATCAATACGCGCATCTCGTAGCTCTTCTCCTTCACAATATTCTCCATCAAAAGACCCCTTTGTCTCACTACTTGAAGAGCCTGTGGAAGAGTGAGGATTCCCGCAAACAAAAGTGCAGTATATTCACCTAGCGAGTGACCGAGAAAATACGACACTCGATTGTCTGTCGCTAGATCTATGCCATGCTCACTTTTCAATATCTGTGAAAGGGCATAGGTTGACGCCACGATTGCTGGTTGCGCATTGGATGTCGCGAGACTCCATGGATCTGGCTTAGCAGGTGGATCTTGTAAGAGTATCTTTGAAACGGAGTCGTTGAAGACCAAATCCACGCAGTCCAAGGTTTGCTGGAAGATGGGCTGGAACTTGCGAACAGCTGAGAGGCATCCACGCGTGACTATTCCTTGGCCTGGACATGTCACCGCTAGAGAAAGCGCTCTGGTTGCCATGGTTTTATTGCATGCAATTGATAGCCTGTGATCATATATTTAAGTGAGTGGGAGTTGAATTTCTTTCGCCGGCCCATCGCGCGCTCGCCCCAAATGCGGGGCCAGCATCAGATCATGGGAAAGAAATCGCGCCGACCGGTACGCGATGCTGGAAGGCCATTTGATTCTCACCTGTTTCATTCTCCACAGTCTTGAACCAAGGAAAAGCGCACTCCGCAAAATGAAAGAATGCGAATTTCGAATGATTGTTTCGAAACCTAGATTTAGAGCTCTTTTGCGTTACGGTACGTGAATCTGACTACATCGATCGTCTCAGTATCATAGTAGTTGCGAAAAACCTGGGGCTCTTCTAAGATCTCTAATAACAAAAACTTGAATCTCGTCCGCTTGTTTAGAGTTTCAATAGTGAATGAATTTCCTCACGCAAGACGTCAGCTTTTGAGATGAAACGCATGCTCGACAGTTAATTCCGAAAAGAAAAAAGATGCTACCAACGAGCGGACAAGTCGGCGGTTAGACTCAGAGATTGATGGGCCTTGTTGTAACTTGTAACTTCGAGTGGGCTTGACTTTAGACGCCCTGGATTTGCAGCCAGTGCGGACAGAGAGTCGTGGCGTGGCGAGGGTTACCAGAATGCGCACTCCGCCCAACATCGAAGGACCGCTGCCGCGAATGAAAAGTAAACAACCCAGCCAGCCAACCTCGCGCGCGGTGCGCCATTTGTGACCGCTCCCCTCTATGACCTCTTAATCATGGGCCCACATCCCTCCGGCCAAAATAAATGTTGGAAGGGACTGTGCGAATACGCAGCTGGTTTAGAAAGCTCAAAGCAGGCCACGTGGTTCACTCTTTAAAAGTATCAGATATTTCAATTCTCTCTTAGTGGGAAAATAATGCGGCCTTGGAGTCCTTATCAGTTTCGCAGAGCGTGCAATCGGTGCGGAGGCCGGCCCGCGCATGATTCCTCAGTCGCCCCACCGGCCCGCGCGGTTTGCTGAGTCCTCCCCAAACATCGCATTGTTTGCTCGCCCGGCCGCCCGCCCTGACCGTCCAACCCGTCTTTCACATTTTCTCGGACCGGTTTTTTCCTTCACTGCTCCGCCCCAAATCTTTTTGACCTCACAGGTAAACAAACCCGCGTCGACTTTTATAACGTGAAACGTCGAATTGCAATTCCCAGTGATAATTGCCATCAAAACTGAAGACATTGACATCAGTCCCTGGATCCCACTGCAATTGACGACCCCTGCCCAACGCTGTTAATTTTTTGTTTTCGCCTGCCCCGAATTCAAATCTAAGTGAAATTTTAAAACAGCAAAGGTCAAAACCCAAACGACCATCTACAAGGATCGCCAAAGATACCCGAAACCCCTAACCGTACTCTAGAGAGTTGCTTGCTAGATCATTGATATCAAAACATTAAATTTTATTCAAAAATGGCTAACCCCTCGTCCAACTCCACCCCAGCTGCCGCGGACAGTGCAAATGAAGCTTACATCAGTGCTCAGAACGCCCTTGTGTCCTCGCTCTGTAATCTTTCGGCTGCAGCTTCGCATTCTGCCTCGGCGGCGCTTGACTTTTATAAGTTTGCTGCTGTCGCCGGCAAAGAGACCGCCAGCGCCAGCGAGTCGTTGCAGCAATTGAGCGACAGCTTGGCTAGCGCTGCAAAGACCACTCAGGATTCAATTCCTAATGGATCTGCCTCTGTAGAGCCCAAAAAAGCTCCAACTAAGGCACAGAAGAAGAAAGACACTGCTCCTGCTAGTGAGAAAGCAGCTGCGCCCAAGAAGGCGGCCGCTGAGCCAGCACCGCAAACTGTCACTGAAAGTGAGGTCGCTGTCATTTTGGACGATCTCTCCACGACTGACCCTGCATTGTTGAAGGCATCTGCGCCAAGTGTGGACAACATTGCTGCTGCTGCCGTCGCTGCGGTTGCCGACAAGCCCGAGAAGCCAAAGAAGAAGCGCGCAGAGAAGGACCCAAACGCGCCTAAGAAGCCGGTGACATCGTACTTGCGCTTCAATCTTGCTGTTCGCGAAGAATTAAGAAACGAAAGAAAAGAAAGCGGCCTGCCAACACTCCAGGCTACCGAGCTCAACCAGATCATTGCTGAGAGATGGTCGAACTTGGGCAGTGAGGAGAAGGAAAAGTTACAGAAAGCTTATGAGGCCGAATACGAGGTCTACAAGAAGGCCGTAGACGAGTATAAGTCCAAAAAAGAGGCGGATGCATCTGAAGCACTGGAAGCAAGCGCCCTCACGGAGGCTAAGGCAGAGGCCAAGGCAGATGAAAAGGCTGCTGTGAAGGCTTCCACGAAAACTCCCACGAAAGCTCCCGCCAAGGCTTCTACCAAGACTCCTCTGAAGACTGCTGAGAAGGCTCCTGCGAAGGCTCCCGCGAAGGCCGCTGAAGAGAAGCCCGTCGAGAAGGCTACCGAAAAGGCCACCGAGAAGGCTGCTGAAATCGTCAACGCTGCATCTGCCCCTGCTGCTGAGGCAAGCAAGCAAGTAGTCGAGGCACCTGCCGCTACTGATGCGCCTGTGGCAACCAGCAAGCCTAAGAAGAAGAAGAAGGCTAAGAAGGCTGCTCCTGAAGCGACGTCCACTCCGGTAACGGAGGCACCCACCTCAGAGTCTGCCGAGGCTCCTGCCAGCGATGCCGCCAAGCCACAAGAGCTGACGAAGGCCTCGAAGAAGAGAAAGGACCGTGAGCCCAATGAGAAGCTGGCCAAGAAGAAGAAGAGCGAGTAAACAGACCTCCCTCGTTCCGAACTCTTCACTTCTAAAAACTTTGTTTAATGTACTTTCTTTATTCAAGCTGCGCCTCGATTGCCAGTCCCCTATATAATACGATGTATTTTTACTGCAAATTATCCCTATGCTCATCAATGACCCTTCTTCTTCTGCTTGTCGATGTGTGCCCGCAAAACCTTTTGACGATCGCGGAGCGACAATTTGTGTTTGCCCTGTACCGCCTTCTTGTGAATCATCATGACGAAGTTCTTCTTTCTGGCCTTCTCCTTGTTCGTCGTCGAGTGTGCTGCTTCTCTCTTGCCTCTTCTGGAACCGAACTTGTCCCGGTCCTCTCTTCCTTCCTTCGCGTGGGCCACTCTCTCCTCCCGCAATTGCTTGTACTTAATCTTACCCACCAACTTCGTCAGGTCGACTTCCTCCTCGTTCTGTTGCTTGGTGCCCAAGATCTTGTCCACACCCGCTTGCACACGCAATTCTTCCAACTTGGCGAAGTCTGCAGGGGTCAAGAACCGACTGGTCAAAAGCTCGTTCATGGTGTCTTGTGCTGAAACGGGGGCCACGGAAGTCTTGGCCTTCTTCTTGGCTGGTCCTTCCTCTTCTTCATTTTCAGCAGCTTCATCATCGGAAAGCTCGAGATCGGAATCTTCATCGGATCCTACGTCGTCCGCATCCACCTTCTCTGCATCACCGTCAGTCTCCTTCTTCTTATCACCCTTACTCTCGTCGTCGGAGTCGGAATCAGAGTCGGAAATATTAATCTCCTTATCGCTCTCGACAGCGATCCAATCACCTTCAATGTCGCTAGCATCGTCGTTCTCGGCCACTTCCCAGTTCGCATCGTCTTCCTCGGCACCGGCATCCTCCATGCCCTGGTCCTTTCTCCATTTGGCCAAGAGCTCGATTCCGGGAATCGTCGTCACAGTGGTGCTCTCCACACCGAAAGTAGGCAAGCCCTTCTTATCACCGTGCTGCAACTCCATCGACGCCACCTTACCTCTGTCTTTACGCTGCAACATTTCTGGTGCCACTTCACGATACAACGAGATCAACGAACGCGCAGCCATCATTACTGCCTTGGATTTCGAGCCCTTATACTGGGTCAAGTCCTGCAATAATGGTGGCTCAATTGCTAATGGAGCACGTGCCAAGATTTCACGGATGGTGTTGATACCGGCCGCTGCAACCTCGGCAGCCACACCGTCGCTGACGAACTCATCGGCAACTTTGCGCACTACAGGTGAAATGGATTCAGGAGGCACCAAATCGTGAGATGCCTGTGCAGCGGCCGCCATGATTTGAGTGACATCGCGCTGTTTAGGAGTGAGAAATTTAAGGAAAAACGAGTAGAGGCCCAAAACGGTCAATTTGTGTGTACCCACCAACCGCGACACAAGATTCATAAACAAAATTTTCTGCTCCAAGTTGTAACGGTTGGCATTCTTATGACTCAAGTGGCCATCGAAAAGTTGCTCGGCGAATCCTTGCGGGTCTCTAAGCAAGTGAATGGCGGAGAAATTGAGATACGTCGCGGAGATTTTCGCGTTGCTTTTCTTCTTAATCGCTTTCACGGCCTGATCCATTTTTTTGCTCCGCTTACCCGATTTCTTGTTGTGAAGTGCTTTATGTTTCAATGCACTCATATCAAATCCTTCCTCGTCCGACAGATCGTCCTCGAGATGATCGTTTCTCTCCTTGTCAGCACCCAAAAAGAAACGGGCACCGGCAACTGCAACCTTGATGTCGGGATGTAATGCAGCATGCGTCATGATTTCCACAGTTCGTGTATCGTCCCAGATTCCTCTTCTCCACAATTCACGGGTCAACTTGGTCGCCCAGAATCCCTGCGCATCACGCTGCTCCAATAAGTTGAAGAGCAATGCCTGTGTCGAACGGTTGAGTTTTTGATTTTTTCCTCCAGTGTTCATTGATTTAAGAAGCGTCACCAACGTACTGTAAATTTGCTTTCTGACCGCCTTTGCATTCTGCGACAGCGTCGATGAGTTTTGCGATGTCGAGCTGTATGCCTGTAAAAGCGGAAAAAGTGTCAGAATAAGGGACTCGGCACTGATAATACCTTTATTACGCAACATCGTTAAGCACTGGACGATTTTCTCCCGGAGGTCGGCCGGCAAGTCGCGATGGTTATTCAAGAGAATCGACTTCAACTCATCGGGGAAGTTCGCCGTCTCCTTTGGGTAGCACAGACAAACTGCACTAACGAAGCCGATAAGGTCGGAAAACTCGGTTCCTTGATCCGCAGATGGGTTCAAGAGGAAGATGTCTCTGAGCGACTCATAGTGGGAATATTGTTGCACGAACTCCTCGTGGTAGGACTCCGGGTCTCTTTTGACCACGTTCTGGAGCAAGATGATGTTGCTCGGGAGGATAGCGGCTCTTCTTTTTTTACCCATTTTTGTTGTATGTACGATGATAAATTATACAGTTTTCGTTAATAATGAAGGGCCCGCTCCGGCCTCAATTTTTTGTGCCAGACTCATCGCAGCCATCGGGCAGGCTGGATACAGGATCTGGGGATCTCGCGCGTTCACCCACCACGGCCATGACACCGAGTTGAATAGCGAATAAAGCCTTCTTTGGGCCCGTTATGTAGAAGTGAGAGCTCAAAATACTTTAATGTAGAGACCGCGTTCAAGACTTTCTCTTCGACAATTTTCATCATCTGTTCACTTGCTAACAATTCTGAAGATTTAGGCTCGAATTGAGTTCAGCGCGCACTGCAAAACCAGGAACCCTGCACCAATGGCGATTTTCCTCATTCGAATGGCAAAATTACTCGTTGAACAAGTCGCCAATACTGCTGTAATTGATTTTTCTCGAGAACAGCTTCTTCTGAAGCATCTGCTTGGCGTTTTCTGCTGGTGTAATCATGCGGCCGCCTTCTCCAATCTGTTGAATCGCGTTCGCGACCGCAGCGTCGTCTAAGATTGGGTCAGCATCCTTGATCTTACGACGCTTCCGTGGCTGACCGGATGTATTACCGGTCAACTCATCGGCTTCTATCTTTAAGCGCTTTTTCTCCTGTTCAATTAAAAATTCGTGATTAAGCGCGATCCAGATCCGTTCCTTTTGCATCTTCTCTTCTTCGCTGAGCTTCACATTTAAGACTTCATCATCCTCGTCGTCAGTATTGATTATCTCGTCATCACGCACTCTTGAAAGGATCTGACTTGTGGTAGGGTTGTTAATCACCAAGTTACGTGGCCTGTCCAAATCGACTTGTTTGGCAACATCCGCCTCATCTCGATTATCGGCCGGATTGCGATATAACGACGAATCGAGCGAACGCTTTTGCCCTTGCAAGATCTTATCCAAAGCGATCTCTAGATCCTCTTCCCGAATATCGCCTCCTTTAAGCACAGCCTTCAAGAGCTCGTCATCACGTGCCTCTAATTCCTCTAGTTTTTGCTTTTCCTTCTTATTCTTTGCTTCCGCAGCTTCTTTCTCTTTTCTCTGTGCTGGCGTCTCACGCACAGCCTTTCGCGCCGATGCACGCCCACGACGACCAGCGCCGCGTGAATCGGTAATGCTTCCAAGACGTATACTCTTTTTCTTTGCCTTCGGAGGTTCCGGTGCTACTTTTGCATCCAGACCAAGCTTTCTTTTGCGCATACGCAAAATCCTGCTGTGCATTTTGTCGTAGCTCTCATCGGCTCCGTCTGCGGTGTCTGGAAGTGCATTGTAGCCAAATTCATCATCGTCGTCGTCGGACGCAGGGACAAACAATTCATTGATCTCCTCTTCATTTTCTTCGCCTGTAACGTTTGAGTTTCCTTGCTTATCTCCGGGTATTTCACTAGGAGTTACATTAGCCTTGGCCGAAGCTTTTTTGGGTTTAGAGGCATGAGCTTTAGCGGATGCTTTTGATTTGGCCTGTTTGGATGCTTGCAACTCGGGCTGTGTGTCTTCTTGGACACTCGTAGCTTCATTCTTGCCCCTTCTGGATCTCCTTGAAGGTTTCGGAGGTTCTTCTGCGGGTTCTTTCGTGTGCTCTGCTTGCGTATTTGCTTCCAATCTAGCTTGAGCTCGGGTCCGTGATCTTGTTTGTCTCCCTCCAGAGACCACGGGAGCCTCCGACGGGGTCTTAGGTACCGGCGCAGGCTCTGTGGTTAATGTCAGTTGATCAATATTAGCAATTCCTGAATCCGTTTCTTGTACTTGAGTTGGTCCAGAAGAATCGGTGGTGCTTCCATTCTGTGCGACGCCTGCTTTATCGGTCTCGGGCTGCTCCTGAGCCTGGTCTTGATCCTTAGCTTGAGACTGATCTGGCACTTGCAGTACGCTCGAGTCTTTAGCCTGTCCATCTTTTTGGACATTATCGGTATTGCCCGTCAGCTCAATACTGCTTGCTTTCGATGTAGCAGCAAGACCACTTTCGCCTTGTGCAACAATTTCATCTTGTACTGGTTCTCTAACTTCCACACGCGCAGTATCATTCAGGTCCGTATTCTCTTTCTCTGCTTCTTTTGAGTTTTCAGCGGCTTTTTCTGTTTCAGTTGAACTTTCTTCAACAGGTTGTGATTTCTCGGGTTCCTGTGCTGGAGGCTCAGACTGAATCAGATCCAAGTGCGCATACAACTGACGATTTCGTGCCAAATCCTTGTATTTCTTCAACGTGTTATTTCGCTGCCGGAGCAACTTCTCAATCTTGGACTCGATACTTCTGTTCTTCTCATAGGATGGCGGTTTCGAGTCATTTGTGGGTGCAGAGTCGCGAAATTCTTGGACAGAAAGCAGCGCCGACGACGTCTTTTTGAACTCGTTAAGTCTCTTTTGGAGCGTTTCCTCGCCTACACGCGCCACTGCCACTATTTCTGCGTGTGATCGGCGGAAGTTATTCATTCTAGCGGCCAATAGAAGACACGCGCCCGCAATTCCGGCCGGTCTTCTACCTTCGTAGATCCAGTCCGAAGACATTCGCTGGGCAATCTTTGTAGCATCTCTGCATACCTTTGCTGTGTGCTCCTTGAAACCTAATCTTTCAGCAAAATGCTGGATAAATAACGACGGGTCTGCCAACGGCAACTTCTGAATATGGAGCGCCCGTACAAGCTTTAAGTATGTAGCACCGAGAGAATAGACCGAGATCTGAAGGCGAGAACTAAAGTCGATGAGTAAATGTGGAGTTTTCTCGTGTCTGCATGCCACATATAGACACGCGGCAATGACGTTCTGTGACCGTCTTCCCTGGACAAAGTTCTGCACAAGGGCCAACTTGAACCAGCCATGAGCACTTTCGGAAATGTATTCAGGGATACGCATCACCGTCGCAAGCAATCTGATCTTTTGTTTGGCATTCATCATCGTTTGTTCTCGACTCTCTAAAGAGTTTCTCATGTTATACGCACGCGTTTGGTCGGCACCAACCATCGCTCCTTGTACAGTAGCAGCACCACTGGAAGATTCTCCGAATTGAACCTCGGAAACAATGGGGTTTTCGATCTGGACTAAACCACAGTGCAGACATAAGATATCTCCTGCGGTGGCCAGAAAGTCACGGGTAAACTCGGTGTGGCCACAGCCGACACACGGCTTAGCGGCAGAAACTTTTGACATTGAAGTCTAGGTATATTCTCAAGTTAGGAATATTGAAATGATGGAGGGGATGTAGATACACGAGACGGCGGCTACCTGTTGTGTTTGTTGTTCTAAGGCCACGAGAAGAGTAAGCGCCAGGCGATGTAGAGAATGAAAATCTAAAAGAATCGATGGCCAAGAATTAAAAGTTTAGTTCTTGAAAATGTAAGGAGATAGACGATTTGATCCCGCGTTTGTTTATGGGTGCAAAGTATGTTTTGAGGACCCCTCTTCTCGTTTTTTCTGGCCCTAGTAAACAGCCATGGCGCGTGCAGGTCGCCGTGATTGAGCGCGGTCCCACATCATGAACTGTAATTGAGATGGGCCCCCTTTTTTCCATCCAAAATCATCAAATGAGAAAATTGATGATATATTTTAGCAGTTATGAAGGAACCTAATTTATAAGACAAAAATTAGAAGACCAAGAATCTCAGCGAACTGGATTCGCGCGTTTCCATGAACGCTTATCTCATAACAGCCAATTCGCGATCGCGGCGCGTTCAGACAATTTGAAGGTCCACCATTTCGAAGTACAGGTGAACTCCTTGAAGTCTGGAGTCTAAATTGATCGATTAATAAATAAAGCACAAATTGATGAACCCATTTAAATTTATGCTAGAACCTGAATACGTTGTTAATCTAGCACCCGGTATTGAGCTGTCAAGCCAACACACTTAAACATTTAATGTTGAATGGCAAATTCAAATACATCCCTTAAAATTAATTTCTCAAAAACAAAAACCATTGTTCTATTTCACGAAAAAATCTTTTTTTTTTTTTTCAATCTGAGAGCTCTGCGCTCAATCCCATTGCATGTCTCATGACTTTTGCAGCCACGGCTTTGTGCCCCTAATGCCGCGAAATTTGGTCAACGTGAGTTTATTTCTGTGTCCGTGATTCCAAAACTATAATTGCAAACTCTACTGCATCAATTTAGTTTTGCTTTTAGAATAGAAATTTGCTCCACGTTTTGGCAAGCTGCTCATTAAATTTTACCGTAAAGGAGAAAAAAGGTCGAATGATAGCAGCAAAGGAAGAAATATGGATAGCGAAGTATTTCCTCTTGATGACGATGAATTTTTTCAGCAGTTCCTTGCTGAAGATGTTCAATTTTTGTTTGACCAAGTAAGCAAACCTCAGGAAACTCTCAATAATCATTCGTGTCTTGAAACCCTTCCAGAATATGTTCTCGACTTGATTTTCCAGTATGTACCTTCTAGCCAGTTAGTCCATTTGTCGTATCTTTCAAAAAACCTTTATCGGCCTGCAATAAGCCGCTTATACAAGAATTTGGTGGTAACAGATGAGGATTTGCAAGTTCATGAAAGAGAATACGAAATCGTAGGAGCAGTCCTGGGCTCAAACTATAGCGGAAGCGGGGAAAGCGAGAGTGGACATGGGAGCTATCATGATCCCAATAGCCCGGTGACAGCGTATTCATTCAAATGTTACATGATGCTTTGGACAGTCAATTATGGTACAATTGTACTGGTGGACAATGTAAGAAGTCTCATATCCACACTCCGAATGCCTGAATTTAGTCAGCTTGTTCGTTCTCTCTCTGTTAGAGGCGACTTATTCGCCTGGTCCTATTCCGACCTTCTCGCTGTTCTTCCAAATTTACAATCGCTTCATGACGTTAGTGGGACGCGAAACCAAACCGAAATTAGTGGTCCAATTGAGAAGGCCACGTTGGTGGTTGGTAATGTGCCCAGGCTTACTTCGAAGCTAGTGGAGCTAAGAATTTTAAGCCACGAGGATCTTGAAGACTCGAAACTTTTCAGGACCTTGGCAAGAAATCTCGCTAATCTGCACTCGCTTGAAAACCTCAAGAAACTACACTTCATTCCGTCTCGGCTGCTCGATGCCTACCAATACCCGAGTGCTCTTAGTTGGCGGTTGGAGCTTCTTCCTGGGTGGTTGTCATTCATAATCGAATTGACTCGGAGACACATACAATTGAAATTAACTTCATTGGGAATCTCGGGGGTTTTCACTGCGGACATGGCCAGAGATGTACTCCGGCCGGCGATAGTATTTGAGGAGTTGCAAACACTTGTTCTCGCCACCATGGAATTTTATGAGACGTTCGAGGTTGAGGATACCGTTTTGGAGTATATCACGCGGTATACCCCGAACCTCGAGAATCTCGTGATATATACTTCCAATCCTGCGACATACAGAGGAGTAGATGCGATAGTCTCTGCCTTGACTTACAATATCCCAGATCAGCTCATAGAGCTCGATGTTCTGTATTTCACAATACATCCTCGACAGGATAGATACGATGTTCAAAAGGCAATTTTATCTTCGCAAATAAATCTCGAGAGACTCAAGATCGAGGACGGATCGGGATTAGAACCGGGCTCGCTGTTCTGCGTGGATCCTAAGAGTCCCGATGGGTCTGCTATTGACCTCTTTATCATGGCCGACTGGAAGACTGAACTCAGGCGGCAGCGCTATTTTCCCCTCATTCTCGATGGATATCATAAGCCACCATTTATCACCGATGCTCATGTTATAAAGATTCTCGAAAGTCTCGCTTATATCCGAGAAGGAGTGGAGAATGATATGATATTCTCTGAAGCGATAGATCATCTCCCCTATCTCGAGCAGTACTGCTTGGGAAAAGTTTTTTTTGACATGAAGCGAAGAGGTGTTATTGCGAATGGCAAAACAATACTTTTGGAGAGGAACATGCTCGATTACGTTTCTCCAAAAATTGATTCACCAGGCTCAATGGGGTATGACCTTGATCTTTGATTCGAGAGGAATTGTACCATGGACTTTCGCAAAAACGTTACGGCTATATTTGAGTCAAGATAAATTCAAAGAACCATTAATTTTAAGATTATTGTCATTTGCATGATGTAATATCCTCGTTCGATAGTGATTGATTAGTGAATAACCACTTGTGACGAAATATCTCATTGGGCAAAAGAGCGGCTGCAAATTCATGCAACCCAGCGATTATGCGTCCGTTTTTCTCAGCACAAATGTGTTGAAGCCACACGATATTCTGCTATTAAGATTTGAGAATTAGAAGGCATTTTCTTGAGCTTTATCTAGCCGCAGTGTCAACAACCATTATCCGCTAATCAAGCCGAAACCTTTTTTTAATAGCCACAAATCGCATTTTCAAGATTGATGCGAATTTTTCTAGCATAAGATCAAAAATCAATCTCTCTATTCACTAAACGCGGACTCGGGGAGCCTGGAACGCGCTCGAAATTTCAAAAATGACACCGCGTTCATTAACGAGATATGAGTTTTTTTTTTTTTTTCATGAAGCAGAAATAATGATTTCAATTATGAGATCGAAAAAATGATGAGTGCGAACATTTCCCAAAAGAAAGGAATCCTCCAAAGATCACGCGGTTCAAGTGCTCGGTCCGCTCCGCGTTCTTCGTGCGGCGCTTTCTTCACTGTGGCTTATACGTCAATAAAGCCATCCTCCACAATTCCCTAGACAGTTATTTCTCTCACTCAAAATCATATTATATTCGACGTTGATGGCGGAAACACCACAATTGCCGGGCCCGAATTCCGAATCGGGTGCTGCTGCACTTACGCCCAATCCGTGGTTTCTTCGAGGCAAATCTACCCCACCGATAAGTCCGTTCACGAAGACTCAGTCTCCTCCCTTGAGTCCATTCACGCGAGCGTCTGCGCTACCTCCGCGTGCCGGTACTCCTCTACGAATTCTGAATACGATTTCGGCGGAGGGAATTCTAGATACATCTGTCCCTGATGAAATAGAAGAGAATGGTCTGCTGTCCCGCAACAAGTGGTTCCCGCAGGCAAATATCATCAAAGTAGATTTGAGTGAGCCGCGTGACGTATTACAGAGTGAACGAACATTTCTCGGCTTTGTTCGCTTTGCTCTATCGTTGTTCTTCACCGCTGTGGGCTTGATTCTCGGGTTCTCATTAAAGTCGGAGAAGTCAGGAAACAGCGGCGGGAACAAGGGCGACTCCAAACAATTTTCCACTTTTAACAAGGTCGTGTCGTTCTTGCTTGTATTCTTGGCGTTTTCAACGCTTGTGATGGCAGGGTTCAATTACTTTCGGACAGTGAGACGGTACTCCCAACGCAAGATCCAGACGCATGCAGCAGATAACGCAGTGGTGGTTGCGTGTGTGAGTGCAATTGTGATTTCGTTGGCGGGCCTTAACGTGTCATTAATTGTGGAGAGATATCTTCAGGATGGATAAATACAATTTTAAATACTAATCGACGGATTTGTTAGAGATGATCGATAAGATGAGCGTGTGGTTTTCAATTGGATGAATAAAGATTATTGACACACAATGGCTTTTTATTGAATGCTAATTGATCACTAAGGTTAGTCTGAGCGTTCTTAGAGTTTACTCCCGCTTCCCACGCTTTTGTTTTCTCTTCTTCTCGGAGTCATTAGACTCTCCCTTTTTCTCCCGCTTTTTCTTGTTGATTTCCCGCTTCTCGCCAAACCCTTCTCTATCCATGTCCATCAAAGCCTCACGTTTCGCGTGTCCCATCTTGGTAAGCGACGAGTCAATCACCTTGTCGTCTGTAGCATCCTCCAAGAGCTCCATTTTCTTGTTCGCCCGCTCTTCAATAGCGTGAATTCTCTCTACATCTCTTTCTGTCACAATACACACAGAGTCACCCCGTCTTCCGGCACGGGCAGTTCTACCGGACCGGTGGATAAAGTCATCGGCATCTGCAGGAATATCGAAATTCACCACAAGCTCTACCGTGGGGATATCTAGACCTCTCGAAGCGACATCGGTCGCAATCAAGATCCTCGCTGCTTGGGCCTTGAACCGGTGTAGAGAACTCGTACGTTCCAGCTGCGGCATCTGGGAATGAAGAGAAGCTACCCTGAAATCGAGTTTTCGAAGCGTACGACGCAAAAGTTCGGCTGTCGCAGTACGGTTGACAAAGATGATGATGTTGGCCTTGGCGTATTTTTCAAGCGAGATGATGGTATGAAGGTATGCTTCCTTGACGTACGATGGCACGAAAACATAGAAGAGCAGCAAAGTTGAAGGTATGGCCACCTTATCCACACTTTCCACTTCATGCAAAAATACCGGTGGTTTACCCTCGGCCTGTTTCTTGTTCTTCAACGACCGCACTGCATCGGTTACCGTCGCGGTGAATAGAAGCGTTTGGCGCTTTTCCGCTGGAGGCAAAACACTCAAACATCGCAGCAAGTCTTTACTGAATGTGTTACTAAGAACCCGGTCCGCCTCATCCAATACTAAGTATTTAACACTGCGGAGACCCTTGATGGTTTCCTCGCCCGAATTGAGTATATGGTCGGCCAATCTGCCGGGCGTGGCAATGACAAAATGGGGTCTTTTCTGTAGCTCCAAGGCTTGCTTGACAATGTCCTCACCACCGACAATTACACTCAATTTGATATTCATCTGCGCGCCTAGAGCAGCAAACTGTTCGGTAATCTGCATCGCCAATTCTCGCGTGGGCGTGAGCACTAACCCGAAAATTCCCAGAGGATCTTCAGACCACTTTGTGAGGATAGGAGCACCGAAAGCAATGGTTTTACCGGAACCTGTTTTTGCACCTCCAATACAATCTTTTCCCTTTAAGATTTCGGGAATACATGCTTTCTGAATTTGAGTAGGTGTGAAGATCTTCATCGCCGCAAGCGACTCGTCGAGCCACTTGGCCACTCCCAAGTCTTTGAATGACATGTTGTTTTGGAATGTGTGAGGTATGTGTAATATAAGATTGAATAGAAAATTAGTGAATCAGTATATATGAGTACTTTAGACAGCCGCGGTTTTTCGGCGATGCTCATCGGCCGCGCATCACCAGGAACTGCCCAATTTACCCAGTAATGTTGATCAAGGTTTTAAATAAATTAAAAATTCGAAAATTCTTCAGAGTCGACGCGTCCTCCAAATTGCTATATTCCCGATTTTGAAAAATAAAATAAAAGAATGTTTGTGCATCATTAAGATGAACAATTGGCGGGAGGCGTTCTGATCACGTGCGCGGTCGGTGGGGAAGACCGCTACTACCGATCTCCGAAGCGCCAGCTTCTAAACCTTCACATGATCGTTTTCTCTAGATTTTATTGCAACTTTCAATTCTTTAATCTCATTAAAACTCCTTTTCACGGATGACCATCCTAAGGACACGCCCATTTCTCGGGCTTGGCAGATGCCGCACCAACCGGTTCAGTATGGGTGCAACAAGATTGAATGATTACGCCTTTGACCTTCCTGAGCAGAGTGAAGAGCCAGAGATCAAATCAGCTCGCCGAGATCCCTATGCAGAACTACCCTCTCGCACATGTGAGCTCAGCGGCATGAAATCGCCCGACTCAATCGAAGAATCGCGGTATGGGGTCAACTTCTACAAGAAGGGCACCGACGATCTTGGACTCTACGAAGCCGAAGTATCGATGGACCAGTATTTTAATGGTGATATGCACCATACGCATAAAGTTTTCAGTGGGGGTCAACACAATTACAAACAGGGCCTGCGGATCGAGCAGCGGACATTCGTAGATCTTCGCATGGTGAAACTACAGGCCGGTAACGGCGGGAACGGCAGCGTTTCTTTTTTACGAGACGCTCATCGGCCTATTGGTCCGCCAGACGGCGGTGATGGTGGAGATGGCGGAAACATATATGTTCTCGTCAAGAGCGACATTTCCAGTTTGCATAAGGTAAAGCGGACATATATCGCCGGCAGCGGCAAGGCCGGGGCGTCCAGTCAGCTAGACGGAAAGAGAGGGGATGACATCATTCTTGAGGTTCCAGTAGGGACGACAATGCGCTGGATCCCGGATCCTTTGCTTGTGCGAGACCAACTCAGGGAGTCTGCTGGAGACCTCTCGAAGGTCATGATGGGATTGAAAACTTCCAGAAATATGGAGGTGCAATTCTTCAAAGACGACTACAAACCAGGAGAAGGTTGGACTTTTAAGGAAAGAGACGAGGAGTATCATCAGGAGCGTGAATACTTCACCGAGTTGAACGAGCTGGTGAAAGATTACGACCGTGAAATTATCGGGGGCGAGCTCATTTTCGACCGCTTTCCTATGGCCGGTATCGATTTTGATAAACCAAATGATAAACCGGTTTTGGTGGTCAAAGGCGGAAAAGGCGGTATGGGAAATATGCATTTTCTTACACCAAACGTGAGAAACCCCCGGTTCAGTAAGAAGGGTCGGTTAGGCGTGTGCGAGCATTTTCTCCTTGAGCTCAAATTAATCGCTGATCTTGGCCTTGTGGGGTTGCCCAATGCCGGAAAACTGACACTTTTACGAGCCATTTCAAAAGCAAGACCCAGAGTGGGGCACTGGGAGTTCACTACGCTTCAGCCCACAATCGGTACGATCTTCACCAGAATCGATCAGGATCCGTTTACGGTGGCCGATATTCCAGGAATCATCAAGGGCGCTTCTCAGAATAAAGGCATGGGGATGGACTTTTTGAGGCATATTGAGCGTAGTGGAGGTCTAGTATTTGTGATCTCTTTAGAGAGCAAAGATCCCGTGGCCGATCTAGAATTACTAATCACGGAAATTGGGCCTCGCAGAATGAAAGATAAGAAAGTCATGGTGATTGCCACAAAGGCTGACTTAGTGAAAAACGCACAAAATTTCAAAACGCTTCTCCAGCACATAAACGGCAAGCAAGAGGCGTGGAAGTGCATACCGGTTTGCGCCCCTAGAGGGGAAAATATTAATGAGTGTATTCACATGATGGGCGATGTTGCTCGAGCGGGGAAAGAGGAAATCGCAACGAGGAAAGCTCAACAGGAAAACTAGGCTCCTATTTACAGAAAAAGACTGGTTTTCATTCATATCAGTACATAAAATTTGCATTATCACATACCTCTTCTTATACTGAATGATAATGATTCCACGCTTTAACTCATATTCCTGGCAAATTAAAATCAATGCCTAGGCACGCCTGACCTCGTGTAGTCTTTGAACACGCCCTAAAAATGGCATTGGCGCCTAAAAAGACCAAAGGCTGCTACGCCCACGCCATGAAATTTGAGTTTTGGGCGGACCTCATGAATGCCCCCTGGATTATGCGCAAATCAAAATGATGGCTGTAGACGCGCCTAAATTCGCCACCACAGGGAACGAACGAGTGTTTTTTTGCGAGGGCTCTGGCGCCAATGTTTTCAAACTCTTCAAAACTTTTGCTGCGACAAAAAGATATTGAGATGTTAACATCATTTCCAGACTGAAAGATAAACTTATGATATACAAGTAAAGTGCGTCAATAAATTCTAGACTTATTCTAACAATCCCTTCAAACGCATTGGTTTGCTCTGAGTGGGTGCTCATGCGCGTCGGTCTATATTGACACGCGGTGCATACGCCCAAAACCGGAAATGTTTATGGTAGAGCCGCTTGCGCATACGGATACTGAACGCCCTGAATTGTGATTGAATTCGTTTTCATGTTTTCTGTTTTGTTTTTCTAACTCCCCGACTTTTTGTTTCGAACGGGGTATACATGTAGCAGAGGTCCGATAAGACCACCCAGCACACGAGGGACTATTTTTTTCATCTGAGACATGGCCGAAGGAGAAACTGGCGTTTTTAAAACTATGACATCGATTAAACCGCCCCAATTCAATTAATGTGGTACTTTTCAATTGCAAGAATTGCAAGAAGGGGGCAAGTATTAGCGGACAAGGCGCCTTGCAATCGCACTGTGAAGCATGACCTCTACAGAAACATACGACTATGAATTTTTGTGACTTTTTATTATTTGTAAACCTTTGCAATGTCACACCGTAACCTAAATAAATATAACTAAATAAAACCAGAAAGTAAAATCGGAGTCTTTAACCGACCCGAATTCGACGAAATGAAATCATGAAATCGTAAAGTAGTGAGTGAAAAAATTGGGCCGCCTCAGAATGCCGCGGAGTCGCGCAGGGTGACTGCTGCTAGTAATTCTGAAACTGGAACTGACACAGCTGAAGAAGGCGTGAAAAGAGCCACCTCCTTCGAGGACAACACTGGGCCGGGATCAGAACTGATGGTGGCCACGGAACTAATTGATGCAGAGCTGGATAACACAGTGTAACTTGAAGAATTGGGCGCTGTTTCTGAGTCGGGTATGAGCGCGGGGGCAGGCGCAGTGCAAAGGAGCGAGGCTATGCCTGCCCCCATTGTTGTCCTGCAGGTGGCCTCCAAACACCGTAAGGCAAGCACGCTTTCGATATCCTCGAGGATACCAGCGTAACCACCATGTACCGGTTTGGGAATAGTGAAATCAAATCCACATTTATTGTAAAGCTCTATGTCTGTGTCTGTGTGTCTCGTAGTAACGGCAATAAGACCCATACAGTCGAATTGAGGCCGCAGGCGCACCGTGCGCGCAATATCAACCCCGCTCACGTGGGGCATCTCGATATCTGGGAACACGATTTCGTACTGATGCAAGTCTTGGGTATCGACCTGGCGCGAGTCTTGGATCGTATCAACGCTGCAGTTAGGGAAGATCTTTCGTAAGACACGGCGGAAAATTCGTAGGTTGATTTCATTGTCGTCAACAATGAGGAAATTGTACGTGCCCATGTTGGGTACTACGGTACGGGACACCTTGCTGTTCACCAGACTGTTTACTGGCGAAGAATGTAGCGTAAATTGAGGTACTGTGCTGAGAAGCTTGGCCTCGAGCGGCGTTGTGTCGGGTGTACGCCAGGAGTCGAGCTTGAAAGGACTGGAGTCTGCCAATGGCGAAATCATCATTTTTTTGGAAGGTTAGTTCCACGTGAAAGGTAAGGAGCGGTTTTCAGGGAGTGAATATTTTGCTTTCCCGGTCATATTTACGGAACCGGGAACGTGCATACTTTTATACAAGGCGAAAAAACGCCTCCGCCTCAGATGAGCTCGAGACCTGGGGGGATGTATGGCGGGCGCCCTCGCCTTATGCGCTGCACCAGGGGCTAAGCCTGCACTCTCGCAGTGAGAGGCAGTCCAGGACATTCTGTATACAGACTATGCGTCGTGTGGGCAGCGAGTCGCATAGGCCTTCCCCCGCAACATCGAAGTGCAGTCGCGCCCAACGGATATGAGAAAAAGGCTGGTCTGGACACTGGATACTCCCATGACATCAAGGCTCCCGCAATATTTTTTCAAACCATACTTTTCAAAGCAATTGAGTTCAAAAAATTCAATCACCTCAGGTATTGAAGTAAGTATGGGGTCACACTCTGGCGTCATGGATTGTGCCTCTTGTTTCCCAATGATTCTGACTCATGCAGCACGAGTGCGTGTGGCCGCAAGCAATGACAGAGCACAAGAAGAAATTATAGCGGAGTTTAATGATGGAATTCAAGTCCAGAGCAATATGAGATAACTAGTGCATGCAATCATAATTCCGAATTTCGATAAGCTCAAGTCTTTTGAATTGATCTTCGATCATCGATTTTGCAGTTTTCTTGGCTGCCATTGTGCAGAAATCTGAACGGCCCCCTAGCCGGGCGCTATCGTGGTAGATCAACTCACAGATAATATCAATCGCAAAAAATCAATCAATCGTGAAATAAAGGAAATCACTAAATTACAATTACTTAAAATTGAAAAGGAATTTTGCCACGGGAAAAAAAAAATGCCGACGCGGCTCGTCTCGGTACAACATGTGTCCGGCTTCCGGATTCCGCAGGGAAAGTTTAAAGGCGGCCCAGCAATCATCACAAGTCCGCCCTTACTGCGATTGACCTGGCCAGGGCGTCGAGCAATTCTCTTCGGTACAGCTGCAGCGCATCGGACACGGGACCAAAAGCAAGCGGCAAAAACTCGGTCCGGTTATGATCCTCAAACCTTGCAGATCCGAAGGAGGGAGGGCAGCAAACCACGAGAGGTGTCCGTTTTTTTTATTGCTGTGTGACCGTTCGCGAATCGCGGCAGAAAAAACGATGGATTCGCCCAAGCCCTATGTTTATTACTGCTCTCGGACTAGAAAGTCGAGCGCCCCAAAATTTCACAATTTAGCAAAATTTCAAGTTTCTAATAATTTTGAAAATTCCTTCCATTTTTGTTCATCAATTCCGTTGCGGCTCTGGTTTCGTTCTCCTCCTTCCAGGGCGTGAATCCAATATCTCAATTTCTTGGGTGCGCGGAAGCATGACAGGGCCAGATCTAGATTTCTGGATTTGGGTGCGCAATTTGATGACTCGGTTTGGAGAGGTTTACATTCCAGGATTGCACTACCGTAGAGCTTTTTGAAGGCATATCCAAATTTAGATAGTTGGGCTTAAATCAATTTTTTTTTTCGAAATTACAAATACTCTCACAGAGGCACTGCCAATTGAAAACTTTAAGTCTTTTCAGATTAAATCCATATAAGTTCCCGGAGACTATCCCGATGTCCCCGAGAAATTCTGGGCGCCGCACGAGTATGTTGGGCGAGAAGACGCGTCTGCCGCCACCGCCCAAGATTCGCAATCATACAAAAGTTCGATTATCGGGCTTTTACAAGGAGGTCTTCATGCTTGTGTAACAAAGTATATTTTCGAGCTCGCTTCGAAACACAAGAATCGAGGTTGAGAAATTTCCTTTTTTTTTGGAGTAAATTTGGTATATTCAAATCAGCAAGTGATTCAAATATGTGCAGTACCGCAAGTATTTGAGAGCTCGTAACCCACGATGCCGTTGTTCGCCTCGACATTTACGATGCGTCCATCGCTTGTGTGTAGGCATAAATGTAAGCAGATACCCTCGTCAACATTCCGTGTGGTAAGCCATGGCGAGGGCCTCGCATGATTGCTATTTCCAATTTCAGGGGACAAATTAGCTAGATCACTAATAATCCTTTAATGTAAAATTTCTGAAAGGGAAAGGCCTCGAGAGTGAGTGTCTGGGTGGAAAAGCGACGGGCGAGAAAAATGCTTGATAGGGGCTCAAATGATCTCAATGACTAGAGCATGTATGATAAACGAACATAAAATTTTCTCACATATTTTTGACCACTGATCGATCTGAATGTAACTGGTAATCTACTTACTCTAGAATACACTCTGAATTCAGGCTTTATAATCAGTTTTACCAGCTAGTTGCTTTAGTACGAAAAGTTACGACCACGTGCCCAAGTTAATCGATATGAACGCAACAAAAGGGCTTCCTATCTCCCTCGAAGTTTATTTCACAAGTATGTTTCCAGAATTTCTCGCTAGAAGGAAAAGCCTCATGAGGGTCGAATGCATTGCTTACAGAAAATGACCTAGGCAAAGTTCGATTTCTTCAATAATCCAATCTTTTTATTCACGCGTCTCGAATGAGACTCTTCAGGAACAATTTTGTGTATATTCAAACGACGACTTTGGTTTTCTCGACTGTGGTTCGTTCGGGTTCTAGTCTTCTCATCAAGGATTGACTAATAGGGCAAACAAAGTTGGTTCCGATTGACACAAACTACAAAGTGCAAGTCAAAAAGTCTATTAAAAAAACACTACTGTAAACTTGAATGGCAGTGATGGATTAATTCCCGTCTTGAGACGTGAAAGCCCGGACTTAACTTCGCAGCCAATCTTAATTCCGGAACTTAGGGCTGTTAGAATGCTTTCCAAACGCCCTGTTTTTACTTCAGTCGAGAGGGCACATATTTGAGTCCATTTTTTCCTGGCTATATACTGTTCGAAGACTGTTTTTGTATTGATTCCGATCGAAATTTCATCTGAAAAAGCGTGACAATCATTGGATGACCCTTGGGTGACCGCGATCTCAAGTAGGGCTAAAGTTTGCTATGAACTTTCGGTCTCTTGTCCTTTTAAAGCACAACAAAGCAAAAAAGTCCCCAGTATCGATTTTTTTTCTTTCAATCCGTACTTGTTCTTATAAAAGTTCATTAACGATTGGAGAAATCCGCTCATGCATCACGTGCCCGAGATGCTCATGTTGGCTGTATCGCGCACCAGATCTCCACACTCAATGAAACAACCGCCGCGTTATTTCATCTTGAACTCCATAGAAATCGCCGGATCTTGTCACCTCTTCACTACGGAGTATCTTTCACTCTCGGACTCCCCTGTATATAGACTAATTGATTAATGTCCGGACTGTTCAAGGCTACTGTCAACGAATACCTCGAAGGGCTTCCGAATGTGGTGCAATCAAAACTCTACCATGCGCCTGCCACCTGCCTTTCCATCTACCGCTTACTTCCGCCGTTAGCGAAATTTTATATTACCAGTATGATATTTACAGAGAAACCTGTCCCGCTCAGAGATCTCGAGAAATGGTGCCAGCCGCATGCACGCAAGCTTCAGTACGAGGCGATCAAGCGGCTACGAGCTTTGCACTTGCTCGAGGAAGATTCGAGCGGAACTCACGTCAGACTCCACCAAACATTCAGAAACAACTTCAGAGGCTGTCTCACCGGTACACAAGCGCCCAATGCTTTTGGTATCTTGGCAACACAGCCGGACAAACACAGTGTAGACATTGCTTTTTTAGACCAGTTTGCGTCGCAGAAATGGGAAACGATCTTGCATTTCATGGTCGGTTCCGATCTACCTGCAGTTCCCTCTCGTTCCGTGTTATCTCTTTTGAAGCTGGGCGGTTTGATGGAGGGCAGTTCACTGGCGCTCAAGATCACCAATAGCGGGTTTCAGTTCCTTCTTCAAGACGTCAACATTCAGATCTGGACAATTCTTCTTGAGTATTTGAATTTGACCCAGGAACTCAATATGGACCCTGTGGACGTATTAAACTTCATATTTATTCTCGGGTCGCTTGAATTGGGGAAATCTTATTCAGTATCCAGTCTTAGCGCAACCCAGCTCTCCATGTTGCCTGATCTTCGCGATTATGGACTCGTATACCAGCGGCTGGAAGGCTCTTCTCGTTTCTATCCAACCCGTCTCGCCACTACATTGACTTCTGAGTCTACCGGGCTCAAAACACCGTCGATGGCATTGGACAATGCTGTCAATGATGCAGAGAACAAGGAACATGCAGAGACCCCAAGCCAAGTCGAAACCACCGACTCTCAGCAGGGCCAGATCGTTATCGAGACAAACTTCAAGCTTTATGCATACACAAACTCGCCGCTTGAGATTGCCATCTTGAACCTTTTTGTATCGTTGAAGATTCGATTCTCAAATATGGTGATTGGACAGCTTACGCGAGAGCTGATACGTAATGCACTTTATAACGGTATTACTGCCGAGCAGATCATCCGTTTCTTAGAAGCCCACGCCCACTCCCAGATGCGAGCATTGGCCAAGGAAAAATTGGATAAGAAAATCGAGTTTGACGCAAGTCACAATATCAATACCGCCGGCGGTGCGCCACAGTCAAAGGCATCGGACGCCGGTGTTGCTCAGCATAAACTTGAGATTTTGCCGCCGAATGTTGTGGATCAGATCAAGTTGTGGCAATTGGAATTGGACCGTATCCAGACATTCGATGGATATCTTTTCAAGGACTTCAAAAACCAGAATGAGTATGATGTTTTGTGTAATTACGCCTCTGAGGTAGGAGTTTTATTGTGGTCTGATAAGACCAAGCTTAGGTTTTTCGTGACTTCGGACGGTATGGCCCAAGTCGCTGACTTCGCAGGAAGAAAGTTCAGATGATTGTGCAACTTAAAGATGCTAAGGCTATGTATGGCATTCATGTGAATGCAGCTTTGAAAAATGCTATGATACATGTATTGTTAGTATACCTTTAAGAATACTTGTTCTATTTACAATTCGGTGTTCAGCCGGAGCATGAGTCACAGCCATCCGGGTTTTTGATCTGGCAGAGTCGCGGTGTGGTGTCGAAGATGTTGTACATTACATCGGCATGACCTTCAAACTCCTCTCTGCGTACTGCTTTGGCCAGATTATAAGATATGCTTTGCTTTGCGGTGCGAGCCTTCGCTTTTCCTGTCACTTTGGAATCTTTTCTGGTTCTCTTTTGAGGGGACGAGTGGTGGTTTGCAGCTGAGGGTGTACTCTCGTGCACCTCGACCGGTCGCTTCCTCTCGTTTTGTTGAAGACTTGGCGGATCCTGTTCGAGTAGATTTTTTAGGTATAAACTTTGACCCTTATATTGGTGCCTCTTCAATCGTGATAAGTTCGGCTTTTCCATCTCGTGTAGAGCCGCCATGGTGCTTTTCTCATCAACAGTGAATTGAATGGCCCTACTGGCCGCCTGGGTTCTCAAATAGTACATTCCTGTTTTGAGGCCTTGTTTCCAGGCGTAGAAATGGCATGAGTTCAACGCCCCTATGCTAGGGCTTTTCATGAAAATATTCATACTCTGCAGCTGATCAATGAAGCATCCTCGGTCAGCAGCCATATTAACGATTTTCTTTTGACTAATCTCCCATACTGTCTTGTACAAACCCTTGATTTCATCAGGTATGACGTCGATGTTTTGAATCAGTCCATTGTCCATGACAATCTTTTGCTTGATTGCGTTGTTCCAGATTCCGAGGTCCTTGAGATCCTTGATGAGATATTTGTTACCCATCTGATACTCTCCAGAAAGAACACGGCGCAGGTAGAGATTTGAGGTGAAGGGCTCAAAACATTCGTTAAAGCCCAAAATCAGCGAGGTAGATGCCGTTGGCATTGGCGCAACCAAAAGCGAGTTCCTGAGACCATGCTTTTTCATTCTTTCTCTCAAAGCATCCCAATCGTCAAAGAATTCGGGTGTTCTGTTCCACAAATCAAATTGAAACTTTCCTTGCGAGGCAGGAGATCCAGCAAAAGTGCTGTATTGCCCCAGCTCCGCGGCCATTTCGACAGATGCCTCCACAGCTCCATGATATATAGTCTCGAATATTTGACGATTGAGTAATTCTGCCTCGTCTGATTCAAACGGAAGTCTGAGCTCCATGAATGTATCAGCTAGACCTTGCACACCAATTGCGATTGGCCTGTGTCTCATATTGGACCTGCGCGCAGCCTCAGTTGGATACAATGATACATCAATTACTTTATCTAGGTTTCGCGCCAAGGTCTTCGTGTATTCGTGCAATTTCTGGAAGTCAAAGCTTACCAGGTCTTCTTTAAAGCTGACAAATGTTGGAAGTCCCAACAGACCCAAGTTGCAAACGGCTGTTTCCTCTTCTGAGGAGTACTCGACTATCTCGCAGCACAAATTTGAGGACTTGATTGTACCCAAATTTTGCTGATTCAGCTTCCGGTTGCAAGCATCTTTGTATAGCATGAATGGCATTCCTGTCTCAATTTGTGCCTCTAAAATCTGAAGCCATAATTTTCGCGCAGGCATGGTGGCAGAAGCAAGTGCCTTCGCTTCATACAGCTCGTAGAGCGCGTTGAATTCATCTCCGTATACATCGGCGAGTCCTGGCGCTTCACTGAAAGAGAAAAGAGACCAGTTTTCGTCATTTTCAACTCGCTTCATAAATAAGTCTGGGATCCACAACGCATAAAAGAGGTCTCGTGCTCGAAGCTCTTCGGGACCGTGATTCTTTCGAAGATCAAGCACTTCCTGTATATCTCCATGCCAGGGTTCAAGATAGATGGCGATCGCACCCGGTCGCTTGTTTCCGCCTTGATCCACATACCGTGCAGTGTTATTGAACACCCTCAACATCGGTACAAGACCATTAGAAGTACCGTTCGAAGACTTGATAAGTGACCCCGAGGATCTGATATTGTGCATGTGAATACCAATTCCTCCAGATCCTTTCAGAATGAGGGCAGCTTGATGTAGCGTCCTGTATATTCCGTCGATCGAATCTTCCTCCATTGCCAAGAGAAAGCACAGCGAAAGGTAGTTGTTTTCTGTGCCGGCATTGAAAAGGGTGGGTGAAGAGTGTACGAAGTGTTTCGTGGACATGGCTTCGTAAGTTTCGTGGATTTTCTCGAGTGCTCTTTCCGAAGCGTCGCACTCTGTGCTATCTGTAAATATGCCGTGGATTCCAACTGCCACGCGCATGAATAAATATTGTGGAGTTTCTGCTGTGAATTTATTTCTTTTGATGAGATAGGAGTTCTCCAAGGTTCGGATCCCGAAAAACGATAACTCGTAATCTCTGTCGGGAACAATCATGGCGTCAATGCGTTCGGCATTTTCTTGCACGAATTTATTGACAGGCTCCGAAACTAATGGATGTGATTTTCCCGTTTTTTCGTGGATGTAATCTCGGGACACTTGGAAGTTTTGTGCAAACGAGAGTGGTACGTGTCTCTTGATTCTATAGGCCTCCACTCGCCCAGCCAAATCGGAAAAGGTGGGGTCTTCGGTAATTTTCAGCGCGAGAGATTCGGCAGCCAAGCCCAAGAGATCATGAATCGATAACTCATCGGGAAGCAGGGCTTCGATACTTGACAACGTTTGCTCAATAGCCAGCGGCAAAATCGGGAGCCGCACAGAAAGCCGGTCGAGCAAAGAGGCTAGTCGGGCACGGGCAAACGGGTCACGTGCCCCCAGTTCGTCGATGACAAACGGCATATGTTAGTGATGGAGATACCTGGGGAAAAAGTCAGTATTTGTGTCGCCAAGAACGAATTTGCAACCAGGAAAGAGATGAGATTTTGTGGCAACATATTGCCGCACGGTGCGAGGCGGTATTCAGAATGCAGGGGTGTTTCGATGGGCCATCGCAAATCTAAGGCACATAAATTCTCAAGAAATAACCCATCATAGCTCCTGAAATTGCCATTGTTTCTGTATGGAAGCTCGTGCGCATGTGATTTTTGACTTTTAAAATCTATGGTGGGTTGAATTCAGTTGTTCTGGAATCGGATCGCCGCTCTGAGGTGCGAGAATTCGTCGTAAGATGATCATCGTTGCTCGAAAAAATAAAGCACCGAATATCGATGAAGAATTGATAAAACCGCAATGATACTTGATTTTTGTGGGTCGATTTCGCCCAACGATTCTTGCGTGTGACGCCTCCAAAAGACCTGCTCTAGGTAGTCTCGGCACGGAAGTTCGTCTTCTGTAGACACTTAGCAAATCGGTATCACCATATCTAAATCTGAATTCCAAAAAGCCCTATTTTGTTTGAAAAATAAGTTTTGACATTGTAAAAAAGTGCTGGCTAATTTCACTGAGGGTATGTTTGGGAAAAAAAGTTGGGCGAAATCAAAATATGACACGCGCACCTTGTCCACGTAAGCCGATGCACGAAGAAATCATTACGGAATTTAGCTTTTCTCTAGCTGCAGTCCAAATAATCGTTTCGTGTTATCCAAACTTTGTATCTTCCAAATTTGGCAAAAAAGTGAGCTCGCACTCAGGTTTGAACTAAGGACCAACAGATTTGCAATCTGCTGCGCTACCACTGCGCCATACGAGCTTCGTGCAGAAAAGTGCATTCCTGTGGTACATGAAGCATATAAAAGATAATTATTCTAAAAGCTTGTCCACGCATGAATCTTATCGATAGTATCAAGTTTCAAACGTTTTCTTCATAAACCACGACAAATAAGAGTTCAGCACTTTCCAAGAATAAAGACTCAAAAAAAAATTGGGCTTTTTTTGAACTTTTTATCAATTACAGCTGTCGTCCTCATCCCGCATGCACACCCGTACACCGCGTATATGTAAGCGCGTGGTGCGCCTAAAATCTTGATCTCATCGCAAATCGCCCTAAACTACACAAACACACCCAATATGGTCAAGCGCAAGGCAACCGAGCCTGCTGGGGCACAGGCAGATGACTCGTTTCTGCCGTTGTTGCAGGAGACTTATAAGGGCAAGAAATTGACCGATGCGATCAACACAGTGGATGACAAATGGGAACTCTTGCCTGCATTCTTGAAGGTCAAGGGCCTTGTGAAGCAGCATCTTGATTCGTTCAATTATTTCGTAGATACTGATTTGAAAAAAATTATCAAGGCCAACGAGCTTGTGCTCTCCGATGTCGATCCGCAATTCTACCTCAAGTACTTGGATATCCGTGTCGGTCACAAGTCCACGCTGGCGCCCGGTACCAAGGAAGTGATCATGGCGCCTCACGAATGTCGGCTCCGTGACTTGACCTATTCAGCCCCTATTTATGTGGATGTCGAATATACGAGAGGAAGAAAAATCATCTTATACAAGGATTTGGAGATCGGACGCATGCCCATCATGTTGCGCTCAAACAAGTGTGTTTTAGACGGCATCGATGAGCTGCAAATGGCCAAGTTCGAGGAGTGTCCGATCGATCCGGGTGGATACTTTATCGTCAACGGAACAGAAAAAGTGATCTTGATTCAGGAGCAGCTTTCGAAAAACAGAATCATCGTTGAGGCCGATGACAAGAAAGGTATCGTACAAGCATCGGTCACGTCGTCGACCCACGAGAGAAAATCCAAGACTTATGTCGTGACGAAAAACGATAAGATCTACTTGAAACATAACTCGATTGCCGAGGATGTGCCGATCGTGGTGTTCTTGAAGGCTGCCGGTATCACCTCCGATCTTGAGATCTTGCAACTTGTCTGTGGACCCAACCTGCAATACCAAGACTTGTTTGCGATCAATTTTGAGGAGGCCGCCAAGCTCGAAATTTTCACCCAGCAGCAAGCCTTGCTCTATATTGGAAAACGAGTGAAAACCATGCGTCGTGCCGGCGCCCCGAAATTGTCTCAGTTGCAAGAAGGTATTGAGGCCATTGCCACTACCGTCGTGGCGCACTTGACTGTATCAGACCTCAATTTTCGTGAAAAAGCAATTTATACCGCCACCATGGCCCGTAAAGTTTTGATGACCATGCACGACTCCCTGATGGTGGATGACAGAGATTATGTGGGTAACAAGCGTTTGGAATTGGCCGGACAATTGATGTCGTTGCTTTTCGAAGATTTGTTCAAGAAGTTCAACCTGGACTTCAAGTTGAATATCGACAAGATCTTGAAGAAACCGGGCAAGACCTCGGAGTTCGATGCACTCTTGTCCATCAATATCCACTCGAACAACATTTCTACCGGTATGAACCGTGCGATTTCTACGGGTAACTGGTCCTTGAAGCGGTTTAAGATGGAAAGGGCCGGTGTCACACACGTGCTCTCGCGATTGTCGTATATTTCTGCATTGGGTATGATGACGCGTATTTCGTCGCAGTTTGAGAAATCGCGGAAAGTCTCGGGCCCCAGAGCTTTGCAGCCGTCGCAATTCGGTATGTTGTGTACGTCTGATACTCCCGAAGGTGAGGCGTGTGGATTGGTAAAAAACTTGGCGTTGATGACGCATATCACCACTGATGACGAAGAAGCGCCCATCAAACGTCTCTGTTTCCTCTTGGGTTGTGAGGATATCATGACTGTTGACTCCGCCACTTTGTATGCCGGCGGAAACTATGCCGTTTTCCTTAACGGTACGATGGTGGGTGTCACGCGGTTCCCCGTCAAGTTTGTGCGTGACTTTAGAGCATTAAGACGCGGTGGCAAAATTTCGGAGTTCGTGTCCATTTTCACCAATAGTCACCAGGCTGCAGTGCACATTGCCACTGATGGTGGCCGTGTTTGTAGACCGCTTATTATCGTCGACCCAAAAACAAATAATCCACGGGTAGAGGCTCACCACTTGGAGAAACTACTAAAGGGAGAGTGGGTGTTTGACGATTTCTTGAAGCACGGCTTGGTCGAGTACTTGGATGTCAACGAGGAGAATGATTCTTTGATTGCACTTTACGAAAAGAACATGGCTGAGAGCCCTAATCTTCGTTTCACACATTTGGAAATAGAGCCGTTCACGGTGCTCGGTGCCGTCGCCGGCTTGATTCCATACCCTCACCATAACCAGTCGCCCAGAAATACGTATCAGTGTGCTATGGGTAAGCAAGCGATTGGCGCGATCGCATATAATCAGTTCCGCCGTATTGACACCTTGCTTTACTTCATGGTGTACCCACAACAACCGATGGTAAAGACGAAAACGATCGAGTTGATCGACTACGACAAGCTTCCTGCAGGACAGAACGCCACTGTGGCAGTGATGTCCTATTCCGGATACGATATCGAGGATGCGTTAGTATTGAATAAGGCATCGCTCGATCGTGGATTCGGGAGATGTCAGGTGGTCAGGAAAAACACAATCCAGCTTAAGCGGTATCCAAATCATACTAAGGATATCGTGGGTGGTATGAGAGTTGACGAGAAGGGCGAGCCTATCTTTGCTCATGCCGCATTAGGACCTGATGGACTTGGTGAAGTTGGTATGAGAGTAGAAAACGGACAGGTTTACGCAAACAAGCAAGTTCCTACGAATGCGGGTGAGTCTGTTTTGGGCGACCACAATCAGATGCAGAGCGCTGAACTGCACCGCGAGACTCCAGCATACTATAAAGGTCCCGAGCCTTCGTACGTTGACCAAGTGATGATGTCGGTGAGTGATAATGACCAGGCACTCATCAAGGTGCTTTTAAGACAGACAAGAAGACCAGAATTGGGAGACAAGTTTTCGTCTCGACACGGTCAGAAGGGTGTGTGTGGTATCATTGTACAACAGGAAGACTTGCCGTTTAGTGATAACGGTGTCACACCGGACATCATCATGAACCCGCACGGTTTCCCCTCGCGTATGACGGTCGGAAAGATGATCGAGTTAATTTCAGGAAAAGCCGGTGTGTTGAATGGCTCACTCGAGTACGGTACGTGTTTCGGTGGATCCAAGCTCGAGGAGATGTCGCAGATTCTCGTGGACAAGGGATTCAATTATTCGGGTAAAGATATGTTATACTCTGGAATCACCGGCGAGTGTTTGCAGGCGTACATCTTCTTCGGTCCGATCTACTACCAGAAATTGAAGCACATGGTCTTGGACAAGATGCATGCCAGAGCCAGAGGACCGCGTGCCGTGCTTACGAGACAGCCCACCGAAGGTCGTTCTCGTGACGGTGGTTTGCGTTTGGGTGAGATGGAGCGTGACTGTGTGATTGCTTACGGTGCGTCGCAGCTCTTGCTCGAGAGATTGATGATTTCGTCCGATGCGTTTGAGGTCGACGTTTGCAACAACTGTGGTTTGATGGGCTATAGTTCGTGGTGTAACACGTGTAAGAGTTCCGAGCATGTGATTAAGATGACGATTCCGTATGCGGCGAAGTTGTTGTTCCAAGAGCTTTTGTCGATGAACATTGCCCCGAGATTGAAATTAGGCGATGTTTTCTAGAAAATGTGATGTATATAATAAATGGAGGCGTTAAATTTTGGAAATGAACATGTAATCTGATCTTTGTTGAAATAAATAAGAAAAATATTTACTTTATTGCTTTGAAGAAGTACTGTCGATGTTGCAAAATTCGCTTTAATGATTCCGTAATCGTTCGACTTTCTCAAAAGCGTTTATTTACAAACATTTCATTATAAACGAAATGAAAGTTTGTTCTTGGATGCAGCAAAAAATAGAGCTCGTCGTTGAATCCGTCAAAATGTCGCGTGTCATCGAAATCTTCGTAATTTTTTCAAGTAAATTTAAACATACACAAGCACAAGCCTCGTCTAATCCCGATCCTTCTTTCCAAGATTGATGCCGAATTTGAGGCCCTTGCCCACCGTTCCTATACCCTTTCCGAGTCCCTTGCCGACGCCCTTACCAACACCTTTTCCGACGTGTCCCACTGCGCCGACACCCGATCCAACTACACCGAACGCGTCACCAATAGCGGTCGCGCTTTCTGGAACCACATTGAGCACGAAGTCAGGCTTGAAGCTCACCTTGAAATGGACAATACCGGCATCCGCTCCGTATTCGTCAACCAACAGCACGTCAATGTCGATTTCCTCGTCTTTGTTGACTTCAGTGAGTCTCATTTCACCTGTTCCCAATAAGTCATCATTCTCTGCCACGTCCCAATCGTAACATTTGACACGTATCACGGAGTCGTACTTGTTTGCGGTTGTAACCTTGGTCTTCTCGTTCCACGTTGGATCCAAGGTCTTCTTTATCTTCTTCGTCTTGAAGAAGCTGTCCTTTTCGGTGTTCAAGTAAAGTTTGACGTATGGATCCGACTTGCCATTACTGTCGGCGGAGGGCAAGTTTTCAGCCCCCACAACAGTGATGTGCACATGACCGCAATTGTCTGCTGTGTCCTGAGGAGGAATTTGACCAGCATATATGAGTGGGAGCCAGGATACTTGCAACTTTACCTTAGCGCTAGCAGAGCCGTTGAGGTCGAGCGTCATTGGTTTTTCAAGGCCATTTTTCAACAATTGCAGTGTTGGAATCGATACTTCAGCTACCGCCTTCTCCGCTCTGTTGTGTCCGGCCTTTTTGACGAGACGGAAGTTAGCCTGCGACCACTCGAGCTCTTTGATTGTCACATCTCCCACGGTATTTATCTTGTTGAACTTCTGTCTCAATTTGGGCGACACATAGTCGTGAAGACCGTGATTGTCGAAGAAAGCCTGAAGATACAAATCATTTTTCGAGGTTTCAACCTCTTTCACCTCGATAATCATTACTCCGCTCTTATACTGCTCCAACTCCAGCAAAGACAATCGAAGTTTATTCGACAGATCGAATTCTGTCTCATCTTCTTCTTCCTCTGCTGATTTCTTCTCCTTATTCTTGCCACTCTCCTTCTCCTTCTCCCTTTCCTTCTCGGCCTGTTTCTTTTTCTTTTCTTTTTCCTCGGCAAACTTCTTTTTCATCTCTTCCTCTTCCTTGATCTCATCGAGAGTCATCACTGGCAATGTAGGGTAAAACGATAATGTGTAGGTCAAAGTACCCTTAGGTCCACGCTTGTGAATCAATTTAGACATTCGTTTCTTCGCGTCCACTGTCTCTATGTAATTGCCCTTCTCGTCCTTATTCACGAGTCCGCCCAACTTGACGTCGAAAGATCCCAAGGTCCTGTCGGGTCTTGTCCTTTCAACATCCATTACTTCAAGGGTCAATTTCTGGTTTGGCGAAGATATCGTTACGTAATGCACCTCATTCCATGTTGGGTCCAAAGTAGATTCGATTGCCCGCGTGCGTGCCCGCTGTGTACCATTGACCAAAAGACGTGTGTAAGGGTCGACTTTACCGATACTTTCTAAATTGCGCAAATCTTCTGCTTTGTCGATAGCAACTCTGACGACACCGATAGGAGGTGTGTATCCACCGGCACCTGATGCGCCTTCGAGCATCACCGGTTTCCATACTGTATTAAGCTGGATCTCACCGCCTTTTGATAATTGAAACCACGGATCATCCACCTGCGATGAGTCAATCAAATTGTTCAACGAGGTCTTGATCACACTATAAATCTTCTTGTCCTTCGTGCGCACGACAACTTTAACTCTAGTCTTTGCCCGATTGAAGGCAATGTATTCTTTTCCGACACCGAAGGAAGGATTATTGTTGTTCTTTGCCACTGATGTCTCGATGAGAGGTTCCTCATCATTAATCGACAACTCTACGTACGTTGATACCGCCTTTCCATCAGGTCCCTTCAAATTCCGCGCGGCACCGATCTCAATGCGGGCTACACCAGTGTTCAAGTCCGGCGCAGGAATAATGGCACCATCGGCCTGGCGTTGGGCAATCAAGGTTGGCATGAAGTGCAAACCAAAGCGAATCTCACCCACCTGCTTATTGTTACGCAAAACGGGGGCGGTAATGTCGGGCAACTTGTGCTCGGTGTTCATCACGTCTAAGTCGTATTGCACAGTGCCAATAAGATTATCCTTGCGCAACTGATTGCCGTTGTAGTCCATAACAGTAATGTTCAACGGTTCACTGAAAGAAGCAATCGGGATATGCAATGTCTGGTTCCATACTGGCTTGTTGGTAGAAGACATGTGTTTCGTTTTCGCCACCTCGGACTTAAGGAAGCCCAACGTGCAGTAAGGATCGATTGTATTGTCAACACGACCGTAATTCTTCAAGCCTTTAGCCGATTTGATCGTCACCACTAATACACCGATTGCAGAGTTCAAAGGTGCGCCCGCCATCAATTGTTGCACGTTCAACTGGAACGAAAGTGGGGCAAAGACGATAGCGCCCACGTATTTCTTGACCATCTCGTTGATGAATGGATATAAGCCGGGAAATGCCAAAAGCTCCCAGTTGAACACCGAGTCACCAAGAAATCGCGTGGCAAAGTCGAATTGCGGTGGCTCTAGCAAACTAACGTTTACCGTCTCTACATGGGGAAATGCCGCCATCATTCTCATCCGAACTCTGAGCAAGCATCGAAAAGAAACATCGGAAACGGTCACTGGAAATTCGAATCCGAACAACTTCGCTTTCACTGTCACCTTCTGATTGACTCTACTCTTACTCTGTTTGTTGTTTAAATCGGCCATTTCGTTGGGCGTAAACGAGCAGCCCCAGTCCATCACCACCACGTCATCTGCAGTCCCGGCCAAGGTTTTCACCATATCGATTCTCGGTGGTTTGGTTCCGGCTGTAAACGAATCAAGCCACAATGCCTTGATGAACGCGGGTGCAGGAGACGCCGCTAAGATTGGGTTGACTTGCTCAGTGACAATCTGGGCCACAGAGGGTTCCAAGAAATGCCAGAATTTCTCCATAAACACATTGAGCCAGTCCATGGTCTCGTAATCATTTTCAATCGATTTGATGGCAAATTCTCGCTGGGCCTGCTCGCGCAAAGTTTGGCGATATTTCCTAACCGAGCTCCGGTAAAGGACTGCCGAGACGAGCATGATGAAAAACACCGGTGCCAAAGAGAAATTGAACCAGCCCACGAGCCACGATAAGAGGCCTGCGAGGATTAAATACGCGACATTATGATACCAATCACCATAGGCGACTGAGGGGAGGTAGAGGTCGAAAAACGAACCACGTGACAACAAGTCTACTGCGGCATCGTCCTCGGTCAAAGCATCGGCTTTTTCAAAATGGCCCACCTCGCGCCATCCACGGTTTGTGGGCTCGACGGCTTGCCGAGGGAGCGGTTTCGATTTCGCCTGCGAAAGATCATAATCCTCGCTGACTTCCCAATTTTCCGAGCCACGCGATTCGGAGGGGGAGTTTTTTTCTGACGATTTGGAGGGCGGGTCAAGATCATTGGGGCCAACATCTTCCACCTTTGCCTGCTCTGGCGGCTCCAATAATTCGATAGGCTAGATGTTAGAAAATGGGTTCCAATTGAGTATTTTAACGGTAATAATGCTAATGAAATTGTTGCTTCTGACGTACAGTTGTGGCTACTTCGTGCGTTTCCATATTGGAATAGGAATTGAGTCAATTTGAAGAATTAATGGGTATCACGATTCGCAGTAATAACTTTGTATGGAGATTGCTCGTCGTGCGCGCGCAAATCATAAGCCCCGCGCCTAATTGACAAGACATTCCGAGCCCGAAATTTCAATTACAAGATTTTGATAATAGTTGATTTGAAGTTTCAAAATTGGCGATGTTTTCTCTAGCTCTAGAAAATGGGGCAGCATCAGTATTGTACGTATTGAGAAATCATGGTAAAGAACCGGGAAGAGACGCGCATCATTGCAATAAACCCTTGTCTTACACGACAAAATAGTTGAAAAATTGGTAGGCTCATCTGCAGCTTTGAATTTTCATTTTAAATTAAGTATTGAAATTTCAAATGCATTCTTAGTTTAATTCGGTCTTTGTTTTTAGCAAAGCATTGAAGCATTCTTTGCTCTGATTCAGCTATGACGTCATCGAAGATGTGGGATAACCTATCTCTCGAACACTGTTCCGAAAGAGCTGATTTTCATTTGAATTTCTTCCCATCCGATAACAAAACGTTTCTCGACAAGAAATTAACTTGGCCGCAAATAGAGACAAAGATTACTCCCGTAAGCTTGTCCAATCCTCAATATTGTGAACTTCTCTTGCTCAACAGAAATTAAGTGTTCAAGAGATTCAATTGAATCCAGTATTTAGCTTGGAAAATAATCAATTGAAGAATCTGAGCTCATTTAAAATGAAAAATTCATCACTTCACATTTGACCCGCAAATTATTAGACTTTTTTTGCGAGACACAAGATTGCAACAAATGTTTGAAAAGTCAAATTCTTTTTGCAAAATATTAATCATCGTAAATTGAAATTAAACGAAATATAGTTCAAAAGCGAAGCACTTAATTTTTCAGCAGACCCACCCTGTTCTTGAATTAATCACCATAATTTCCTTTTGGATCCAGTTTGCAATTATCAAAGGTCACACGACGCTCGCTTTTTTTCGGCGGCGTGAGAGTCCCCCGCTTTTCGCACGAGAAAAAATAACACGCTTGACACACGCATGCAAGATCGATCGTGTTTCGCATCGCACCAAAAGTGGTCTCACAAGCATTACAAATTCCCCAGACTCGCCCACAAAACACACTAGATATCGAAAACTTCGCTAAGACATATCCACTTCAAAAATCTTTAGAATTCACAGAATAGATGCGCACGCCACATATGATACTTGTGCTGGCAACGGCGATTCTGGGGGTTTTCCTTCTCACCATGTGCGTGTTCTCTGCTTCACAATATGGTACTGAGAATACTAATTGGCTCATACGAACAATTTCAGAACGAATCGACATACCCCTCTTTTCAAGCAATGGCCTCGGGACTAGCGATAATGGCACCAATGACGGAAAGTTCCCCAGGCTTTTCCGGAACCCTAGTTTCTGGAACTTCGAGCTCGACCCGGGATTATCCAATGTGGTTAACTCCGTCTTCCCCATCGATCTGATCGTGTCGTATAATATCACAAATAAGGAAAATAAATCACAAATTACCACCGAGTTTGTTGCGCGATACGCGTCCTTTAGTCCGATCCTCAATGGCGAAGTGCGTGGACAGTATATCTTTGTAGCCGGCAGTGCGTGCTCCGAAATCGATGCCCACCGGTCACAGTATAAGGATAAAATTCTTATTGTGGAACGAGGAAAATGCAGTTTCGTGCAGAAACTTCAGAATATCGTGCTGGCGAACGTGCAACCACGTGCAGTGATGGTCGCAAACAATGTGCCTCACAGCGGCCTCATTACCATGTACTCCAAGACATTTAACCAGGACGAAACGCTCGACTTTCCTGTTCTCTTCATGTCGTACGAAGACGCAGTTAGCTTGTATCATTTGCAGATACGAAAGCCCGAAACTGAGC
>JAJMGZ010000045.1:0-96519 GCA_030582795.1 Metschnikowia chrysomelidarum
ATTATATTCTTCCGGGAAAATAGGGTCATGCACTGGTGGAGCATTAATTGAGGGGGTTGGGATAACAGAATCTAGGCCCATGCTAGTTAACGATTTTCCGGTTTCGGATCTCGAGAGATTCGTATACTTTTCCAGAGGATCAGCATCGATATATGCCTGTGGGTTATACTGGTCGGCTAACGACAGCGAGGAACTCATGCTGAAAATAGATAAATGCGGATTGTTTGAAATTGAATATTATGCACTTGAAACATTTTGGAAGGAGGATTCGTGGTCTATATAACCGGATAAGATATTCCACGGAAAACGCGTAGATCGCTGTGGCTGCGATTGCTGTGGGCCTGCACAGAGCCGGAAAATTGCCGGGATCGCGAATTATCTCTGGCGATCAGTTCTAGCCGCCTGCTATTTGTGAGTATATGCAGGGATATGGCGGATGGTGTGACTTTATGACTGGCTGTATTTTTTTTTTCATGCAACCTGCGCTCGCGCCGCGCGTGACACATTGCTCCCGGGATAGATTGCTAAATATGTCATTGGGTAAACGGAAGAAGTGACGGAATATTTTTGGACGGAGAGGTGTGTTATTCCGAAAATTTTCAATTTACGAGAAGCTCATGACTTAGATCGGTTTTTCCGTCGCGTCTCCATCCCGTATGGTTCGTGCATGGGTACTCACCGTATCCCTATAAGAGCTTTTCCAAGGGTAAGAACTGCTCGACTTCTCGATGCTACATTTCTGGATCAATGAATCTAATCAGCCACCAAATGCTCCGAAATTGCGTAATCTTTCATTTCTTCTTGTAATTCCCTAGTGTTAACCCGAAATTTCATTCCCTTCCGAATTTTCCCGGATCTCACGTCAAGCTTTAGTACACACTCCAGCAACGGGGCTTAAATCAGGCCACTATGAGTGTTCGAGAAATCGAAGAAATCGAAATGGTTTTGAAATAGAGCAGGATTTTACGTGAAATAAGAACAGAGATCTCATAGCTTGCACAAGATTTTACTCCTTATTATGGCGATAAAATAGAACGAAAGTAGGTCTGAAATTCAGTCAGAAAATATTGCGAGAGGAAATGGATTTGAGATTCTGAGGACTCTTTTTTTCTAAAAGCGCGAGGCATTCTAGTGATTCGTTCTTTCAATTTCTCGCGCTGGCTGCCCCGACTAGCATTTAAAAAGAGTGAAAACAAGATAGGGGATTTTGATTTCGGGATTTCTCTCAGAGCTTAAAGATCTTACTTTTTCGATTCTAGTAGAACAGATGCACAGATTCAAATCTCAGAAGTATTTTCGTTTCAAGAGTTCTGATCTTTGAAACCACCATTACTTTGTATGAATCTCTTTATCTTAAATCTTCATTACAGCGGAAGGCTAAAGCGAGTTGGATAAACCTTGAATCGAAATAGTATCCAATTTTGAAGAAATTTATTGAACCTTACTCGCAAATTAGGAAAGCGGCTTTTGAGTTGCGAGCTTTCTTTATATTTGGGAAGTATAGTCTTATTTAATTAATTACACTTGCAAGAATTGCCAGGAAACTCTGGGCCATGAAACATGGGAATTGTTATCCATTTTATATTGAGTTACCAACTCCAAGCTCAGATCCCAGCAAAATCAACCTTCGAAGGCAAATTTCCATCCTTTTCATATGTCGAATCTGATCTTTTGTACAGCCGCGTTCCAAGTTTTTTGCAACCTGATTCCCCAGTTCAAACCCCGAAATTTGAACACAACCTCGAAGGAACACACTTAGAAAAAATTTCAAAAAAATGATTCCATTTATTCCCAATTCCCAGTTTCCCAATAGCTGCTAAGCCCCTTGGATTCCGCTCTCAATTCATTACTCGATAAATATATGAGGCCTCCTCTCCACCCCCGGCCATCCATTTCCTTTCCTAAGTAGAAAAGCCCGCCACGAAATTTCAATAGAATGAGTTTACTCGTTTTTAAAATCTTCGCGTGTTTCTCAGTTCTCTCGATTATCTCGGGGTACCTCCTTCATCATGATTCAAAAGTCCATCGCTTTCAAAACCATACCCAATCAAGAATAACAGAGTATCGGGAAAGTAATCAAAGTCATATTTTCGGAACAGAGAAATCAATTCAGAGACCAGCATCCATGCTGCATTATCGCACCAAGGAAGTCAGTATGGTGAAACTGAATTTGGGCAGGTTCCACCATATCTTACGGTCTTTTACTCGAAATGGAGGGTTCGAGAATGCTCGTTTTGCAAGTCAACGGCGCGAGCTCGCATTTCACTTGAATACTTTGACTCGGCAAGCTGACTCAATGTCCCCCACAATTGAAATATTACGAAAAGTCGCCTTTTTGAAGAGCGTGTTTCGATATATGGTATACGCTATTGAAACCACAAAGTTCTTCGATGAAAGTGATACTCGCTATCATTTTGTACGGTCAATTTTACATTTGAACGTTCGATTGCTATCATTGTTTAACGATCAGGGAGAACCTGACTTGCAATTACCGCATTTTCAGAGTAGATTATCTCTTCTCACTATCACTACCAATTTTCTCGAGATGAAGTATCGGAACCAGACAGAATTCATACTGGATAACGTGCAACTGGTATTTGAGCCTCAATTTGCGGAAGCGAAGTTAGTATTGGGAGTATTGAAGAAAGGAGTATCGGAAAGCACAGTTAGTGTAATCTAGCAGAATTTGGCAGGCTTTGTATAGGTGAATCGAAAGCTTTCTTTCAGATACGAAAGAATTGAGGATTTATTGAGCATTTTCAAAGAGTACGTAATCTATCAGTGTTGTTTACTGTCTAAGATGTTCGTTGCCTATTTTTCAATTACTCGATTGGTCAGAGGAGATCTAAATTGCTGATGTAAGAATATAAGAACTGTTATGTCAAGTATTCGGTCGACCTATACATACTCAGACAGGTGTTTTTCCAAAAGAAAGAAAATCAAATGTGAGACCTCGACCGCCTCGACGATTATCGCTTTCGATGGATCATTGTAGGCGTATTTTGAGGTTGCTACCTTCTTGAAAGGATAGAGAAATCACATGTCCGCAAATATCGTCCTTTTAAATCTTAGAAACCATATCAGATTCATCGATGAATAATTAGGCGAACTCAAAAACGACTGAACCAGAATTCTATTAATTACTAAGCAGCCCGTCGATTCTTGACATCCATACTAATCTGAACTGTCGTAAATATCTCAGATCCATTCTTTGTTGCCTTCCAAGTCCAAAGATCAAAACTCCACAGATTTTGGATGTTTAGGGCCGGAATCAATATCCCTCAAAGATCACCAAAAACGCTCGTTTTCGGGAAACGTGCGAGTTCTTAAGAATCCCTCTCCTCTCCCAACAAGACAACATTCTGTCCTTGCTTACCAAAGTCGAAATTCTCCCACTATTTTTCCTCGCAATGTCGAATCTTTGCGGAAATGAAACCACATCTTCAGATAATTCTAGAAGAATAAAACAGATTTTTCAAGAACCATCTCCCTATAAATATCGCTACATTCACCTCCAATTGAATCCAAAAAGAACACGAGCACAATGATCTTTACTGCGCTTCTCACGCTCTCCCAAGTATTTACCTCAATATCGATCGGTATTCCAACGGCATCCGACTTTGACTACGCGATAACTGTCGACTTCCCGCCAATATGGAATTCATCTTCTGCAACTGCTTTCGAGGATTCAAATCAAATTTCCACCACCCAAGCTCCTTCTCAAAATCCCCAAATGCATCAATCGCCCGAATTGGAATACTTCGAGTCGCACAGGCGACACCTTTCGGAGCGACTCGTGGGATTTGTCAATCTGTTAAAGAATTTCATGTCAGGGGCGGACTTCTCGGTATCCGAATTCGAACAACAGGCAAAACTGCTTGAATCCAAATTGGCCGATATCACCATCGAGGTGCATAAGTTGCGGCGACGCGATATAGAGGATATGTACGATCAATTAGATTATGTACACCATTTCCTCAAAGATATGATCGAGCTGATCGAATTGCTTAAGCATTATGAGGTTTCTGGCGCCACCGATCATCATCTCGTCCATTGTATGATCGATCTCAATATCATGCTCTATACCCTATTCGATGCGTTTGGAATTCCTGATCGGTATGCTCCGGGGTACTCGTATAGGATATCGCGATTTTCGCAACAATTCAAGTTTTGGCGGGCTGAATTCGGTAAATTGAACGACGTGTCTATTGGAGTACGATACATGTTCGAAAAACAGTATAATCGAGCCCGAGGAGTCTTGGAATACTTGGAGAAACAGGTGCCGTACAACGAACGGTTCTCATAAAAAATTCTTTTTTCTTCTTGGAAATAAAAGATTAAATAAAAGATTAAGAATCTGTGATCCATACTTAAAACTTTATAAATACAGATGAAAATGGCTTTCGAGGAATTGGAGCAGAATCTTCCCTTCATAATTACTCTAATTAAATTGAAAATTAGTTCCCATAGTTGAATCCAATTCATTCCACTGAATTCAAAATTGACATCTAACTCCACAGAGTTTACTATTTCATTACAGATTTCAAATATGCTATTTTCTTGACAGTGCATCCCGAAAGGGTCGTAGCATTTACAGTTAACTTGGAGAAGGAGACAAATAGAGCTTACAAGACTCTAGGCTTAAATTGTGATCAGATAAAATGCGTCAAGAATCTGTTTCACGTTTGTGGTTAACAAAATAACTCGTACGAGTTGACTGCGGCGGATGATTTATGAGTCGCGCTTACTCTTTTTCGTGATAATGCATTTGTTGGTGGGACCAACTTTCTAAGTATACGAACAGTTTCTATCCAAGGCAATATGTAATCTGCAATTAGAGCAGTCGTATGTCGAAATCGTTTCCACTCTCCTCCTCCCTTCGCTCCCTTATTTCCTGTTGCGACAGGGGATTTCGAGAAAACGGTAAGAATTCAGAGATGAACCCATTGTTTGGTGACGCATCCTGTCTCGTGGCATCATTACGCCAAAGGTGACTAAGGTGACTTCCACTAGAAACCGTACGATTATGCCCGATGTTCGTGCCGACAAATCTGTCCAGCCAAATACTGTTGGTGGCAGAATACTGCACCGATGATGGGAGCATAATGTTGCTAAGGAGATTGTTATCGGCACTCAAATTGCTGCTGTGAGATACCGATGGATGGAGCGAATCCGCGGTGAGATGGCTCTGCAGGTTATAGTCTTGAAACGGCCTCAAATTGTCGACGAAGTTGGTCTGGCTATTATTGTTCCACAAGTTATTACCTATTCCAGATGCGCTCGTGGTCGAATGCAATGCCGGATTCAAGTATGCCGATTCAGGAATTGGCGAAGGCTGGTAAAGCGAATCAGGATAGGAGTAGTTTTGACGCACACCTGAAGAATACTGACTCATCGCTGTTGACGGAACAGATTGCTGAAGATCCTGATATTCCAAATATGGTTGCTGTGAAGTCCCGGAGATGGTTGGTGATAACGGCCGCGCCAAATTTTGACCAATGCTCAAATTCTGATTCAAGCTTTGACCCAAGCTTTGACCCAAATTCATCTGTGACAATCTCGGCGATACACTGCGGCCGATGCTCAGGCCTAAGCCCTGGTGCATTTGTGAGAAGGCGACTTGCGGCGAGTAAACCTGCGGCTCCAAATTCAAGTTTGAATACAGATTATGATTCACTGCAGGATATGTCTGGCTGTGAAGCCAACTGGAGCTAGAATCTATTGGCACCAGCGAAAGGGGTTGCAAATCTTGCTCACCAAAACTGGTGTTGGGCGAGGCCACGTGCTGCACACCGTATCCGTGATTGTCATATTCTGGTGCCCCTACTGCATTACTATTCAGTTGATGAAGCGCCACCATCAGCGCATGTACCAGCTGCGGCGTCAGGGATCCGTATACTGCATTGAGAGTGTTGACCACAGGAATATTACCTCTTTGGGAAACATCAGGTGGTGGCGACGTCTGACCCGATTCAGGACCTAATGCTGGCAGGGAGCGATCGCTTACCAAGAACTGAGGCGGCTTTTTGGGTACAGATTTCGGTAATGCAAGCGAGGACCCAGCGAAAAGTATGCTGGCCTGGTGCTTAGAGATTCGCTGTTGTTCATACTGTTCGTCGGCATAAAATCGCATCGCCTCCAAATTATCAAATAACATCACGTACTTTGTGATGGCCTCGCTGAAGTTTTGGTGCCATGATGATTCTAAAGTATGCACGATATCGATCTCACGCGTCAACTCACTTTCCCATTCCGGCCGGAGCGAGTATACTAGCTTCATTGACTCTGCGCCGAACTTTGTTAGTGTCCCCTCACGGGTGAACATGTCGGTTCCCGCTCCTGCGATATCGTCATTCGACTTCACCGCCAGCGATGCAGGCATTGTTGAAAGTTGCTGGACCACCGCCCGTAGTTGGGTGACTGTGTTAGTCAAATTGCGTTTTTCTGCTGAGAGTGATTTTACTGATGCGTCCACTTGTGCCTGTGCATTCTTTGATGCACTAATTTCAGCGTTGAGCGTGCTGACACTAGTGGACTTTCTTTCCTGCTCCATTTTCTCGGCGTGTAGCACGTGATTCTTTCGTTCAGTGAGTTTCCCAATCCTGGTCCTTAACTCGGCCAATTTGCTCTGCTGCATATTTTCGTGCTGTGCTCGTTGTTTCAACTGCTTCCCAAGTTTCAATTTCTCGAACGCTAGCGTATCTTTCTTGCGTTCCAAATCCTTCAACTCGAGATCTTTCTTCGCTCGGAAGTTCAGATTCTCGCTCAATTGCTGCTTATACTGATCAATCTGTGCCTTCAACTTGATTTCTTCCTCGCGTTGTGAATTCCCGAGTTTCTCATGGTCCTTTACTGTTTTCTTGTATTCTAGCTGCATCACACCGAGGTAAGCCATGAGCTCAGGAACCAGGGTGATTTGTTTGATGCTGGATGTGGGAGTTTCTCCAGAAAGAATGCCTTTCGCGCTAGGGAAATTTTCGATGACCTGATTGATTTTCGGAACCTTTTCCATCTCAAACACGTCCCCCTTGATTTCCACCTCGCTGTTGCGTTCATCGCTTGTCTGCACGTAGACCGGGGCCGATTCCGCCACGAAGTTCGTGGCTACATTTACCGCCAAAATCTGAACAGAGTGAATCGAGTCGGGCGCTAAGTTGGTCAATTTCACCAGATTCCGCGCGAGCGTGCCCACGTCGCTGCCGTTCACAATCACGGCATAGACGACATTCTGGCCACGATCTGGCCCTGATCCCGCGGGATCTTGCCAGTGAAGAGTCACGTGGTGGGGACCAATATCGTCCACACATATAATTGGAGCCGGCGGAAGTTCGATGTTGAGATGGCGAAACAATTTGCTCGCCGGCTGCACGAGTACATAGTAGCACCGCAAGAGGAGCCAGCATATAGAGGGCACGAGCGTGACAAGCACCTCGATCATAAATGACGATATAAATAAGTTCTGAGAGAGTCACGTGTTTCAGTATGTTTGTGGCATGGGCGCCCGTATTTTATCGTTGGTGTAGACGCCGACCGAGGTTGCGGGTGGAAAAGTCCTATAGGCAAGTTCTTTTCTTAATGCAGTAATAAATAAAATTGAGATGATTTAGAAGGATTCCCGATCCAGTAATTTCCTCTCAAATTCGAGGGGTATGCACTTGTGTAAGTGGACTTTTTATGCGGTTCGATTGAGATCAAGCAGTCTTGTGACGCGGGTGCGTTTTTCCAATGGCTCGGTGAGGCATCGTGTGTTTAGATGCGGTTTGACTCAAACGGCGATCGATGCCAGGGTTTGTGCAGGACGAGGTATTGGAGAATGGACGAAAAAGGGATGCAAATTGCTAAATTGGGAAACCAGTCATTTCTTTATTCGGTCAACTCACATAACGTTTCTTTTTTGTTCAGAATACGAGATTTATTTGGTATTAGCCGATGCCATTGTATCCCATAAATACGGCCCCATTGTTTCACTGCGGCATGCGCACGCCAATCTTGAATTGGGTGCGTGAAAAGTTCTTAGAGGAATGTGGACGGCGAAGAGAAAAACATTTCGAAAACGAAAAAAAGTAAATGCAATAATTTGAATTCGATTGAATATTGTAAATGAAGCGATTTTGGGCGGTCAATGGAAAGCTCTTTGTCTAACTTTGTTGGTGGCTTGTGCCCCACTCCCCAGATTAAGTTCTCGAACATTTCTAATTTGCAGGACAACCGATGCGCCTTTGAAAGAGCAATTAGTCATTGATTCACGGAAAGTTTTTGAGTGAATAAATATAGTAGGACATTCACGAATTATAGGAAATCTCTGGTGTGATGAGTGACGTCGCGAGTTCTCGGCAGAGGACACATCTTCAACGGGAATTTGCCGTCCAATACTTTCCGTTGGAGAGAAACGACCTAAACGAATCGGATTTAGGAGATTTCTACTGGCCAAAACATTTTTCTTAGAAAAATAGTCCGAGCGCTAGGTGGATCAATATTGGAAGAAGCATGAGTTGAGAACGGATTCACAGGATAATAATGAATACTTAGTGAATTGTTCTATAGATGCAAAGGCGGCACTCATTTCCTGTTCATCATTTAATTTTCATTAGTCAATTGTCCATATGTAAGTTTTTTGAACAGAGAATCATACTGAGAATCATATTTAAGAATCATCTGTTCTGAACCGTGAGGCCCAAACTTCTGGTCTTGCCTGTTTCATGTTCCCTCCCCATTGTTCTTTTTTTCCATTTTCTTTCTTCCTTTGAATACATCCCAAAATTAAGCCTTTCTCATGGCCTTGACTGCGTGTCCGGAAACTACCAAAAGCACAAAGTTCAACATCCCTAAGATGAAAAATGGTCCGAACACCCAGTGGTCACTCCAGGTGCCGCCGATTTTTGCAATCACGAGGATCCCAAAGCCGCCGCAGAGATTGTAGAGGCCAGTGATACTACCAATCACTCGATTTTCCAGAGCCTCAAGCAGTTTCCCCGCCTTACTGAGAAGACTCATCAGACCAATGATCGAGCCCATTTGCGCCGTCGACACCATACTAAGAAAGAGGAAACACCATGCGTTTCGTGGGTCATAAACTTTTCCGGCCCACCCAGCAATGCAGAGAGCAAAGCAACCTACGCAACTCATGATGGCGGCTGCAAAAAGTGCAAATGCCGATCCTAATTTGGGAGAATCGACAACGACACTCCATACTGGAGTTAAGATGAGAGACACGGTGGAGGCGACTCCCGTGAGAATCACCAGAAATATGAATGCGTTGAAACACTCGTTTTTCTGCGGCGGCACGGATCCCCGCTTGTGGTCTGGCTCGCCACATGCCCCGGTGGCTGAATAGAACTTGTACACCATAAGTGGAACGAAGACCGTGGTGGCAATTGCGGACGACCGAGCGATGAATCCACCCATGTATGCAAGTTGGAGTTTGCGGTTCTCCGCCGAAATCTTCACCGCCTCTTTCATCAACTGGAAATACGTTGAATTCACGGTCTCTGGATCAGCACTTACGCCTGCCAGTTTCCGCTGCTTCACGCAATCGTATCCGCAGGAAAACACAAAAAATCCTGAGATAATACAGAGCACTCCGATTATCACGTAAGAGGCGTTAATACATTTGGCATTGGTCCAGTCCTTGTGGCTGGCTGCAAGCCGAGCCGGAAGAGGTAAGAATGCCCCGACGGCCAAGAGGGCTCCACATCCAGTACACATTCCTAAGAGAGCCGAGAGTTTCCCGTGCTCAACACTCTGTTTCTGCGCGTAGAAATCTGACCCCTCATCAATGAAAAGTTGATCTTCGTTATCGGTTGCGTTGGCAATTTCTTGCTCCTCGTGTAACTGGTCAAAGGTAAATTCATCTTCCAGTCTTTTGCGGTTCCAAAACTTTAATTTGCTCCATGCGAAATCTGAGTTCAGTGCTTCGTGGAGCATTACGACTGCTGTTCCCATCACCAGCGATATGCCAATGGCAAATAAAGAACGCAAGATATAGAGATCGGGCATCACGCGGGACGCTAAACCGCCATAAGCGAAAAACGTCATGGCCAAAATAGAAAAACCAAATAACTGTAAGATTCTCAGGGCCGACGGTATCACCAGAGATTTCCAGGCGAATCCTTGTAATCGGTCATTGAGAGTGCCCATCAATGGAGCAGCGACCATGGCGGTGAGCTCATCGATCACGGCAAGACTTCCTGTTACAGTACCGATTTTGGCAGACTTGATGCCGATGACGTCAGCAAGGTAAAACGGCTGTGATGCCAGAAGAAACACCACGAATGAAATACAGGCAAAACCAGCGAAGTTATACGCCACGAGATTCCGTGCGTGGAATTGCGGATTTAGAATCCCGCTCGAAAATGACATTTTTCACGAGAAATCGTAGATTGTGGGAGTCCAGGTATTAAAAATTGGGGAATAGATAGGATTTCGTTGGCAGATAATCAGATCTGGAAATTGATGAACGTAAGTATCAGTAACTTAATCTAGAGTCCTTTGCTATAAATATGAGCAGTGATAGAAGCACAAAATGGTAGTAAATTAATTCTGAAAAAAGTATCAATTGAGAAAAATGGCGAACAATTTCAAGCAATCGTATCGGCGCTGGCCTGTCGGAGATCTCGGCGAGATAAAGCCGAGCATGGAGATTGCATGCACATAGCGATGGCGATGAGTATGGGGAAATTTGGATGCAGTAGGTTTTTGTATGTGAATCTATTTTTGGATTAAATACTGAATATTCTCAGAGTCCCTTCTTTTTTGAATCTTGGTGTTTTTTAAGTATTTTTCAATCTCAAGCTCAACAAAGCTTTTCTGCTCATTCTATTGAATAAGCGGTAAGTCCGAGACGCGAAGAGACCAAGGCTTGGCATTCCGGCAAGACGATTCCGGGGAAAAAGAAGAAATCCTGGAGGTTTTTTTTTTAAATAAGTGACTATTCTTTTTCGATTTTCTCGATTTTGAAACAAAATATCACACAAATGTAGTCTGTTTCGTTGACCGGTCAATTCAATCAGCATTTAAAATCGGGCTTCAGATTTCCCCGACCTTTCCAAGATTCTCGATTTGAAGCCCTTACTTCTATCTTTAAAAATGTTTTATGCAGAAACGTAAGTCGTAGGGATACAAACCAGACGGGAACTCCACGAATCAATGCAAATGGTACTTTGCCGGTCTTGAAATAATTTGAAATAGCTCGAACAGGTTATTTCAGAAATCGTTCAAAAAGATAATCTCATACAGAACAATTCACATTCATATGAGTATAAATCTAATGTTTCCATATAAACTTACCTCGAACAAACCTTGACGCCCCTCCCATCTTCTTCCTAGATATCTCAAAAATAACTTCATCACGCCTTTTTCTTATAACTTTGACAGATTACCAACTTACTCGAAGATTTCCGTTGCATTCTCTTAATGCAGGGCGTCATTTCTGAAAGACCCACTTCCCGTAACAGTTTTTGATAGTTTCAGTCAAGATTTCATCGCAAAAGAAATTTCTATCCTCTCTCCTCAGTCTACATATCCAATTTTTTCGCATAAATTCATTAGTCATTCTACGAAGTGTCGTCTACCTCTACTCTATTCAATTCAATGGCTCGCCATTAAGTTCCGACCAGAGCCATTTGCGCCAGAGCTCGCCGGCCTCGTAAATGATACTGTCCATATAATCGTAGCGTAAGCCATGATCACTTTCACTATGAGCCGAGCCTGCCTTGCGGTCCTTTTGTTCCTGGTACTGTTTATACTTATCGCTGCGTTTGTAGGATTTCGCCGGTAAGCGCGAGAGGAACGTGCGGATCTCGTGTTGGTCGAGTTCCACTAACGTATTCTCCTTGGCCTTGAGAATCGAAAGCGACACAAAGAGAAGTTCAATGTGAGGATCGAGCTTACAGAACGGAACGGAGAAGGTCGTATCAAGCGGGGTCGTGTCCTTACTGAAGGGCTCGCCGGTGAGCGTGCGGGTCAGTGCAAGAGACTGGGCTGGTGATACCGCCAGAGGCGTCACGTGCAAGTCCGAGATCAAGTCACAGAACGAATCGTCTTTTCGGAGCTCGGGCCGACGGTCGTCCTCATAATCCACCGACCAAAACGCGTCGGCCCCGAGCCGCGCAAGCGTAGCTGAAGGCAAGCCAATTTTCTCCACATAGTACTGGTGTGCATTCTCAGTTTTCTTATTTTGTGGCCGCCACCCAAGCAACAAGTCCCATACGCGGCCCCGGTCTACACGTGACCACACCTTGGCGCCACAATACTTGAGCCACCAGAGCACCCACTCGTCGTCGTGCAGACCGAACTTATGCAAGATTTCCTCTTCTTCAAACGACCGCGACAATTCCGGAAGCATGCGTTGGAAAATGTAGATGAAGAACGAAACGCGTTCCTCAATGGTTCCGCCACTCACGGGAAGCGTCAGTTTATCGATTTTCGGCGACCGTGCGCGTTCTCCTTTCATGCGCTTGTTGGCAGCCTCAGGCGAATGAAGTAAGACGAGCGCGAGTCGCTCATAAACCTCATGGAACTTCATGTTTCCGTCCGCCACCAACTCGTCTAATGCACAATCTAAATTGTCGTGCGTCTCGATATACGCCGCATACTCGTCAAACACCGAACCAATACACGTATGCTGGTCCAGCGACACGTCGCGGCCAAGAAGCACGTACGCGGTATTGGGGATCGGCGGAAACCATTCTGCGAGCCCAAGCGCCAACCACGCCAACGCCAGATCGTATTTAATGATGCGGCCCCATTTCACAATGAATTTAAATACGGAATTTTCTACAATGTCAAAGAGTTGCAGCTCAGTCTGTGAGAGTGGCTCTTCTGCAGACGAGAACGCAATACGATGCATGTACCGCCTCAAGTCCTTACGGATCTTATGATGGAGATGCGTGTCGGCCTCCTCGCTATCCAGATCCGACGAAGACTTTTCCTTCTCGAACGAGTCGGGCTGGAGAAATGGATTGAGCACAAACGGATGATGCTTGAGAAGCGCCAGCCACACTTTAAAGCGGAGAAAGGGCGGGATTCCCTTTTGACGCGCAACAAGCGCCATACCATGGTGGTTTTTCTCGCGAATGAACCGAAGCAACTCGACGAAAATGTCGTGGTCGTAGTGGAACGCGTCCACCGTCTTCGGGCCGTGGCTTTTGTCGCTGCCAGATTCCGAAGACACCAGACTAGTACTGGGCAGATTCGGGGACATGTTTCAGCTTTTTATGATGGAAATCGGGTTCTGAATCTAGGGCTGGTCAAATCGATGGGCCACGCCAATATCAATTCATGCTGGGCACTGGATTAATTGTCGATAGGCGGGAGAAAAAGAAGAAAAAGAAATATCGGCGCTTTTCTATGAGATGTGAAAAATCGGCGAGATCGAGTCCCGAAGCGGAGTTGACCGTATCTTTGTGGAAAAGATGGGGTTCAAACTGCGAATTGGCGAGCCAGTGATTTATATAAGAAGAAGGCGTATCGCGGGGCCAATGTACCAGAATTTTGGTGGGCGTGCGAAAAAAAAAGATGGAGAAACAATGTGCTTCACACTGAAATGGAGTGACGGTTTGAACGAGGCTTAGAATCGATAGGAGAAGAGAGAAGGTTATTTTTTGATCACTCAAAGAAAATTGATTGTGAAACAGTTCACAATTGAGATTTGATTTTCTTGAAAGGGGCGGTTTTTTCTTAGCGTAGTGTGACCAAAACAGGCAGCGCCCGACATGGACCAATAATGTCGCAGCCAGGGCCATGGCCAGGAAAAAAGGGCATCAGCCGGAAAAGCGCGAGCTTTTTTTTGGCCAAACAGAGATTTTCAAATTAAGTCGGGCGACATTTCAATTCCCAAGAAGCTTTTTCTCGACCCAATTTGGAATCACTGGAACTTTTTTAATTGAGGAAGTGAAATTTTTTTCGAACTTCCTAAGTTGATTTATGATTTTCTGCTGGAACAAGAAAGCTTGTGCCTCCGTGCGACATTGCGAGAGAATGGGCCCGGTCTGGTGCCCTAACCGCCAACCCCTTTTTTCCCATCGAGGTGAAGTCTTGCGACGGCAAGTCAAAAACGGGAAGCGTGCTTGTGAGCATGGCAAAGAAAAAAATCGCGTGACGGCTCGGTATCCCTCGGGTGTGCCGGTCAAAGTGCAGGATATCCCGGGGAATACACTTTTTTTTCTCTTCGTAGTTTTTGATTATGACGTAGCGGGGAATGAAAGCGGAAATTGAGATTGTAGGGAGTTAGGTATTGGTGATAAAATCAAATTCGGGCACTCTTCTTGACTTACTGAAACCGATATCGTAAATGATCCAAGTCCGATCACAATTGTCGTATGTTTTTCATGAACGGCCCGTCCTTTTAATCACAATTTGTATCGAAATTAGCTTGCTTTCTGGCCATTGTGAATTTAATATTGATAAAGTTTCCCTAGACGAAGCCATGTGATATTTGAAACCAGAGGGCTTGTGAGGAAATTGGGATTTGTCGTTTGAATGCTGAACCTATGTCGCGGCACAAAACATAATTCAGCCAATAACGAAACAAATCAGTATCAAATTTGCGCATTTTTGCAGTCTTGCATTCGAAAACAGAGAGCTGAGGTGAACAGGCAAAATTGGTAAATCATACAGCCAGTTTTTAGAATTTTCTTGTCCGATTGATTTACCGCATTGCAAGCAAGCCTCCTACATTTCCGCGGATATGAAGTGAACACTTTTTGCAATTTCGAGTTGCGCAAGATGCCAAACGAAGTATTCATTATCTAAGCATTTTTACAACAGCTTGAAGATTTTTGAATAACACAGAACCATCTAGCCTAAATTTCTGTCTAAAATGCTCTGTAACTTTTTTCTTGACTAAAAAACAAGACCGGTCTCTGGCTTCTCGTCAAGGATACAGGAGACTCCCGCACACGTCGGCAAGAAGAAAGTCTTGCAAGCCGAGGATCCAAGGGTTGACAGACATGACAGCTTCCTTATCGCAGTTCCTTCAAGACAAGCCCGCCGCATCTCATAAAAATAAGATGTGTACGTTAATTGCGTACCAATCTTTATTTCACAATAAGGAGCATGTCTCTTATTAGCCATCTGCGCAAATCTTCTGAAATTGCAATTCCGCGAGCGCTATTTTTCTGGGTTCGGCAATCCGGTTGTAGCCGGTGAGCCGGGTCATCGCGGCTGCATGAAGGATCGCAACTGATGACAACCTAAATAAAAAGAATTTGTCAGCCATGAAGGAAGAATTCGATGTAGATATAATCATTCGTGAAACTTTCCCCAGATTTTTACCAAATAACCCATAAAATAATCTCACGCGTCATTTAATGACACTTAAACCCCTTCCCTTCCATCTGCCATCCAGATCCCGCACATTTCATGTTGGATTTCTTGAGAGGTAGCAATTCCACAGAGCTGAAGATTAGAACCGGTATGTAAGTTGGCTCAATTCCCACTTTGGTTTGTTTTATATCTTTCAGCAAATTTTCTAACTCTTGCAGCCATCAACGATGAGCCTCTTGGTCCCTTTAATATGGAACTCGTGGAACTTGCAGATCTCACCCGCGACCGCAAAGCACTCTCGGTCATCACACTGAATATCCAGAAAAAGCTTTTGAAACTCAATAAAAATGCAGACATTTTGAGAAGACTGAGTACCCTTATTGACAACAAGTCTTCTAAAATTAGGCCTGAAATAAGGAGGTCACATACAATGCACGCGTCTGCGTCGGATTCAGCACAGTACCGTATTCATATTGGCGTGCTTAAATGTCTAACCGTGATCGTTTATCTCTGTCAACATGGATCGCCCGAATTTCTACAGTGGCTCAAGCGCGAATACAATGTTATTATTTGCCCCATTGCCAATCTCTCTTTCCACCCAAAAACCGCGCACGCAATCTATCTGAAAATCGAGCTCGTGGTAAAGTACTGCGAAGATAAAGCCGACTCGGTGCCGATGCACTTGCCACTAGATCACATGAGGTCGGAAATGCTTGTTCATAGTCGGCATCCAAGTGTCGTTTGATTGTTAAAAAAGTGCCTTTCAGTTTGGACTGCCCTTTATTCCTCGGCTTTAAGAAAATATGGTTGTATAGCCAATGGGAAATGCAGTCTGTAAAATAGAGATGTTACCTTAATTAATGACTTACGAGAGTTCTTTCAATGGGGTTTTTCTTAAGGCTAGGAAAGTGTCATTTTTTTCTCGTAAATTGCATCGAGTCATCCGCAAAGTTTTCACAGCGGTTGCGGCCCCTATTCTCAAAAACCCCACACGCCACATGCCCCCACATCCCGAGTGGGGGGAGGAGGGAAAAATCATGGCGACTTGTTTGTGCATACCGAATGAAATGTAAAAGCAAGTACGATTATTAATTCAGACTTACGGAAAATTCCAACTTTTTTTCTTCTTTCGAAAATACTTTGCAAGAATGCCCTGGACTCGTGCTCGGTAATTCCCGCGCGGCTGTCACGCGAATTTTGAGACATTCCTCTTGCAACCACGGGGACGGCCAAGGCCCTTCTCATGGACCTTCGAAAAATAGAGGTAGCAAACATAACAAAAGGAGAATGGCTTTATAAATTTAAGTAAAAAAATCCTTTCTCCTAAGACTTACCCTTTTTTTTTCCATAAATGAAGTGAAGACCACACTCGCTTTACTCGTTTATTCCAACCTCAGCAAGCTTCAGAGCGGGCGGCAAACAATGTTTGGCTGGTGAACCCTGCCCCCTTTGCTTTTGCTTATCGCGATGGCAAAATCATATGAAAGAATCATATGATCACATCACGTGTATGACTTAATTGGAATTTGAAATAAAAGCTTCCGGATCTAAGTTCAATTGACGCCTAGCAAATACTTTCAAATGCAAGATCCGTGGTTAGACGCTCAGACACAAATAGATCGAAAGATTTGGAATTGCTTTTTTGTGCGTGTTGCGCGGCTTAAACTTGTCCCAAACAGGAAATCGCGGATTGCTTTTTTGCGGCGTGACTACACTAGCCCGCCACTGTGCGGGGTCACGTGCGGCGGGCGCGCCCCCTATTTGCGGTATATAAGCAATTGATTGCCGCCACCGTGTCTACCATTCCCTCCTTATCATAACACACAAAAATGCAGATTTTCGTTAAAACTTTGACTGGAAAGACAATCACCCTTGAGGTCGAATCCTCTGACACAATCGACAACGTTAAGTCCAAGATTCAGGACAAGGAAGGCATTCCACCTGACCAACAGAGATTGATTTTCGCCGGTAAGCAGTTGGAGGACGGCAGAACTTTATCCGACTACAACATTCAAAAAGAATCCACCTTGCACTTGGTTCTCAGATTGAGAGGTGGTATGCAGATTTTTGTCAAGACATTGACCGGTAAGACCATCACTCTCGAAGTTGAATCTTCAGACACAATCGACAACGTCAAGTCTAAGATCCAGGACAAGGAGGGAATTCCACCTGACCAGCAGAGATTGATCTTCGCTGGTAAGCAGTTGGAAGATGGCAGAACTTTGTCCGACTACAACATCCAGAAAGAGTCCACTTTGCACTTGGTGCTCAGATTGAGAGGTGGTATGCAAATCTTCGTCAAGACCTTGACCGGAAAGACCATCACTCTTGAGGTCGAATCCTCCGACACTATCGACAACGTTAAGTCCAAGATTCAGGACAAGGAAGGCATTCCACCTGACCAACAGAGATTGATTTTCGCCGGTAAGCAGTTGGAAGATGGCAGAACCTTGTCTGACTACAACATCCAGAAAGAATCCACTTTGCACTTGGTGCTCAGATTGAGAGGTGGTATGCAGATCTTTGTGAAGACCTTGACTGGAAAGACCATCACTCTCGAAGTTGAATCTTCTGACACCATCGACAATGTTAAATCCAAGATTCAGGACAAGGAAGGAATTCCACCTGACCAGCAGAGATTGATTTTTGCCGGTAAGCAGTTGGAAGATGGCAGAACCTTGTCTGACTACAACATTCAAAAGGAGTCTACTTTGCACTTGGTCCTCAGATTGAGAGGTGGTATGCTCTAGGGATATTTTTTTTTTGATTTCCCGCAGAATATATATAGGGTAACGTAATAACATATTTTCCGGGAATTGATTGATGTAATCTTTTTATTTTACGCAGTGGCCAATTCCAATTCAGCTCGCGCAACATTAGAAATGTTTGTGGCGAGCAACTCCTGAGCCTTCTGAAACAATCTTGTAATGCATTCCGGGCACTGGTGTCTTGAGAAAAGCTCTTTTGAAAGCTTCACATTGCGAGCGAATATGACAGCGTTCTTCTCGAGCTCGTAACTTTTGGAAAATTCGGTCAATATTAAGAGCCCTTTTGCCAACTTGCGCAAGTGATCTTTGCTAAGCTCCATTGAAGTCCATGATTGAAGTAATTTGTTGTAGTTCTCATTAAACGCGTAGCACGTTTTCCACGTCATCTCATGGCCACGTCCCTTGACCTCTTTCATCAATTCCAGTGACAAATCAAACAAGTCATCATCGAAAATATCGCGAGGGCAAGCATCGATGGCGCTCCCAATATACTTGAGGTAGACCTCCTCGCGAGCCCTATTGGAGTCTTCAGGAATGAGATCCGCTTCTTCCAAGTAATCATCCGATAAAACCGTCTGCATAATGTCAACATAAGTCTCGATCAATTGCCTATTTTGATGGAATTTCTTGACGAAGCCGCCTACAGTAAGTATCACGCCCAGCTGATACCTCTTATTGCGACGTTTGATTTCGGTTTGAATGGTCAGAGTTACTTGACCCATGAGTGCATCATCTGCCTTTAAAAAGTCGGAGTTTTGGAGAGAAATCGATACCAATGCTTCAAACACGAGTTCTTTTCCCTCCCAGGATTTTCCCTTGCACGATTCCAATACCATGGCGAAAAGTGGCGATACATCTTGTGCCAGGAGGTTGTCAATTGACTTACACACATCAACCACCGTTCTCGCCATAGTTTGTCTCACATTGTAGTTGTTGGAGCGAATGTTCACCTCGCAAATAGCAAAGATCTCTCTAAAGTAGAGTTTTACCGCACTGTTTCCACTGGAATATTCGACCCATTCCTTATCAAAAGCAGCACTGACATCAGATTCTGCATCATGTTTACCAACAAATGCCAAGGGCAAAAATGCCGATGCAACAAGATCGAACTTATCCGCACTGCCATACTTGCTCACTGCCTCTGAAGCAATGGCGGCGAGTTTTCGGATCTTGGCATCTTCGCCCTCGAGGTAAGTAGCCTCGATTCTCTTACTGTAGTCAACAAGGGCATCGACACTGGCGATCTTGCAACAGTGGCCGGCAGCTACTGCATATGACTGAGATACAGTGGCATTTCGATCGTCGAGTTGACTGACACAGAGAGCCAATAAAGTATCGCCAAACGGCTTGACGAGCATACCTTGTCGCGAAATAAGATTCACGACGACTCTGCTGCCACATACTTTCGACGGTAAACCGACAGATTTCTTCACCGCTTGTTTGAGTTGGCGCACAACTTCTGGCATCATTTGCTCATCTACTTGATTCAAAAGCTTCTCGATCGCGTCCATCATCGGAGAGTGGCCAAGACTCTGGAGCCGTTTGGCATCGACATCATTGCTATCAAGATTGTACTTGTCTGCATTAAGCACCAAGTAATTGACGACTTCGGGCTCTAGCGTGGACATGAGCTCAATGAAATTTGAAAGGAGAACGGGAACATGTTGCTTGATCGATCTGCCGCCAATCTCACAAAGTTTCAAAATCGTTTCGAGAGCAAATCCTCGCACGTCCTCAACGTCACTTAATAGACCCTTATTGCCGAGGAATAGCGGGATTAACTGATCTAACACCTCTGCAGCTTTCGACGTGGAAGCGTTACCGGTACTAAAATCTGCCGTTCGGATCAAGATGCGCGCGAGTGTCTTGGCCAAAGTTTGTCCCTCTTTCCTCACACTTTCCTTGATATCGTCCATGGATCTGAAGCTCATATTCCAGATTTCCTCAAGCCTAGACTCATATCTCTCCAAATTCTGAGTCTGCAAGAGATTGTTCAAAGCCACTGTACTGGCCTGTCTTACTCTCCACTCTTTACTGCCCATGCCTTTCAAAATTTCTTGCAAGATGTCATCGAAATACTCGGCGACAACCTTTGGCGTATCACCAATCAAGGATGTCCAAATATCGTTCATTGATTGCGAAACGCCCTGATTTGGATCGAACTTATACCGATAAAGTTTTGGAATCAAGCGACGGCTCAATGTCGGATTTTGGGTGAGCATTTCATCGAGACTCGACTTCGATAAGATAGACCCAAGCCCAAATGCCATGCCCTTTCTGGAAGACCAGAGCGCGTTGGATTTTGCCAACGACATAAATTTATACACCAAACTAGGATCGCCCACATCGGAAGCTAGATTTATCACATCCTTATATGTGGAGACTGAGCTATCGTGAGTCCTCAAAACGTCCTTGTCAAAGAGCTGAGTCTCAAGATCAACTGATCCCAGAGATAACGCGTGAGACGCTTTGGAGTCCGTGAATGACTTCAACAAACCTTTTACGAGCGTCTCCTTTAGATCGACATCTCCTAGATCGTAGACAATACTGAGTCCTCTAGCAGCGGCTTCCTGAACCAATTCATCACGATCCACCAAGAATCGCATGAATGCACTGTGTATCTCGGTCGATTTAGACTTAACAAATGGATCGCTTGCTAGGTATTGAACCATGGCGAGGAGCCAGATACAACCCGATCTACGCAACGCTGGCTTGCTTTGTGCAGTCGCAGCCAATATGTGATTCAAAAGCGGTTGAACACGGCCTGTAGTCAGCGGTACAAATTGAAGAGTCTGGCCCTGGACGTCGAAATTCTGTCTCAATATTTTCGACAGCCAGCCTCCAGCTAAAATCAGAAGTGCATCTCCGCATGTGAAAATGAACTCGATTTGTTTCGCCGTGTGCATCTCAAAGATCCTTGACTCGATCGGCAATAATTCTTCGTTGGCGGAATCGTAAGATGAAGGCAAGGCCAATGCAATTTTACTCAATGCGATGACAGAATTTTCATGCGATGATTTAAGTTTCAGTTCGATCTTTTCCGTGAACTTACAGAGGTAAGCGATAATATCATTTTTCAAGGTCAATTGGGGGCCCAATGCGCCAAAGATCGCAAGCTGAGAAAGTCCTTCTATGCATGTGTCATAAAGCCGGATATCATCTAAGGAGGATTGCACAATCAGTAAAAATTGCTCAAAAAACGTGAGATCAAGCTGTTGAACACGCCCCCTTAAGGCGAGTTTGGCGATGATATGCGCTGTCACAGAAATGTACTTCTCCTTGTGGCTAGAAGAGGATAGATTTGCCAGGAATGAGGCAACGATTTCGGATACCACATTCCAATTGTTGGACTCATGAGTGGCGATAATACTCAAAGTTCTCGATGCATCTTTCAATACTGCAGGAAGTAAAGTTTTCTCCTTGAGAATTTCAACTTGCCGGGGAATCGTGGCTGAAAGCGCACCGATAATTGAAAGTGGCGCGAGTGAAACTAGCAAGGCGAGCACCGAACCGTAAGTGAGATCTGCATTGTCGACGGCACTACCGAAGAATTGCCGGTAATAACCATCGAAAATTATCGACATGAACGAAAGAAAAGGGGATGAGGGTACTTCCTCGGAAGCATGCATTGACGTATCAGAGACAGATACTATCTCAATTTCGGAAATCAATAATCGACGCACATCTTCGTCAACTTCCACGGCCTTTGCCAATCGGCGGTCCCAATCTTCGTCCACCACGACAACAGTTGACTTCCCCTTAATTGCCTGCATGACCAAAGCGCTGAGAGTAAATTTGATCGCTCTACCCAAGCATCGACGAAAGTTGGAGGATTCGTCAGATTCAAGTATGTGTTGAAGAGCCGCCACAGATTCTGCAAATGTGGGGAATATCGTTTCGGAACGAAGCCCTAAGTATTCACGCGAAGACGTGAAACCTGGCGTGTTGGACGCACGAAGTAAATTGAAATGGTACGGGTGGAGACCCTTTTCAGTCTCTTCTCTTGTTTCCAAATTGTTCTCCTTAGTTGTTCCGTAAACGCATAACATTCTTGCTTCGGCATCCTCAAATGGAAACGTACAATTCAAATGCTTTATGGCAAGATACTTACAAGCCGCAAAATTTCCCTCGGTACGCGTTGATTGCAAGTACCCCCTCAAAAGCGACTTGAAGTCGTTTCTGCAATCTGGCGAAAGATTTGCAAGATGAATAGTTAATCCAGAAAGCACCCCTTGAAGTGCCGGCACTAGATCGGATGATTCGCTTTCCAATGAAGCATAGAGGAATTTCACGTAGGTCAAATCTTCGAGCCATAACGCGGGCGAATTCCGAAGCACATCGCCTAGCGCCTCATACTGTAATTCACGCAGAGAAACTGCCGCCCGAAAATTGGTGATTCGTGACGCATCCATCTGTGGCCATCCTTCAGAAATTATTCCCTCTTTCAATTTCAGCGCTACAGCCACATCAAAGTCGGTGAAATGCACATCTTTCAATGCAGTCACCTTGCGCACGAATGTCACAGCAGTCTGGCGCAACTTTACGTAATCTGACGAAAGGCCTTCGTTGGAAATCTCATGAAGACGAGGGTGATGCATGACACACGAACTCTTACACAAAATCGTCAAGATTCTTTCCTGAAGTGTCGTTTTGACGGGCGGAACCGCATCACCCTTCCCTAAAAATAATTCCACAAGTGAATTGATCAACTGTTCATTTTCAAGGTCCACAGTAAGCTTTTTGTATCGCGCATAAGAAGTTTCGGCAATGGCTGATACCGAATCGGTTGATGCCACAATGAGCGGCAACGCCAAATATGCATCAGAAAAGCCCACTTTCATGAACTCTAGAATCCGAGATTTTGTAGCCGAGATCTCATCGTACGTCTTGTAACTAATACCTGCATCCTTTGTGAAAAACGCCGAATCGGTGACGCTTAGTCCAGGAGACTGGACTGGATTCGGATTGATGTTCGGCTGGAGCATGAAAAACTGAGCAAACTTGAGACAGAGAAATGCCTCATCATTGCTATTTTCGTCAATGTTTCCATTTCCCTCACCAAATCCTAGTGTCTCGCGCATATTTTCGGCTGCCGATGTATCTGCCTCAGGAGCCTTCCACGACCCTAATAACTTTACGAGAATACTAAACAATCTCGCGGATACTGTTAAAGAAGATAAACTTATACCATCGATAACCTTGGGAATCAATTCAGCTTGTGCTTGCGGACTCAATCGTTCGATTCCCTTGGCAACGAAAAGCAACGAGTATAATCGTACCGATCCGGAATCGGCACCCACAGGAACTTTAGGCGATTTTGCCTGAACAAGTAAGGTTTCCACCGGCAATTGTAGGTTACGAGCAGCAGTTATTCTTGGAAATACGTTCTGGATCGTTTTGAAAACCGCTTGACGAACTGCAGAATCAGGGCTAGCGAGTTTTAGGATTAAGGGGGCTAAAAACAGACCAAGGCTTTTCTCTAATTCCAATTCAGACTCAGCAAGTGCGAGCCGCAAGTCTACTTTATTCACTAGATCGAGCTCACTAGATGACATCGTATAGAAATTTGAATTGGTCTGCGGAGGTTGGTTCTGGATTGGTGGCGGCTAAAACGAAAGATATGCGATATTGATTGGCAGGAGAATTGACAAGGCCAATATCTAAAAACAATGGATTTTAAAGAGAAGTCTTAATTCAATTTGATCTTTAATTATGCCAAAATTGATGTGTAAATTGGGTGGCAAGGAAGAAAAGGATATTAGATTTCAATACTACATTGTGGCGGCGGCGAATCTGGAGAGCGCGTCACGTGATACGACGCGTCAAATGAAGGTCAGTCGGTGGGAAAAATCGGTCATCAAAAGAATCATGTAATATTTCCAGATAAATGAGAAGTTTTCCTTACTTTATCGAAACTTTGGGTCTATTCAATTGCACTTGCTCATCAGTCGTTGAGTCTCTTCATCACAAATGAGTTTCGGCCCAACTATGTATGCGAGGTCGAAGTAATAAAGTAAGATCAAAATTGCAACTTTTCGATTTTTACACGTATCCATAAAGTGAGTCTTAAAGTTTTCAATCATATCGCCCTTCGAAGCTTTTGGCCAAAGTATGACTAGGTTACGTTCTTGAGGGGCACACGCTCACAGGAGAAACGCAATGGGATTCTAAAAATAGTGATGAATATGGAAAAGTATCCGAATGTTTGATAAAAGGTTTTCAGTTCCTATAATGATTAATTTTCTTTCTTGTTTAAAGGGATTACATGCTATTTGAGATCAAACGAGTCCGTAATGCTGTCTCTCTGATTCAACATAGACTTAAAGATCTCTCTCATCAATCACATAACTGCTCTTGACATTTGAAATCTTTCGAAATTTTTTTCCTTCTAAGAAGCTGATGTTAGATTTGAGGATCATTCTCGAGTCACATCGATGAAAGTCACCTGCTTCGAGAATAGATTGGAAAAGCGTTTCAAAGGACACTAATGAACCTCAAATTGCAAAATAGAGAACCGAGCACCGACTCTGGTAACTATAAAGATCTCTGTTATACATAAATGACTCATTCATAATCTTTCACGTTACCAAACGGTATGCACGATATCCTGCACATTTCCACGATCCTACAAGGCAATTATTGCCACGAGGCTGTGTTATGGCTGAGTTTACGTGTGCACAGCCTTTTTGAGCCAAAGCGGCGAAAATTACCTGAATTGCTTTTTTACCCCAACTTTTGAGAACGGCTGTGTAGTTCAGATCCGCCTCAGAAAATTTAAAGTTAGCGAGTAGCAAAGGCTGATTCGCATTTTACCGCAACACATGATATGTAACCTTATGCTTAGTAATGAGGGGATTATCACTCACGCCATATTTGCCTTTTATCGCGGGAACTACTTATAGTATAAAAGTCCCGCTTTTATGTATATCGCCGCGAAATTCAGAAAAAATGATGCTTTTTCTTCACCACATTTCAAGACCTCTACTTCCTCAATCCACAAGACCTGCTTGTCTCGGAGTTTTTTCACGCCCGAATGATTGACAGGTGCCGTTTTCGTCATCACCCCACCATCATTTTTGGAAAAGCAATGACATCGCAGATTCTGACTCTGTCTCAACCGGACGAGTTTCCTGACAAGATATTGACGTGAAAAAAAGAAAAAGAAAATTCTTAGATAGGAGATGTCAGCTACAATCGATCAACACTTTTGAAGGACTAGCATTACAATAATCTCCCATCATAACGGTTTTAGCTAAAAGAATTCCCAGCTTGAAAATTGATTCATCAAGAGCTGTATCAGAATTTGCATTCTATACTCATACCCATAGTGGGGGTAGTCGTTTTTGTTTTTCTTTTTGTTAGCGGTCTCATGCGCTCAAGAAATCATGCTATCTGCGGGACTATCTTACGTGCAGTACCAGAATAATTGGACTGTCATAGGACGCCGCGCTAATCAGTCACACACATGACCAATACAGAAAACAATTTCTTTTTCGAGTAATTTGATAATTCTGGCTGCGAAATTCTGAAAAGCCATTGTTAAAGACGTCGTATTCACCCCACTTTTCCCGGAGAGGAAGCGGTGTGCACACAAACACAGTGCGTCAATTCGACTGCAGATAGGTCATTGACGTGGCGGTTTTGCCGCATGGATGCAAAAAAAAGCATTAGCAAGAAGTGCTTTTTCATCTTAGCGCTTCCAGCTCACCTAAACGAAAAATGCCTCATTCTTTTTCTAAAGCTATAAAGTCTAAGATTTCTGCTCTTGGATTCATTTTGCATTTTCATTTCCACACTCAAAATGAAATTCTCCATCGCCCTAGTCCTTAGTCTCGCTGGTCTCGCCGTTGCCTCGCCCACGGGAAAATGGAAGTCCCATAAATCGAATTACCACGCCAATTCTACAACGGGAGAGTTCAATGGTGGATTTCATAACCAAACAATTGCTGGAGGAAACTTCACTATGGGAAACTATACAAACTCTTCGAGTCCAGTAGCTGAATACAGACAACCTGAGGCCAGTCCTGCTCCTCCCACTCCAGTACCAAACCTTAATAATGGTACTACGGGAAACAGCGTGAACAACACTACTGGTGCAAATCCTGACCAGAATAACGCTGTGATTAGAAATATCGAGAGCTTGCTTCAAATGATTGTTGCTGACGTTGATCGTTTAGCAGCGGCTGCCGGTGCCGACTCAAACCTGATGTTTGCAAGAATGGGCATTTCCTTCACGAAGAGAGAAGACTCTGACGATATTGAAAAGAGAGATATTTTGAGCGTGAATTCTGCCGCGGGGAACTTGATCGTTGACGTGTTGGGCCAGTTGGCCAAATTGGGCGCCACTGCAGGTGTATCATTGCTTGGCAGTCTCCTGTCGGCATTCATCTAGAGAATGTTTAGATAAATTGAAGAAGAAGGTGGGTTGAAGGTTTGGTTTCTGTTAATATAAAATTAGCCCGGTGAATATAAGGGTGTTGTTTATGTTTTTAAATTCATTTTTCGTCTGTACCTTGATCAATGAGTGTCTCTATTTAGTGCTAGAAAAATATTTAGCATCAAGCGGTGGCGAAAAAAATTGTTTGAATTGTTTAGTATTCATTATAAAATCCAAGATTTGACGTGAGACCGTATACCGCGACCTGGGGAAAGCCGGAAGCTCGTTCGTGCAGAAATACTCAAAATTGCACGCAATGAGGAATGAAGAGTTTCGGATTCTCGTTCAGGAAAAAAATGTCGCTTTTTAATCACAAGGGATTCGTATCGAGTCGATTTGCAGCGCAGAAAATTCCGATTTCTCGATCTCTTTATTTCGCCTCCTACGCTTTGGTCGTCTCCGCGAAGGCGTATAATGGCTGCTCGCATTTGATACACCAGTGATCTTTGGAAAAACAATTATGACAGTACCCCAGACCAACCCCCAGTAAATCGGCATTAAAGTAAGTACTCTTGCCATAAGGCAACTTACCTTTAAACAATTTCAAATACACTTTTAACTCGTGATGCAGCCGGTAAGGCAGAATTTGAGGTCTGGACATAATGATGTACGCTTTACAAGATCCCTCGGGTAACAAATTTTCCAAGACTGTCGAGCACATCGCGGGACTACAGTTCGAATAAGGCACGCGTAAATGATACTCGTAGTAATCGAGGTTATTATGGTAAAAGTCGAATTCTTTGAAACGGCCCTTGGAGTTGGTGCGCAATCCTTCCTCAAAAATTTGCATTTGCTTGTTCACAGCAGAGTTTTGGCTCTCCAATGAACCTTTAATCTTGTACACCTTGGTGATTCCAATTTCAAAGAGCTCCTTAGGAAGCAGTTTGTTCTCCTCCAGGCCCGGACGCAAGAGCTGTGTTATCACGTGAATCCAACCCGTGCGTAAATCTAAGCGGGCGACGGCATTGTCTATGTGGTGGGAGAGAATACGGGCTTCGATGCACTTTTTCGTCGCATCCATGTACTTCTTCAAATCCTCGACCCATCGAGCTGAGTTTGCCGCTACATTAGCAGCATGCGTTCTCTCATTTGCCGAAAACGTATCATAGCCCATCACCGTTTCGCGTGCTCTCCCAAACGCATCCAATAACAGAACAACGGTTTCTTTATATTTACCCGCAATTTCAGCGAGATCATGATTGAGCTTTGATGCATCTTCTTCGGTACAGCTGTCATCATCTGCATCCGCGTCACTTTCCTCGTCTGAATCATACTCGACACATGAATGGACCACTTTTGGCCGCGGGATCAAAATAACCTCATTCTCAAACCGCAGAGTCTTCTTCGCAATAACCCGCAGTGCTTCGCGAGGCAGCATCTCGTTCAACCTATCGAAAACCCGTTGGCGCAAATCTTCCGGATAAAGTCCGTAAAAGACAGCCTTTAGTTTTTCCCAGCGTGCTTCTTCCTGGAGTCGAGGCGACTGGGCCACGAAACTTTCGGCCTCCGGAGGTAAGATCAAGTTTTGATTATAGAGCATGGATATTGTCGGCACATCCGGGTGAACGGCACCACTAGAGTTATCACGGATCCAGGGCAATTCTTTCACTGCCTCTGTGATTTCGAAATTGCCGAAAAATGCTAACGGGCGGGTTGCAAATCCCTCATATTGAACCGGATTCGAATTCTCGCAGTCTTCTCCAGGCTCAGATTTTTTCGATAATGGCGTACCGAGCCTCAATGCTTCAACCTCTTTTCGAAATTCCTCTACATTTACGAACTCCTCGTCAGAATCTTGATAGGATGAGGCGGTGAGTTCGGCGGTTTTCTCGCTGATACTCGACTCAATTGATGGAGTGAGGGAACTATTTGACATTACACAAAAAAAACTGGTTTTTTTTTTGGAGATTTAAGCACGAATGAAGAGATTCTATTCAAAAAAAAATCAGGCTTGAAAATCAAAGACTGGGGAGAAGAAAGGAGAAGAGAGCGGGAAATTAAGGGGCTTGCCCGGTCGCGTGCCTTCTTGTTATATTGATCCTATGCAGTATGGTAATGTGTTGGATGTCAATATTGAATGCAGGATCAACTGGATCCTGAAATTCATTCCAAGAATTACTTCTGTCCAAGTTATATTCCTCTAGCCTAAGAGTAACTTCCAAGAAATCCAAATCATCAGTATTAGTAATATTGGTAGACATTGAAGAAATGTTACCTGATGATAATGGAACTGAAGCTGAGTCCATGATAGGCTCTACTGAAGGAACAGCAGGATTTCTTGAAGATGTAGGCTCAGTGATGTATGTAGACATCTTTGAAGAGGAATCTTGTTCACTCTCGTGAACTACGAGTAGAATGTTGTAAGTAGGCTAACCCCTTGGTATAGGGCGTCTCGTAATAATAAAGTATATAGAAGGTTAAGTGGTTAGGTTAAGACTAGTAAGTGCTGTCAGTTCTTTCTTAACTAAGAAGATTATCCAATTAGCAAGTAGTACCCACATATGGGAATCAGGCCAGCACATGAAATATGAGAAAATGAAACTGTAAATTTCATTGAGCCTTATACACACACCATAGAGTGTGCATAGAGTGCTATTTCTTCAACATAATATATTCTGTGAAATGTAGAATAACTTGAAAATCAAAGAGAATATAAACATTAACAATTTGCTATAGGGCCATTTGATCAGTGTTTGCTTTCCAAAAAGTACTGATCTTCCTTTGGGATATACTTTCTCCTCTCGGCAGCTGCGAGCATTTCACAATTGACATTTCCTCCCAATTCGAGTGAACCCATGAATACACCTGACCGGCCGACAAAGATTATTAACTGCCCTTCAATCATGGAGGTTGCAGCTAAAGAGCAGCTCTGGTCTCTAAGGGAAACAAAAGAGAAAAAAGGAAATCTGAAATTGATGAGAAAGCAACATATTTCTATGGGACTGAGTGAGACTTCGCACTCAAATGAATGATGACAAATTATGACGAAGTTGATAACTTCCTCAAAAATTATTCGCAGTATATCTTTTATATCTATTCCGATTATTCATCATACTCTTTAATAAAAGTCCGACTTGGCATCCATTGATTGAGGGATATATTTACCGTTGAATTAGCTTGTCAAGTCTGGTATTGTCGCATGACATGAATCAGTCGCCAATGTTTGGCAACTAATTAAATTCTGTTCAAGACTCTTCATCGCAAAGTTGAGTATTACTATTTTTCCCAACTGCAAGCACGGAGCTCCTTTATGAATGGTGCAATCTTCCTTAAATCATCCTTATTATCTCACAATTTCACGCGGTCTTGTACTCACGCAAGATCACCGGCACCGACGATGGCGGCAACGCTCCCAACTCGGTCACCACCTTATTGATATAGTGTGGTGGAGTCAAGTCGTACATGATATTCAAAAGATTGAGCTGAGGAATCTGTTTCCAATCCTTCAATGGCGCCGCGTCCACTTCGGTCAGCATCGCGTCCTTCTTGTCCGCGGCCTTACCATTGTTATTACCCTGTTTCCTTGTCGAGGCGGAATCCTTCAGCTTGGCTTCTTCCTGCAGCTTGATGAATTGCTCGAGCGCCGTAGATTTCCGTTGCGGCGGAAGTTTACTGTCCAAATTGCCCAAAAGGTCATCGGGATCGGCCAATTCGTTGGTGGAAACCGAATCCAACTGGACGCGGTCGGAAAACTTGATCAGCTCGCAACAAGTCAACACGGAGATGTTGCGGCGGTGACACATCATTGCCACCATTGCCGTGCCGACCCGCAGGTACAAGTAGCCATTCGAAAGCATGGCGTGCGCGCCCAAAAACGCGAGATCAACGTCCTGCAACTCGGTCGACAGCAACTGATTGATGAGCACATAAGTGATCTTCAACTTCTCCTGGGTGATTGAGGGGGCTGGCACCGCGCGGCGCACCGAGATTTGACTGGCACTGTCACTGACATCGATCTCGGAGTCGTCGCTGCTATCTTTGTCCACATTCTTTACCTTCGTCGCCACTAATTCCCTCAACATCTTTTTACCCTCGAACAACGGGTGCGAGTCGACAATCACCAAATTGAACGACTTGCCCTCGTCCACTACACAGTGACGGAAAAGTTTGAGAAGCACTTCGGAGTGGCCAAAGGTCAAAACAGTACATCCTTCGGTGATATGGTGTGACGAATTCTCGATAATAAGTTGGTCAGAAAGTTCGATACGTTCACGGAGATATTCATCGATACGCGTGATCAAGATCTGTTTCGCGTCGCGTTCGGGCGTGTCGATAGAGATCAAGGAGATTTCCTGTTTGAGCCAGCGGATACCGTTACCCATCGATAGAGAAAGAGGGCGTGCGCTCTTCAAGTACTCGATCTGGTGTGAAAGGTGGCCCGTCAAGTGCCGGGTCAAGGTGGTGTTTTCCGGGGTCACGTAATCGCGAATCACCGCCTGGAACACCTTCAACATTTCTCTCAATCTGGCGGTGGATCCGGCAATCTTATGGCTGGAGAAATTCAACGATAACGTGAGAATCGCCGGGTGAACAATATGCGATACCGTGGGCAGCGAAGCATTACGTTGCTCGCGCGTTTCCAAATGACTGAAAAGCGCGGGAATTTTTTTAGTCTCATGTTTATATACTGCTTGACTAAGTTGCTTCTTCAAGTTTGTAGCGGTAGCCTGCAGCTTCTTCTTATCGATTTTCAGCTGGGCCATTTGTTCCTGCTGTTCCGGCAGGATGCCCGCCGCCTCCTTTTGTGCAGCTCGCTTGGCGGCCTTCTCGCGTTTTTTTAGCTCCTTGAGCTCCTTGTTCGAGAGTTTTTCGGGCTCTTCGATCTTCACGCTTTTTTCCACTTTTTCCTCCACCATTATGTGATTTTTCTGGGAAGTTTAGCCTCTACGATTCGATGGACAGATTTCAATGGATGAGTTCGCGTTCGATGCAGGCGTTTTCTCGAGATGCGCCCTCGACTCATTTGAGACTGCATAGTAACTACAGAAGAGTAATTCAGTAGATGTAGAAAATTGGAAAGATATCGTGACAAATGAGTCGATTTTTGTTTTATTATTCTCCTTTAATTTAAAGATTGTATATAGACCAGCGAATTAAATACTTGTCTCTCTGGTAGCGCACGTCTAGTGAATATATGCTCCATTTGATCAAAGACGTCTTGAAGGGATGCAAAATCTATATGAATCTCGTCAAAGTTAAGCCTTTTACAAAAGCAACGCCAAAAGGGAAATAACAGCTATGGAATATGCAACTCTGATTGCTGGGGAGCCCTCGGTATATACCGAAACAGACGCAGTAAGAGGATACGACGTTGCAGTTCCGAGGGAAGACACAGTGAAAGATGTCGCGATGCTGCCAATTCCATTGCTGGTGACCTCTGATGATAAAGCTGAAATCACTGCAATGCCAGAATTAAAGTCATGTGAGTTTGGACTGCTTCCACTGAAGCTTTGTCCAGCGCTTTGTGCACCATATTGTCCGAGTTTGCTGCTATCGGTTTCGCTACTTGACGGCTTATCCCTTGAACTAGACTCAAAAGGATTTCTGCCATCAGCATCTAAGTTTGATCCCAAGCTCGAGTCTGTACCTTGCGACGTAAATCTAGTATTCGTTCCAGACCCTGAGTCCACACTTTGTCCATCTGCACTTCCAGAACTACTGCTGCCATTCATGCCAGAAACCGACCCTGTACCATGTGCATTTGAAACATCGCCATTTCCGTCCTGAGTGCCAGTTCTAGTTGGATTACCTTGTGAATTCAAGCTAGAAGAATCACTACCAGTTATATTCGGGCTGAATCCTGTTCCTTGCAGTCGGGATCCATCAAAATTGCCAATGGCACCACCACCAAAGCCGTATGACCCGCCTGCCGGGCTTCCTGAGCCAGACTCAGACCTCGATCCCGAACCAAACCCGTGGGTATTATTTCCAATTGTATTTGCATAACCAGACCCCGAATCTGAGCCTGAGCCTGAGCCTGAGCTTGAGCTTGAACTTGAACTTGAACTTGAACTTGAACTTGAACTTGAACTTGAACTTGAACTTGAACTTGGGCTTGGGCTTGAGCTTGAGCTTGAGCTTGTGTTTGGGCTTGGGTTTGGGTTTGTGTTTGCGCTTGGGTTTGCGCTTGGGTTTGCGCTTGAACCTGAACACTCATCTGAACATGTCGCTTTTGCGCCAGGCTCTACAGAGCTTCTGCTTATTATGCTTGAATTTGGCTCCGAGCTTAAGGTGATGGAGCTATCAGGATTTCTATCGCTAGTATCCGAGCCTGACCCAGAGATCTGGGTCTTTGTACCTCCTGATTTGACTTCATTCATATCCGAACCAGAAGTTGGCGTCGATAGTGTGCGGAGCAAATCAGAAATGCACGTGCTCATTTCAACTGCCTTTTCAGACTCCCTGTCACTTTTCGAAATAAGCGAGGACATCGAAGGAGAATTGAAAATCAGGCTCGTTTCCAGCGAACTTGTGACAGCCGATTGGCTCGATTTTGTGCTCAAAATAAATTCACCTTCACTTCTGCTTCCTGGGGTTGCATCCGAATATCCTTGCGTGGGCGAAGAAAATTGAACAGAAGTTCTCTTATCACTCCAATCTAACAGCGAGCTAAACGGCACCAGCGAGTACGTCGAGTTCCAACCGCCGGACAAAAAAGGTAACCCCGAAGATCCCGCCGTATTCATATATCCCGAGCTCGATAGATCAGACGATGAAACCGTGACCGAATGGGAAGCAATCGAGCTGACGGAGTTCAGCCCCAGATCATATCCATAACCATATGTCAGCTTTGAGGCAGCAGAGTCAGATCCCTCAGAAATCGGCGTGCCTGCGGAATTCACACTATTGAGATTTTTTGAAGAGCCCCCGACTTGATAAGCATTCAGCACGCTAGGCAAGACTGATGATTCGGATGAATAAGTCTGGGTTTGAGAGAAATCATTTGATATTAACGTACTCTGAATCCCCAGAGATATAGATACATGAGACTGAGACAGTGCAAAAGAAAAGACGTCGACCGAAGAGCTGGAAGAGGCGGTTTCCGTAATCATCGCTGTGATGCTGTCAAAAAAGTTCAGCGACCCATCAGATTGCACGCTCTCTGATAGATCTGAAATGGAGTTCGCCGAATTGCTGATGGAAGATGAAAATAAGCTTGAACTCGATGGAACCAACAATTCCGGCGTTTCAATCCCGTCGGTACCGCTGAAAAGCGTCGTCGTAGTGTAGCTGCCCGTCCACGTGCTTGTAATGGTACTGCGTGGCACAATAATCTGTGGGGTCTCGAGTCCGTCTGTACCCGTAAATTGCGTCGTGGTCGTGTACTGATTGGACCACGTGGACGTCGTTGTGCTTCTCATCGGGACTTCTAAAACGACAGTGGGCGAGCCGCCGTCGGTGGGAGTAGCCGTTGTGGTACTCGTGTATGAGTTAGTCCAGTATGAAGTAGAATAGGCGAACGGATACTCGTACACAATTGTGGGTCTGCTACCATCAGTCGGAGACACTGTTACCGTAGTGGCCTGGGTTAAGGTTCCGTAGGAAGTAGCGTAATCGTAGGGCAATTCCACAATAATGAATTCGGTGGACCCCTGAGTACTAGTGGTGGTAGAAGAGTCCATATAAGTCCAGTACGTGGTCGTTGTCACGTAACAAATATCCGGCTGCGAGATCTGGTAGATCAGCGAGCCGATATCTGAATGCTCGACTCCGTTGGGATCCGTGAAAGTAAGCTCCATTTGCGCGATATTTCGGAGGTTCATGTAGTGAATTTCGATGGGATAGTAGTAGCCTGCAGTGAGCACTGCTGAAACCACTCGATGTTCGAACGCATAGTTAATGGTGGCGGAGGACGCAACATTCTCCGAAACTGTACCGCAGCAGCTTCCGGTTGATCCAATGACAAAAGTCATGCCGTCGTCAGCAGTGAAGTCGAAGGTATAGTTACCGGAAATTTCAGCGTAGAAATACCCGAGCAATTTGGCTGAGAAGTTCGAGTAAGTGAGGTAGTAATCATAAACATAACCATAATAAGATCTCTGGCCATCAGGAGCAAGAATATAGAAGTTTGCCTCTGTGACATTATAGGTGTATCCAAGAACGCCGTAATCAGCATATATGGCAATGGTATGGTAGTCGTCCACGGGCCAATCGGTGTATAAGGGCATATTATAGAACGTGACGTCAAATCCGTGCCCTGTTACCGAAGTCAAGGGACATCCAAGCGTTTGTGCAAACGCGGATCCGATGAAGCTGAAGAAAAGGATGATGTAGAGCATTCTGAGCTCGAGGGCGCTGACTTAAAGGCGGCAATATGGAACGCACCAGTGAGTCTTTTATGAGTTAAATTCGGGATAACTTATCCAACAATAGAGAGATAGAATCATCATGAAAGAAAGAGGCCTTCGCTACATATATGCCTCTCCTCGCTAAATGCAAGATTTTCGTAAAAGCCGAATTTGGAAATGAGATAGCGGCAAAAATTCCACGCAGCACGCCCCATTGGTCACGTCAGCCAACGGCCGGTTAGCCAGAAAAGACGAGTGTACATTTCCGGGCGTTTGGCGAGCAAATTAAGGCGGGCTAATGCATGACTTTCGCTTGGCGTAGTGTATACGAGGAAGAAGAAGAAAAAGTGTATTCTGATTTGCTGCGGTTGATTATCAACTGAGTGGTTTGCCTGCATTAAGGGAGGATAAGCCCCGGTGAGGTATAGGACCACAGCTAATCTCGTAATTGCCCTCCTCAATGAAAAGTGATAATATCGTTGATTTTTACACCAAAAAAATGGAGTGACGCAATCTCGCAAGAAAACTTATCTTTGCTAAAGTACACGTTAGGAAAAATTTTACTTGGTTTAGATGAGCATTGGCTAGCGTATTTTACTCACCATGCTGCCGCGCCGCACCGCACTGAATTGGCTGCAAGCAACCGCCTTCGCCCTCTTCTTCTTGTCGACCACGCTTCTTAAAAAATTTCAATAATTTCTTGGTAACAAAATGAATGCAATCTTTCTATTCGAAAATGTTTATGGAGTGAAAGCTTCCTTGAAGACGAGAATGTTGCAACCACTACGTATACTAGGAAATTGTAATCTTCTCCGGCATCAATCAAGAAGTATTAGGCGCTGCAGGACATTACAAAAGTGAATAACTCCGGGGTGAGGGGCGAAAACGTTTCGGAAAGTTCTGGGAAATTTTTCTCAAGTACAGGAATCACGTCAAGACTAGGTGCATGGGAGTGCCGCTCACAGGTCACGTAACAATGGGGAAAGGACCCAACTTAGGTAAGGAAATCCCGCAAGCATGGCCCTTTTCGGTGTTTGATTGATCCTGGTAGCGCATCTCTTTCAGAACTTCATTCGAAATGATTGGTAAAACCCTTCGATAAGGCATTTTGATCCATTTCATCGTTGCCCCGCCCAAATTACCCGATCCAGTGGGGATTGCTATTCCTGTACCTGGAACTAAAAAAAAATGGCGTGATCACTTTCAATATCCAGCATGGAGAAAAGCGCCTTTCATATACTCGTATTGACAGACGAATAGGGGCAGCCACCTATGAATGCATTGCTAAAACGAATGCTTCCAAATCATCAAATGAAATTCGCGGTGAAAGCCTATAATATTCCGGGAAAGCGAGTAGCATAAGGTTTGAGTGAAAATATGCAGCATCGATGACCTCTCTTCCTTGCATTGTTGTAAGGCTAGTAAGGCTGAGTATGCCTCTTTTTTCCAAGCACGCGGGTCAAAAAGCGTGCAACTATTTACGTAAATGAAATCCCCACAGCAATCGTTACTGACCATTCGAAACACAAAAAGGAAGACCACAGATAAAATGTAGTCTTCAAAATTCAAACATTAGCTTCCATGTCAATGGATCTCAATTCAGCGACGCGATTCAGTATTGTGTCACGATACTAGACCCTGAGTATACTCGAAAGAAAAGCACAATGATAAAGCTAAAAAAAGTATTCTCGAATAGAGTCCAGTGTACTAAGGACGTTTTCTTGCCCTGAAACACATTTTTGACTCTTGACAAAGGCTATGCATAGGTATGAGTGATCAATTTGCTCATTTGAAGCACTGTTTACGAATATCACTAAACTCGCTCCGTTAGCATTTTCTACTTCGAACATGGACTAATCAATATTACAATAAAAATATTCTCGTCACGATTGTTTCTATTAGTTGAAATCATCCGCTTTCGGATGAAATTAGTAAACTTGCCTATTAATTCTACTCCCAAATCTTAGTGACTCTCGCTTAATTCTCCATAAGCGCCTCTCTTTTTCGTCGTGTCATACAACCGCACGATCTTCTCTAAGTTCTGATCATCAACTTGCGAGAACGCAAAGCCTCTTTGCTTTTTGATTCTCTGCACCTGCCTGACCTTGCGAATTGCTTTTTCAAACTGCTCCATTCTAGGCCTGTAATCCTGAATATTATACTTCTGAATCTCTTGCACATAGTGGTAACTTTCAGGACTATGAATTCTTTTGTAAAACTTCCATGCGAAGTCTCTAAGTAAACAAAGCATCGAAATGCCAAACACGGCAGCCCAGAATACTATACTGGGGTAAGTATGGGCCAAAATGCCGCGGTACTCGGTAGAAACGTTGATGAGCGGTGCGATGGTGGCATATGCGGGAAACCATACGAGCCACAAGAGAAATGAGCCAGGGATTGCCACGAGAGTGAATTTCGTCCACATCGTCACCACAAGTGCCGCTTTTCCCAATGCGGTAAGCGTGCACGTCGTATACAACATCGTCCCCCACGCCCAATTGTCAGCCACGACGCCGTTCGGGAGATAAGTTGTCGATGAATTGAGCAACATCATACAGATGAAAATCAACCCGGAATGAAAGAATCCATTGATGATCCAGCCCCAGAAAATCGTCACGTTAAAGAATTTGCGCTGCAATCCAAGCTGGTATAATTGTGGGTATCGATCAAGCAACCGCGCGCTAACAAACTGGTCGAATACACCCATAATAAAGGGTGGGAGCACGGTAAAGAGCACATTGTAAAAAGTTAATGTCCACGACTCAACAAGCGACTGGCCCGAGAACGCGTTGGCGAATACAAACCAAAACTGCGTCATGTAGAGACACACGTTTTTGTAGAAAGAGTATAAGATTGCGTTAGAGATCCGCTGATACGACCATGCACCATGCACCAATAAAAGTTTCTTCAAGTAGCGAAACTGGCCGATCGAGACGTCGGCACTCCGTGCTGCCTGCATACCCTCCATACCACTAATTCCCACTCCGACGTGCGCTGCCTGAATCATCGACACGTCGTTGGCACCATCGCCGATGGCAAGGAGTAACAGTTTATTGCGTTTCCGCTTCACCATTTTCACCACCAATGCCTTTTGCAATGGCGATACACGACAACAAATCACCGCCCGTACGCGGGTGGCGAGATCGATAAAAAGATCCTCGAGCTCGGGCTCGAGCGCGAACCCCAAAGAGTGACCATCGATGATAAGCGCGAGCGATGAGTCCAATACCGAGTCGGCCGCATCGTGCTGATGTTCGTAGATCGCGTCCAACTTTTCCTGCAAATTGCGCCTGGTATCTGCCTTTGTTTCCTCGTTGATAATCAACAAATTCATATCCTCGGCAAGAAGCTTACATGACATGCCGATATTAATCGCGGTTTCCTGTCTGTCACCAGTAAGCACCCATACTTTAATTCCTGCGTTCTGGAGCGTATGAATCGTTTCTGGCACGCCGTCTTGCAATTTATCCTCGATTGCGGTGGCTCCAAGCAAGAAGAGATCCTTTTCAATGAGCTCGGCGGCCGCGTCCAATTTATCGCTGCGGTCATCAAGAGACGTCGACGCCTCGTAGTAGATTTTCGCCCATTCGATATATTCTGACTCGGAAACAATGCGCGATGCAATACACAATGTCCGCAAACCTTCTGAGGCGAATTCCTCCAAGTGTCGAATAGTGGCATCAACGAAAGGCTGGGTTGTCTCCTTTGCGAGTCGCTCGATTATCACAGTATCAGCACCTTTACAAAAAAGGCGGATATTGCCATCGGGACATCTGAATAAAGCCAGCATTCTCTTTCTCGTGGAATTGAACTCACAGATGTTCAACAATTCGTAATCGGAACTAGTGCCAGTATTGTGTGTTTCAATGGTAACGCCACGGGGCTTTCTCACCGTGAACTTGAATCCCATATCGGCTGCTCCTTGTACCAAGGCACCCTCATCGGGCGATGCTGCCTGGTACTTGATTGCACCGGTGGCTTCGTTAAATTCGGGGATCACGGTATGACATGTACTCAAAAGACTGAAGAATTCACTTATGATGGCCAGTTGCGGCAGTCCGAGATCCTGGAGGTGCAGCTGCATATCGTTAAAGTTGTAAAAGCCCATTTCTACGCCATCAATTAGCTGCGCTTGTCCATCCTCGGGAATCTCTTCCGTGTAGCACTTACCGCCGATCGTACAACTCTTGAATTCCATCACATTTCGCGTAAGCGTGCCGGTCTTGTCTGAGAAAATATAGTCGATCTGGCCGAGCTCCTCCACCAACGACGAGGTCCTCACACCTGTAGGTGTATCGGACTCGGCGTGGTACATGTCCAAGTCACTGCCGATCATGTATGCCTGGTAATACTTGATGATCTCTACCGTCACAAAAAGTGAGATTGGCACCAAGTTCGAGAACAAAATCCAGAACGTAAGAATATCCTTAAAGAATAACTTGGCCATGTTAGTGCCCTCAATATAGAGATAGCCCATATTTTTTGCATCCACGCGTGTCTTGATCACGTTACCTATGGTCAGCACCAACGAAAGAAAGATCAAGATTCCGAAAAGCGCGAGCGTTTGTAAGTTGATGATCCGCTCGACATCGGTACGCTTGATCGGCGTGGCGGTCGCATTCCGCATCAATTTTGTCTCGTGGCCGGTGAACACCACCACACCATGTACCCACTGCGTGTTTCTGAGTGTAGCTCCTCGTAAGAGCAACTGCTGAGGCGAGAGTGGAAGTTTACCTGTGTGTTTGAAATTATGAAGTGTGCCTTCGTAGGTATACAACGACGAGTTTGGCTGTTCCGACAAGATCTCGCACCGAGTCATTTCTCCCACAAGCGATTGTGGACTTACCAACAGGGCGGTTTCTGGCAGTGCTTGTTTGATTTTGAGATTGGTCTCACCGTCCAAATTGGCCGTTTCAATATAACATAAACCCTCAGGCTCCGAAGAGCTCAAGAGAAGAAGATCGGCTGGAAATGGCTCCTCGTTATTCACGCGCACAATGTCGCCGACTTGCACCGCGATCCACTTCTTAAGAGCGAATTCTCCGGAGTTCGAGTCGAGCACTAAAACCCTTGTATTGTTCAATTCCAGATCAGCATTGGCCCGCTTCAAGTCCTCCATCACTTCTTTAATTGCTGAAACGAGCAAAACGATAAGTAACGTGCCGATCGTGGTATATCGATTCGTGGGAGACACCCCTGGGACTTGTTGGATGATCAGGGTAAAGAGAAAGAAAAGGTTCGCGTATTTACTGAATTGCTCGAAGATGAATTTGGGCAAAAACGTGGCAAAGTTGTACTTTGTCGTCAGCACGTGATTCCCATAAAACCCCTGTTTTGCATTGGCCCCCGCGTCCAATACCTTGATCTGGCGCGGTCCCTTAGACTCGGTTTCGAGTGACTTCTGTCGTGAGAACTTCGCCTTCATCCCACCAAATATACGCCGGATATCAAAGTCCAGTTTATCCTGGCGATCAGTGATCCCCTCACTAAGATCCACGTCCTGCATTCCCATATAAGCGCCTCCAGTACTGGCACGACGGTTGGGGCCGAAATTGGCGAAAAATCCGGTCTTTTGTTGTCGGTTCGGGTCATTTTCCGTCCCGAGCATTTGTCGCGTGCCACTAACAGAATTGGACCCGGCGCTATATGGATTTGGATACGCATTAGCATTATATAAATGATTATCTTCCTCGTCGGAGGTTTCGAGGAAATCATCGAACGGATTCGGGCCCCGCCCCGAATTGAAGGTCAGGTTTCCGATTTCGGGATTATACAGGTACGACGATTGGCGCTGGCCTTCGAAATCGTCAGAATTGGCATCTTGGCGCTGGCTCGGGTACAGGCTCAACCCAAGATCTATAAGATTGTTTCTGTCCGCAAACGGATCCGCCTGCTCCGGCATATTCTAAAATTGAAAAGATTGAATAGATTTAGTGGTTAATAATCTTCGAATTGCAAATTGCTTTTTTCTTTTGTCCTTGATTATGTGTTATTATGTTAGTGGAACTGAATCCATCGAGGCTATGTTTGGCGTTCTTCGCGCTACGTGGTGTCGCGGTGTGCACCCAAGCAAAGCCTCCGCCTGCCTTATAAGAAATTTTTGGCTGCGAAGCCAAAAAGAATTGACAATCTCACTTCTCCCTGCTGTGAGAATGAATACCACTACTTTATTTTTTTTCTGCTTTACGGCTCTATGTAATTTGGAAACTATAAATTTTTCATTGTATGATTCTAATTAAGACGTGAAAACCGAATGGGGCTTTTAAAAAGCAGCTGGCCGAAGTGTTATGGTATTAAATCTATTGTATCTAGAGAAATTCCTTTGAGTTTTTTTGAAATTTTTGAATGTTCTTTGGCTTGAAGAATCAGAGTATTGTGGTGGTAGCCGGAAAAAGAGTAAGAAGCGCAGAAAATTCCTGATAAATAGTGGCACTCGTCTTAACCCCTATTGCGAGGAAGCCTTTTTATAGATTTGTTTCAATGATGGATATCAAAGGACGAGGAAAAAGGCAGTTATTCAAAAGGTGCTTTTAGTAAAGTTTCTTATACATGAAAATACATTTTTCGACAATAAAACATGGACTCGTTTCGTGTATAACAGGGCAATTCCTCAAAGTTCAATGAGAGCAGGAAGGAGTCTAGGTGCATGACTTTTTTTTTTTGGATAAATACCATAGAGTGCAGGGTTGTATAGCTCGACGTCTGAAGACTTCTCATAGTAACCCAAAAAAACAAACTTTTTTCTTGAGAAAATATATCTTCATCAGTTCGTTCCAGCCTTATTCCAATAAGGCCTCCGGTGCCGGTCTCATTTTATAGGTCATGTCAAAGTCTGTAAGGTTCAAACCTTAATAGTGCCTCAGACATAGATGACTACTGTGATTGTTTTTTGTGCTGAAAAATTGAAATAAAAGACCAGAAGGACATAATTAATGGGCATCAAAAATCTCATTCGGGTAGCCTGACCGATATGGCACGGCTGCGAAATTTCAGCACATCTTTCAGCCGATGCCTCGAAATGCTTGTATTTCCACTTTCAGACTTTGACGAGTGGTCCTTTTTAAGCTCTACGTATGTAAAGTTACTCTCTGATATTTTTATTGGCATATTTGATAAACATAGCCCCAAATCCCATTTTTCCTCATTTTTTTTCCTAACACTTGCATTTGTTGCACTCACATGTGGAACACAGGCACGGCGAGCACTGGCATGCGGAGCAAGCGCATGTCTTACATTGGCAAGCAGAGCCGTTTGAACATTGGCAGGCAGACAGAGCGGAAGCAGCACAGGCACACATTATTAGATTATTATAAGTTATTTTGGGTGAGAAAACTGTTTGGAGTTCGATGATAGAAAATACGCATAGATTGCATGGACTTTCTGGGGTTTATATATATGGCTGCGGGAATTGTGCCGTGCGTGCATTGTGCGGCCAAGAAAAAATTGAGTTGTTTTCGCCATGCAGAATTTCTAAGGCAGCCAGTCACGAGGGGCGAGCCTTTTTCTGTGCAATCGACCTTTCAGAAAAATAAGTCAGCTGTTTTTTGAGAGAAGCGAAGATGGTTCATTTTTGATGGGATTTGCCAATCTCTGGAAGTTTCTCGATAGATGGTTTTTTTCTGTTTCTTGTGAGGTCCCTCCTCAACCAAAACAGAATTATTCGAGCTGGCTAATTCAAACTCTTTTTATTTCTTCAGCCCAGAAAGTGCTTTTATCCATTATTGTAGATTTCGCAACCGATGCAAATCCTCGTTCGCCCTCGATAAATTTCATCAGGTGGTTCCTATACAATGTGCATGGCTTTCAAATCGCCGCTTCTCCGATATTTCTACCAAAAAAAATAAACCTTACAAAACAAACAATCTTCACTTTAAATTGCCCGAAATTTTTTTTAAGTGTGAATGAATGAAATAATGGGTATTCTAATTTGGCCTTTCATGTGAGAAGCTCCGTTTGCAGCCGTTATGGACTAAATGGCGTGAAGCGCATACCTTCAAGACCTTTTTGAATTCGAAATTAAAAAAATACTAGTCGTAATTCTTTTAGCTCACTCTCATACTCCAAACAATCTTCCTTTTTTCTTTTTATTTTGATATAGAAGAAAGTGGATATCGATTGACTTTTCGCTCGCATCTCGTGGAATGACTCACCCTACCAGACAAGATCTGATTGATTCTTTCACGTATCTTTTTCCAAACCTACGTCACAAAATATCATAAATTTGTAACATCTAGAGATTTCAGTTGTCAAGCAAAAAATTAAATCTCATCAAATTCCGAATTTTTTGCAAAATACTTCCCTTTTCATATAGAAAATCTATAACGTCACCTGCACAGATCCCATATTGCCTGCACGCGCACGCCAAAAACTCCGAGCCGAGATTTCCAACCTCACTTATCGATCATCTCTTTCTTTCATTCTCTAACACAAAACCAGCCCTTAATAATTATTTCAAATGGCGGAGCAAATTGCTAAAGATGCTAGCGGCGCGTTCGGAATCCTCAAAACTCTCAGTAATGACGAGCGGTCCCAGGCCTTACATAAGATCCACGATGCGCTCGCGGCGGCTAAATCCGACGTGCTAGAAGCCAACAAGAAGGATTTGGAGGATGCCGAGAAAAACCAGTTGGCCTCGGCATTAATCAAACGTCTTGATCTTGAGAAAAACGGCAAGTATGAGGCGATGTTACAGGGTATTTTAGATGTGGCCAAATTGTCTGATCCCGTAGGAAAAACCACCTTGGCCAAGAAACTTGACGAAGGCTTGAACCTATACCGGGTTTCTGCTCCTCTTGGAGTCTTGCTCATTATTTTTGAGAGCAGACCTGAAGTGATTGCCAATATTTCTGCGCTCGCAATCAAATCGGGAAACTGCGCCATTTTGAAAGGAGGCAAGGAATCTTACCAGACTTTCCACGCAATTGCCGGGGTGATCAACCGGACATTAAGTGCCGAGACCAAGGTACCAAACTCGGCGATTCAGTTGATCCAGTCACGTGGCGAAGTCTCAGACTTGTTGGCCCAGGATAAGTATATCGACTTGGTGATTCCTCGCGGTAGCAATGCGTTGGTGCGTAACATCAAGGAAAATACAAAAATCCCCGTTTTGGGCCATGCCGATGGAATCTGCTCGATTTTCGTCGATGTAGATGCCGATATCACCAAGGCGTGCCGGATCGTGGTGGATCTGAAGACAAACTATCCTGCAGGATGCAACGCCGTGGAGCAATTGCTTGTACATGAGAAAATTGTCGCTGACGCTGCGAAGTTCAATCAAATCTTGAAAAGTCTCGCCGATGCTCAGGTCACTATGCATGTCGTGCCGGAGATCAAAGATAAGATCGATGCTGCGGTGGATCCCAAGTATGTGGTGAATGCAGCTCCAGACGCGTTCGATACTGAATATTTATCGTTTGACATTTCTGTCAAATCTGTCAGTGATGTTACTGCTGCGGTGGCTCACATCAACGAGCATTCTTCGAAACATACCGACTGCATAATCACGGAAACCAAGGCTACGGCCGATTTATTTCTCAAAGGTGTGGATTCCGCAGGTGTATACTGGAATTGCTCGACGCGATTTGCCGATGGTTTCAGATATGGTTTCGGTACCGAGGTTGGTATCAGCACGAATAAGATCCACGCCAGAGGTCCAGTAGGATTGGAGGGTTTGATGAGTTACCAATACCAATTGAAGGGTGATGGTCACATTGCCTCAGAGTACGTGGGTGCAGGTGGCTCGAAGGTGTTTGTGCATGAAGATCTTCCTTTTTAAGTGGAAGGAATTTACGTGAACAATGTATTTAATACGCTGGCTGTGATTAGAAGATGGGAATTGTAGCAATTTGAGACTTTGGTGCGGGTTTAACGCGAGAAGATCATGAACTATGTTTGAAAATCTATTGCATCATTTCTCTAATGTCTCAAGGTAAAACGTTGGCCTATATACATTACCTGCCTTTATTTCGTTAACTCCTTGAACTCTTCGTAATCACGCGTAGGAAAGTCTGGGTACGGCGCTATAATCTTATCCAATGCCTCGGTCGACAATTCCAACTGACTCCACTGCTCCAACGAGTAGAAATCCGTCAATTCCTTGATCCACAGCATTCGGGCATCAATCGACGCGAGATCAGTATCGCGGACCTTTTCCAGCCTGAGCCGCGCCCGGATCGCGCCCAAATTGTCCACGGCATCATTCAATCTAAGATTAGAAAACTTCTTCGAGATATCGTCCTTGATCATCTTCAGAAGTCGTGGAGATTTGCCGTTGGTACTGATCATGATCTGCAATGCATCCTGGTTGAACATCAGCCCGAAGTAGAAGTCACACATCGGCGGCTTATCGGCGATATTTACCGGGATCCGCAAGTACTTGCATTTGTAGTAGATTAGGGTAGATAAGACCGGGTCGTCGATGCAACAGCAAACGCAGGCGAAATGCTCATTCTCGACCAAATTTTGGATGGTGGCGAAGTTTTCGGCAGTAATGTCCTTATACGAATCTACCGTAAACGCCGGCTGCGTCTCGTACATGGTGAGGTCCAGATCATGGTACTCGCGTTGAATAAGCTTAAAAAGCTTGCCGTCCTTGTGTCTTTCCAAAAGATCAGGGTGTGTTTTATCGCCTGTCACAACAGTAATCTTTGCATTGGCCCGGATCATGTGATCCACTCGACTAAGACCAACATCTCCGCCGCCAATCACGAGACAATGCTTATCCTTTACTTGCCATGCCAAAAGAAGCGATCCCGGCGTCCTGTCGTCGTGTTTTTTATGATTTGCGTCGCTCTCTGATTTGGCATGAGTTTTGTGGTTTTTATTTTCATCGTGGGTTTTGGAATCGGACTCAGCGTGGCTCATTTTGGTGGTGGCGAATTGAGAAATAAGGCGATGATTGGCAATCGATAAGATCGAGCGAGAAGTTGCAAATGACGTGCGTCGATCGATGTGCAGTACCGTGCTTGCAATTGCACGTGACCAGACAAAAAACAGGAACCACCAGATTATTAATATATGAAAGAAATTCGAGTAATAGCATAAGGAAAAAAGTGTGGAATTGCTTTAAACTTTACTTCTGTATCCCCTCAAATTAAGTCATGACCATTTGCTGTTCCACTGGCTCGAGGAATTATTGGTGGATCCGGGGTTAGGCAAAGACAAGCGATCTCAGGAAATTGGATAGAAATAATCTATAGAGGTATGTTTTCGACGCTCCATGAGTTCACTATTTTTTTGAAGAGATTTTCAGACAAGTATTATTTTCATGAACGTGGCATTTGGCATTTGGCATCTTGTACTAGACCACTCTTAATTTCAGGTCCACTTAGATTTACAGCTACTCCTGTTAAAACTCTTGAAAGTAAAGGATTCAAGCCTCTATGGGAGTAATCAACATTATTTTCAAAAACTTCTTTTTCTTGGATTGTAATGCACAGACAAATTTCGGGAATGTTGGCGTCGCTGGCTTAAGGCTGCGATATCGGTGACGAGGTCCATCCAGAATCTCGGCCCGCGTCGACTTTCCAGCCACCTCTCAATTACAATCCACTGTTTTTTCTAATGCAATTTGAAACTAATTCTCTGATCAGAAAATTTACGAATTCTTTCATGATGGATTTTCAACTATTTAATAAAATCCATCGTCTGGTTTTTCTGCTCCTTTTTAATATCTCGTGCTAGGCCCAATTTTGCTGGGCCTGGCAACACGTGCGACGCGCGCGCGCGTATTCCGGCCCTGCAATTTATCGTTTCTACATTCCGATGGTTTCGAACATTCTTCCAATTTAAACTATTTCCAGGCATCCGGACCCTGCATTTTCATTAAGAAGATAATAAAAGACGCGAAAAGAGAAAGAAAAGCCTTTTTATTTATTGGCCTGATTTTGAAAAAAAGACCTGTTGCCTGATTGAGAAAAATCGATCATCAAATGTGATGAAACGCGGTCCGGGCGGGGGCCCACACACGCCCGCGAAGAAAAATGTCCTCAGAAACTAAAAGTACACGAACTTGAAGAAAGCGACAGAGCATTTGAAAGAAAACTTTGCAAAATTTGTAAGGATATCAAATCTACTCGATTTTTCCCCTTAAATAATATTTCCCTTCGATTTGTATAGTATACTTGCTTGATCGGCTCGGTAGCAGGTTGCTGGGGGGAGTGCACACGCTACGCGGCGAGAACTAATTCCAGCCGCAGCCGATCCTATTTTAAGCACCAAGAAAATCCCCATATCATAAGTATTGATTCTTGAGAAATTGCTCAATACGTCTCAAACATGAGTTTGAACTCTTTTCTTGAATTTTTTTCTTGTCTTTATTTATTAAAATTCGAAGATTGTGCTGGCTTATCGGATTAGTCACGGTGTTTGTCCTGTACACACGCGGCGCCTCCACATGTCTCAGTGATTATGACGAGCGTCGCGAGAAAAAATTTAAGGCGACCACTGCTATCTATTCTTACTAAACCCTGAACTTCCACGCGTACTTTCCAATAAAAAAGTCATAATTTCAAAAGAATTATTCCTTGAGTTATTCATACCTGCATCTTGCCTTTCTTATGCCGTCATTCAGAAAGACTGAGCGCCGCCAGTCGATGGCCGAGCGCCGCCCCAGCGCTTCGTACATTTCGCCCGTGATCCCTCCGCTTTCGGGGCTCGAGAAACCTAATAATCCAAGCTTGCAACTTGATAATTGCGATATTCTCATCATGGGCACGGGACTCGTGGAATCGATCTTGGCGGCGGCGTTGGCGTGGCAGGGCGTCGACGTACTCCACATCGATAAAAATAACCATTACGGCGACACGTGCTCTACGCTCACGGTCGACCAACTCAAGAAGTGGTGTGTCGAGGTAAACCAAGGCAAAATCGCCCATTTCCAAGATGCCCAGATTTACGTGCCCGGCGGCAAGAGCACCAACCGGTTCAGCAGCAGAGACTATGGAATCGACTTATCTCCCAAAGTCATGTTCGCCCAGCTGGACTTATTGGCGTTGTTGATCCAGCTGAAGGTTTACAAATACTTGGAATTCCAGAGCTTGCTGAGTTTCCACGTGTTTGAGAACGACGACTTCACCTCGAAATTGTCCAACACCACGAAAGAGGAAATCTTCACCGACCAGTCCATGAGCTTGACCACAAAACGGCTGTTGATGAAATTCCTCAAATTTGTCTTGCAAGAAAATAGTGACCCTGCGAAAATGGCGGTGTTGGCAGCCAACACCAAGACCCCAATCGCCGAGTTCCTTGAGAAATCGTTCAATTTGAAACTGCCGCAAGCCGACGAGCTCATTTACTCGATCGGGCTCTGCGGCCGCCCAGGATCGGTCACGCGGACCCCTGAGGCAATTGCAAGAATGAAAAGATTCCTTGTATCATTTGACGTCTATGGCAATTTCCCCGTCATGGTGCTGAAGTTTGGTGGACCCGGCGAAATCTCCCAGGGCTTCTGTCGCTCAGCCGCGGTGGCCGGCACCACTTACAAACTCTCGACACGGCTTACTGACTTCGACCCGGTGCTGAAAGTCGCGCGGTTCGACGATGGACTGCGGGTAAAGATCAACGAGAAAGTCGTGGCGTCGCCTACCCAGGTGCCCAAATTCTTAAGCACCAGCTACGCCGAGCTAGAGCAGCAATTGCCCCAATTCACCGTGACCCGCCTCATAACCGTGGTCCGCAACGACTGTAGTGAGTGGATGGCGGGGACCGGCGCGCTGGCCGAATCGCTGGCGATCTTGGTTTTCCCACCGGAGCTGTTGCCCACGCAAAACCAGTACTCTGTGCAGGTGGTGATCCAGAACGGCGGATCGGGCATTTGTCCTGTTGGCGAGTCGATCTGGTATCTGCACACCAGCGAGCCTGTGGCGGCCAAGGCACGTGAAGACTTGGAGGCAGCATTCGTCAAGATGGAGAACGCGATCTTGCGTGAGAGCGCCACCAATCTCGAGAGCGTGCTTGACGATAAAGACTTTATTCTCAGTCGGCAGGGCACGCCAATCCTTGTGAATTCGTTCAAGTTGGGCGAGTCCATGCACAGCTTCATGCCCACAAAAACATTGGATATCGTGTGTAAGCTCGGGTTCCTGCAAACCACCTACATCAACCCGGATCTCTCTAACGTGTTGAACCCCGAGGCGCAGTCGCCACTCAACATCTCCAACTTGCATGTCAAGGACCTGGCCGATATCTTGTTTCTGAACATGCCGTCGTCAGAATTGAGTTATGACGGAATCATCGGCGAGGTGAAACTGCTCTATCAACAGATCACTGGATCGCTAGACGACTTCTTCGTGGTCGATTTCGAGGACGAGGATGAGGATGAGGACGAGGAATCGGGCCCGGCAGCACGTGCAGCAGTTCGTAATACGGCGATAGATAACGAGCTGGCAATCGACGATTCCGACTACGACCCTGCTCACCACGAGCCGTTTGGCGCCGACGAAATGGAGCTCTAGCGGTGGCCTCGGTTTCTATTGACAACGACCGTATTTATGTGTAGGGTAGTCCTCTGCATGTACGGTACGAAGATACGGCGTTTTCACTTCATATATAATTTATTCATTGCTAATGGTCATCTCTAGTGGAAATTCGCTGGATATGCCTCGTTTAATCCCACATTCTTTGCATCCGTTTGGCCGGCAGCCATTGATCTGTAGTTACCTCTCGCGTCATGGTGGATTCGTATGCACTCCAGCGATGGGCCTCGCTCAATATATTGAAAGGTAATCAGCGGTAAATGGAAGGTGGTAAGAAACCGTTCAGTAGAACTAATCTAGATTTGAAAAATTTCGATCCCGTAAATTGTTAATCATTTTGCTTGATGGAAAAGCATCCTTTTCCTCTTATTGCGTAGTGCAGGGTGCCGTCCAGTCCTGGACCAGCGATCTGGAACTATGGCGTCGATCCCCGCACTTGCCTCAAGACGCCATCTTCTAATAACAAACTTCAGAAATGTTACATATATTGTACTCAAATCAAGATGCTTGAAATCTTTGGGAAATCCATTAGATTTTCATTCCCCAGCTATTACCTCTCTATTTCAATTTTTAGGGCTCGAGCCCTCAGGTGAGGGCTCTTCGTCTGTATACACTCCTTATTGGCTGGACGGTGGTGCGCGTGAAAAAAACCTCTGGGCGCCTCCGTCGCATCTCATCTTTTTTCCCCACTGAGCAGTTAACTGACGAAGAAGTCCTTAGTTGTATATAATCCATAATCATAATGTCTGACGTCGAAGAACAACAAATTGTCGAGGAGGTTGCCGTTGAGCAGCAGGATGCTTCCATCTCCATCGAGGATGCCTTGAAGGTTGTCTTGAGAACCTCTTTGGTCCACGATGGTTTGGCCAGAGGTCTCAGAGAGGCCTCCAAGGCTCTCTCCAGAAAGGAGGCTCAGTTGTGTGTCCTTTGCGACTCTGTCACCGAGGCCTCGATCGTCAAGTTGGTCGAGGGTTTGTGTAACGAGGGTGACGAGAAGATCCCTTTGATCAAGGTCTCCGACGCCAAGTTGTTGGGTGAGTGGGCCGGTCTTTGCCAGTTGGACAGAGAGGGTAACGCCAGAAAGGTTGTTGGTGCCTCTTGTGTTGTTGTCAAGAACTGGGGTGCCGACTCCGAGGAGAGAAACATCCTCTTGGAGCACTTCTCCCAGCAGTAAGCGTGATGTGAATTTGCGCTTGTTAAAGTGGCGATCGCGTCTCGTATAGTAACTTAATAAACAACTTTGCTATGAACTTTTATTAATTTTTGTATTTGCGTTTGTATTATTTTATGGGTTCTTATGTCGTTCCTGATTATTGCTGCGAAAAGTAGCCGATTGAGGGACATTCTAGACCTCATAAATTGTGGCTTTCTGCAGTGAGAGTTCACCAGAAATCTTTTGATCTAGAGAGGGAAACTCTCTTCGAGCTTTCTAAATGTTCGTTTTGTTTTTGTTTCAGGATCAATCACACTCAGTTAGATACCTCTATCGATGCTCATGTCGTAAGTCTAGAGAACCTCAGATGGCCTACAAGATGGAGACTTCTTATCTATTGGTGATTTTGGGGCAAAAATATTGTAACAATTCCTGTTCAAAAGCGTAATGATTTCTTGTTTTCAACCAGAGAAAATAGCTCAAAATCAAATGAAATCATGCTTTTCAGTGGCAAAATGTCCTCAGAACCGTTGGCTGCGAACCAATTTTCCCTCCAATATATTCTTTGCTGCAGGGCCTCTGACTTGAATGGTAACAATCTTCTGCAAACATTCCTAAGCAAAAACGATAGGCTCTGAATTTCGCAAAATATTCCAAGTATTTTGAAAAACATGACCGAGTTTCATATATTAAGGCTTCTTCAGAATGATCTTCCTCCAAACTGAACTCTAAGGAGCAATTAAATGGAGAAACCGTGACTACCTCACCACTCAATCTACGAACTTTCTTGGACTTTGCTTTCTTTGTCTCCCTCTTTTCTCCGCTCTTACTTGGGGATAATCGTCATTCTTCAAAATTCCATAAATCACGTGCTTCATCATTTTCCAGGAAATCTCCAGATTCAAAATTGTGGGCGCGCATCGCTCTCAGATAGACGCGGTGTGCATAGACAACTCAAAACACTGGCTCTAATATCAACGATAATACTCAATATTTTTATCAGCCCTTTGAAATTCCCAAAAAAGAAATGCTGATTGAAGAGAGGCACGAAAAGCGTGAGGCGCGTCTACGCGGATCAGGGTACGTCATTTCAAAAAATCTATAAATATGACAATTAGGAATATTAACGATGCAGCACGCGAGGTTTGAAGGTTGAAGGTTTAAGTATAGCTTCTCCCGAGAAACCAGCCCCGAAATCAAGGCTACTGAAAACACTCGATTCTGCATTGAATCAGCCCCCAATTCTTGATCGGCCCCGCAGACGACCGAGCATATCTTCGCGTACACAGATAGGTCCGTCTGCGATCTTAGAAAAGCCAAATATTGATCTACTACCGAGCAAGAAACCGCTTTTTAGTTCGTCAGATGATGACGATGAAGACGAAGAAGATGCTTTGGGTTCTGCTCTTGGAAAAAAGGAGAAAACAAAGGCTGTCCGCAGAGGGAAGAGCCCGTCACGTGCTTATAAAACAGAATTCAGTGATAACGAAAGCACCACCACGCTGCGGCTGAAAGTGCTGGCCCAGGAATCAATTAAACGTGAAGAACACGATTTTGATCCCCAATTCGATAATGACGCCGATCCCCAATTCGATAATGATGCCGATGATCTATCAGATGAGCTCTCTGCGTCCATAAGCGCAAATGTTTCCGTAAAGAGAGAGGTGTCTGAAGACTCCCTCGCCGAGCCCGTAACTAAACGGAGACGCGGCCGTCCGAAGAAACTCGAGCTGGAACCGAAATCTTTTGTAGTTACCCGCCGCTCGCGACGCATAGAAGACAACCCGAGCCTTCGTCAAGCGCACGTGCCCGAACTTTCGGCGCAGGCCCGGCCCGTCCGGCCGCTCAATTCTCTTGCTTTGGCACTGCTTCTCCCATATAAGCTTGGCGAGAATACAGAACTAAAAACGCAGGCTCAGCTGTTAAGCGTAAATGCCAAGGGGAAGCAATTGCCCATGGTGGTCGAAACCGAACGTATACTTACTAAAAGTAGTTCCAAAATGCGACGGATCAATCTCAATACGCTCGACGTTCTCCAGCAACTCGTGGCAGAACATACGCCAAGACCTACGCAGAACGATGTGGTGAGCGAGGCTGAAGTTTTAAGTGAATTCAAGAACCAATTACAGGGGAATCTCTCGCACTTGATGGATCTCCACGCCAGTATTTTGGACATGCTGCAGGATATAAGTCAGGTCCAGCGAGAGAAAAACGAGCTTCGTAGAGAAATCCTCGATCTTCGAAAACGACACGCTGAAGTGGGTGCGAACCTAGCTCGTGAAAGAAAAGCATATGCCGACAACAGAGACGCACACCGGAAATTTATGGATATGGCAAATTCGTTACGGAAATTGAAAAGTTTGGTGGTGTCACAAGATTTCCAGAATCCTGCCAATGTAGATCATGCCGGCCTCGTCAACGAGAAAATCGACGAGGCGGTACGGATCGTGCATCCTTCAAAGGGATTACATGCACAGCTAAGGAGAATTAATGAGGGGCTTTCACGGGCGATTCAGAGAATCGAGGGGGAGAATTGATTATAGATTATTTATAAAATATAGAGTTAAGGAAGAGATAAAGTGGATGAAAATCTCACTATGTTCATACCGACTTATCCAAAAGAACTTTACCCCGTACATTATATAAAATGACGTTGTCAAGCTCACGCGAGTATTTTAAGCTTTATAAGTGGAATAAGTTATTCGAATGTGTCTGGTTCCATGGAATATCATGATGGGAATACGCTTTTCTCATAATGAAAGATAGCCGGTCGTGCATAATGACAGATGGTGTATTTTGTCCAGATTAATGAGAAAAAGTGGGAGTTTGGTTGATTACGAAATTTTAATAAAAGCTTTCCGCATGAAATTTGTTATTTGATCTTTGAGAAAATGTGATGATTGAAAAGCTCGTAGCTCAATCAAGGATGGCCCTGAGGTATCACTTTTTTCGGTGAGTACTTTCTGGGGCCGTTCTTTCACAGCCTTGTCTTATATCTTTTTAAAAAAATGCAATTTTCTTGAGTAAATGACTTTCTTATTGAACTTGAAACCAGCAATGAGGAATCGACATGTGGACCACGAGACAGTACCGGCCACGGCAAACGCTCCACAAGATACCGCAAATTTCTGGTAACTTGCCCGAGAACTGTTGCCAATGATAGCTGATCCGACAGGGAAACCAAATAAGATGCCCGTGCTAGTCACCGAATACAATTAGAAAAGGCAAACACTCGAATCTTTCAGCGTGGTATCTTTTAAAACAACGATGATATTGTGTTGGTTTCTATAATCATCGTAATCACCAATAGAGACGGTCGGGGCTCGACTATTCAGTTGTAAGGGGTAAGATACTTGGTTTTTTTTTTTTTGAGACTATCTACAGCAAAAGCATTTGTCAAGGACGTCTTCATTAATCAAGAACGAAAGTTAGGGTATCAGATATTGCAGATGACTGAGTTAAACAAACAAACATCTGTTCCAGAAAACCTTTCCGTTAAAAGTAAACAGCAAACCAAAAGATTTCTCCAACTCATTCCCTTTCAGGTATATAAACATTTCAATTCATGAATGTATTATTTATTATCATCGATAAAATAGGTTAAGTGCCGGAGTATATACTCGCGTGCAGATGCAGACCTTCAGGCGTGACCGTTATTCCCTGATTGTAGGTCCGCTCTTTCGATCCATTTCCTCTCTATTCAGCTAAAAAAGAAAAATCTTTCTTTCTAGTCATTCGCCTTCAATCTACTCCTCGCCAACCAAGGCCATGATCATTCTGTACAAGTAGAAGAAAAACATCAACAAGTGGAAACCCAACTTGACAAAACTCTCCTTCTTGTGCTTTGACAACGTACGGAAAATCTCGGTGGCATCCAAAAGATGGTTTTTCTTTACGATTTTGTTGACGTTATACGCAAACAAGGGCAAGTTTAACAAGAACACGAACCAGAAGCCGTTGAGAAGGAAAAGCACGGTGAAAAACGCGTGCAATCCGGCCTCAGGAATGAACCATGGGTTCAACTTGTGGCATAACTCGATAGGGTTGATATAATCACTCTCCAAGTCGGAGTACATGATGGTGAAAAACACCTGGGAAAACAAGTTCACGGCGTTTACGATGACCGCAAGAATAAACAACCTGGGGTTAGTATCAAATGGTTTTTACAACTAAATTTAATCAGTCTTATATAATTTATTGATAAACATACCAACTCTCGCCCGTCATGATGTGTATGGAATATGCGATATTTGTCTATTGGACGTTGATCCCTGTTATCGGGAAAAGGGCGAACAATGTCGCTCGCCGGTGACAGGGCCGCGCGCAGAAAAGCAAACGGTGCGGGCGCGGGCCGTTGTGTGTTAGGCCCCGCGCGAATCAATAAGTATTTCTTAACTTTGGGAAATTGCATTTAGATTTTAGGTAAAATCTAAAATCTATTTTAGTTGAGATGAAGATACTTCTCTGGGAGTTACTCGATTCTGGTCCAATTTTCATCGGAGATTTCTTCTGAAACATACAATTCAGGGAATGCCATGGGACCGTAATCAATGAGATCCTCCCACTGCTCGCGGCCCTGATCGTAGACTCTGCGCATCACGCTTAGCGGGTTTTCTGCGTCACTTTCATTATAAATCACTCCCTGCACCCAATTGCCCAACCGCACGATACGGCCGATATATCCAGGTTTCGTCATGTCAAATACCATCACGGGGTCATGTGACTTGGACCCTGGGGCCAATCTGGTTCCGGAGGCATCGTAGCCCTCTCTCACCTCGTGATCGGCGGAGGTGGCATTTGAATTTAATGACCGCCAGATTTCTACGTACTCGGTATTTTTTCCTGTTTCCGGATTGACCATGCTCCCTGTCTCCTTGCGGTCTTCCGATCCCTCGATCGGCCAGAACGTGCCGATATCGGGCTCGCTTCTACATTCCGATACAGGCTTGTTAAGTGCTAGGGCACGGGCGATTTCCTGCAGGTTCACCGTGTGATTGAATCGCGTCAGGTTGGTGTTTCCGATATCTTCTTCTTCCCCAACGATGATCCATTCAAAAACATCGCCGAATTTCTCGCAAGCGCCCTCACTTTGGCGGTACGGGTACTTATCAGTGAACACGCGCACGTCGACAAAATGGTTCTGGGGCGACGTGAACACCAATGTGTTAGTCACTTCTGCGGGCTCCTGTGGGATCCATTGAAGACTGACGCGTGTGGAAAGTACCATTTTTTTTTGATGTTGATCTTGTAGTTGTTGGTTATCGGAGATCGTGGGCATGCCGCTTTAGGCAACAATTGCGCGAAATTCCGCGTCTCGGCTGCACACAATGCTTTCAGACGTAGATCCACGATAGATCCATAAAAACCATTCGGAGATATCATAAAGAAGTCAACCATTTTTGAGTAATGAATGAGACCTTATGAGAAATTGAGGTTTTTTCCAAAACTTGTTTATGTCACATTCGGTTTTTGAATGATGAAGAACCACCTCCAATTGTACACCATCCTTATCACGTCCCGCACAATCTGCTCGAGATCTTCCTGAATCAAGATTATGTGGTACCCCGATAGACTTTTCGCATGTTGAGGCTACGTTATAATTGAAAAGTCATTTCTTTTTGTAAGAATGCACGCCGCTCGCGCGAGACATCACCGCCATCTAATTCTCGCAACCCGAGGAAAAAGCCGACCAAAATCGCTTCATAGTTGTGCCGCTCTCTCATTCTTCTAGCCTTGCCCTCTTTCTTCATTCGCTCAGAAAACTCCGTAACTCTTTTTTGCCATTCAGTCTTGCTTTTGTTCAACGTGTCGTAGAGAATTGTGAAGCTTTCAATTTCCTCTAGAGACTGTATCGGAATTGGGCTTTCCTGCTGTACCGCGCCTTTGTTTTGTCTGACCGAGTCTAATTCCTCCGGACTGAAAACATGTGGATAGAATTCGAAGTTGATAATATTCAAGCGAGCATCAAGCACTTTCAAGGTTTTTCTAGATTTCTGCAATCCCGTCAATATTGTCTCCATCTTCGTGAGGTTGTTGCTGATGATGCGGAGCTTTTTGAGTTGAGTGAGATTCGACAAGCCCTCAAGATCTGCCAACTTATTGAAACTTAGGTTCAAATCACGTACATTGAAAAACTTTCCACCAAAATCCGCCGGCAATGATGAGAGGCCAACCGCCGAAAGATTTAAGGTATTGACATTGTAAAACGCACTGATCGAGCTCCGAGGTAGGAGTTGAACTAACGAAGTATTTCCGGAGAAATCCACCGACGAGACGTCGGCAGCGATACCAGATAAGGTCTCGACGATCCCTTGGCTGTACTGACTCTTTGCCAGCAATTCCTGGAGATGCGTGAGTTTCTTGAGGCCTGTGACAGATACCAATGCATTGCCATCAATCCTTAAAATTCTCAAGGCTGGAAAGTGTTCCATGTGGAGTTCCGATAAGTCGTTAAATTTGCAAAGAAGCTTTTTTAGATTTTTGTGTAAACCGCCGCAATTGAGAGATGTGATTCTATTTTCGTTCACGTTGAGGATTCTCAAGTTTGAAACGGCTTCGATCCCTGAAATCTGTGAAATGGCGTTTTCCGCCAAAATGAGCTCCTTTAGGCTCGGAAGGTGGAGCTTTTCGAGCCGAACTTTGCCCGAGATGTTATTTCGACTCAAGTTCAATGAGGTTAAGGAATGGATTGCTGGGAAATCTCGGAGGGACTCTATTTGGTTATCCAGAAGATTGATCTTTGTCAAGTTTACATTCTTTGAGAGACAAGAAAATGACTGAAACGCGTTGAAAGATGCATTTACGACCTGGAGATCGTGGAACTTCGCGAAAGATGTCATATCGCTCAAATTGTTTTTCGTGACGTCAAGTTCATAAAGTGCCAGCGGAAGCCCTTCAACAAACTTGAGCTTATTTCTCGAAAGATCAATGCATTTGACCGCCGGAAGGTACTGCTCCAAGTTTTCCACGCGGTCGATGTTCTTGTCTGACAAATTGATCGCGGTTATTGATTCCCATGCAATTTCGTCCGTCGAGCCGGTAATGATTGACACTAGCTCCTTGTTCGACTGAGAGAATGTGGCATTACCAAATTCTGACACACTCGTGACATCGGGTTGATGGCCATCGAAAGAATGGCTGGTATCACTAGCTGGAATTTGAAATGAAACTTCAAGCTGTTTTTTCGGTTTGCTATGCTGCTTCCGTGATCTCAGTGGCTGAATGTTGGTGGTGGTTTTCTGCTCGATTGATTCATTTTCATCCGACACTAAGTCCTCGATCGAATCGAGACTGCCGCCGAAATCGTTTTCCTTGTCTTTTGACACCCATTTCTTATGCACTGAATCAAACACCATATCGCCATATTGTCCAGGAAAGACACCTGGTTTCACTGTCCCCTTCGCATAACGTGACGCTTTTTCCTCAGGCAAATTTGCTTTGTGTGAAGGCGTGCTGGAGAGTCGAAGCTGTGACGTGCGTCTCCAACGAATGGGTTTCTCCTCGTTCTCATTGGTGCTCTTCCCAGATATCGATGATTTGCGAATTTTCGGTTGCAATATCGGCGCTTCCTTCATGTTTTTTCTTACCAGCGACACCGAGCTTTCGAAAATAGGAAAAGATTCATTTTCGCTCATACCCTCCAGGCCAGGCGACGGAGTACAGACACGTGAATTTGTGGGGTTTTCTTTTTTAGAAGTGCGTAATGCTGACGACGGCTCGGTGGACCGCGAGTCAAAATCCGACAACTCGTCAAACGTATACGACGCATGGTCCTGGCCGCTTTCTGAATCGGAGGATTTTGAATGAACATTTACGTCTTTGGCAAGCGATGTCTTATCGATCTCCGTATACTCGTTATAGTTATCGGTCGTGCTTGCATGAATTTGAGGATTGAATGCGTCTGATCCCGACGAGTATGAGTACAATTCCAGCACCTCAGTTATGACCTCAGGGTTGACTCTTTGTGGTTTCGGCGTCGATGTTGCGGTAGACTGACTCTGGGTGAAGTATGTCAGTTTGTGATGGAACAAGCTGTTTTCGCCGGCATCGCCCGCCGGCTCGGCTTGGTAGCCCTTTTTCTGGATGTTGGCGAAGACGTTGTCGGCGTTTTTCATGAAATCCTGGTCGGTGTAGTCACCTGATTTTGTGAAGTTCTTGATTTTGAGTTTGGGCGCAGGTAGCTCAGCCACCACCGGTAATCGATCTCGTTGCACAGTATTGGCATTCGAGCGCACTTTATCCACAATATTACTCAAAACCTTTTTCGTAAACGTATCGTACTCACCACCAAAAAGCTTTAGGGGCGAACCTCTAACAAGGAAATCGTCGGGCTTATCTTTGGCTTGTTCTAACATATCCTCCAACTGGTTGATCTGATGCTGGGTCAAGTGTACCTCCAGGTCACGCGTGGATTTCGCTGGTGTCAGCACTGTAGATATCAGCGCGTGAACATTCATCACTGGTTTTGGTACTGGCACCGACTGGATCACCGAATCGCTACTGGTCAGAAAGATGTTTTTAAGGGGCGACTCGCGGCCGGGAGCAGATTTCTTCTGGTATTCCTGGGCCATTTTCTTCCACATTGGCGTCGCTGGCCCGTCGCTGGAACTTCGCGGATTGTGCACAAACGTGTCTGAGCCGGATTTCGAGGGGAAGAAATCGAGCGAAGGTTTATCTAGAAGCCCAGGTTTTGTGTCCAATTCTCTAAATTCATCGGTGTTTTGTCGCGTGGGCTCCTCCCATTTCTCCTCGAGGCCCGGGGGCATCCAGGAAGGTGTTGTGTGAGCGTGAGAGTTCTGACTAGTTTCTAAGACTGCGGGGGTCTCGATATCCAGGATGTTAAGTTTTTTGAATTGATCCATAAGACTCAAATCGGGCGCCTCAACCTCATGTTTCCGCATCGTGGACGTTTTCATCTGGTGCGGTCCGGTATTGAACTCCGATGCTTCATCTTCACTCCTATTCTCTTCCACTGACGCCGGGCCAATGTGAGACTTGGTTTGAGCATTCGGGTGCGATTTGTGTTTGAACGTATTGGGAATCGAGGCGGCATTGAATGTAGAGACATGTTCCTGTTTGTGGAACCCGGTATTGGGCACGTATCGAAGCATCTTCTTGTACTTATTATTGTTGTTATTATTATCGGTATTGGCGCCCATTTCTTCAGAAAACTCAGAAGTATCGTGGATAGGGAGGTCGATTTGTGGCAGGGACGCAAACTCAAATTCACTTTGACGCAGCGGACTCTCCGCATGCGGAGGGTAAAGCTGTTGCTGCTGATATTCGCTGGAGTGATCCGTGAACTGGGTTTCGTCGAAAAACCGCCCGACATTTTCCACGGTCGCTGAATCAAGCGGAATCATCAAAAAGAATAAATAAAAAAAGAGAGATATGTGGGCGAAAAGAGTGATTGAATGTGGAGGTATAGGTGAATTGAGATCAGTTTTTCTTTGAGGCGCGCCTTGTTTACGTTTCGAGAAGTGGTTTATGTGGGTAGTGCATATAGCTGGAGATGATGGGTGGTGAGAAAGTAGGCCACGCGAGAATGAATTTTAGAGTGTCTGTATGGTAATGAGGTATATTTAGGGTAAGCAAAAAATTAAAAAAATCAATCATTTCGGAACGCTATTTCCATTATGAAAACTCTTGTTTTCTTTCTTTCATGAGAATTGCTTGGCCCTTTCGAGCCCTTAGATCGGAAACTCTCAAGTAATACCAAGTATACGGAAACCTTCACAACGGAAAATTAGGTCTTATTGATTAAGCGGAATTGAAGAGTGATAGAACTGGCCTTTTCATACTTTCTCTTTCTTTTATGATGGAATACTAACAGTCCTCACACTCAAAAGCGCTCACTAGTGCGGAAAATGACAATACTTTGTATTGAAAATTCCAAATCATATGAGGCTCATTTTCAGTTTCAAAACTTTGGAAATAGTGATGGTATTTTTATTGCTAGGTTGTCTTTGAGCCTCACTGGCAAGAGCTCACCTCTTACTAATTTATCGATAAAAGAATGCGCAATTGAGAACGCGCAATTATTGCGATCAAACTGTGTAGAACCTATAATTTCAGATGTGGAATGTGGGGGATCATGCATGGTACTTCCCGGAAACGGAATAGCGCTTCGAGCGCACGCGTCGCCTTGCCACACAATGTAGCCTTAAACGCTCAATTGAGTGAAAAAATTCCTGAAGTATTCTTTCCAGTATACACTTTCTGCAAGTCCAAAGTTTCCTATTTCCGCATTGTCCCTGCGTTCCCTCGCCCAATTGCCATATCACTGCGCACTTATATTCAATTTGCCAATCACCGAACTCAATAAAAATATGAAAATACCCAGACTTCTTGGATTCCTATTCTGGCTCTCACTGACACTCAGTCTCTCCCTCGACCCGTCCTCCAACGCCTCGATCTGCGCTGCTGCACAGGCCGTTGTCCAGGGCGAATTGAACTATTATCTAGGATTACGCTATGGCGGCACCGTAGGCATGTTTGTGCCGCCATATTACTGGTGGCATGCCGGCGAGGTTTTTGGCGGCTGGGTCGATTACTGGGCCTTTTGTGCCCAGAATAATGCCACGTTCACGTCGATTCTCTTCGATGCAATGTATGCTCAGCGAGGCAGCGACGATAATTATATGCCGCTGAATCAGAGCATGACCGAGGGCAATGATGACCAGGGAGTATGGGGAATGACGCTCATGCTGGCAGTGGAGCGGAATTTCACCAATCCCGAAGACCACAGCTGGCTTTATTTGACCCAAGCTTTGTTCAACTCCATGAACAATCGATGGGACACAAGCACGTGCAACGGCGGACTTCGGTGGCAGATCTTCACCTGGAACAACGGCTATGATTATAAAAACTCAATTGCCAACGGGTGTCTTTTCCATCTTGCTGCCAGATTATATCGGTATACCGGAGAAGACTTCTACTTGCAAGTAGCCGAAAAAGTTTATCAGTGGATGTGGGATGTAGAATTTTTCGCCGCCGACGGCAACGGCTTCGTGATATATGACGGGGCCACCGACACCGACAATTGTACTGATCTCACTGTGCATAAGTGGTCGTATACTTATGGAATCTTCATGGCGGGCGCCGCATACTTGTATAATACCACCGAGGACGACCGCTGGCGCAATTTCACCTCCCAGATTGTCGGTGTCTCCGAGTATTTCTTCAACAATTCCATCATGACCGAAACCACGTGCGCGGAATCCCATATGTGTGATAACGATCAGCGCTCGTTTCGGCTGCTTTTCTCGCGTTGTCTTGCCTTGACCGCAGTGCTTGTTCCCGAGTTTTATGATCATATTGTTTTTGATTGGTTGCAGCCAAGTGCACGTGCAGCAGCCCAACTGTGCTCAGGAGGTACCGACGGCGTCACGTGCGGCGAAAACTGGTCGGCGGTCGGCTGGGATGGCGTATACGGTTTAGGAGAGCAAATGTGTGCGCTTGAAGTTATTCTCTCGCTCATGGCGGTATCACGCGATCCTCTTACTCCCCAGACAGGAGGCTCCAGCGAAGGCGGTGACGTGGCAGCAGGAAACAGTACTCGAGATACCACCAACTTCAACGAGTTGAAAATCACCGCTAGAGATAAGGCTGGTGCCGCTTTTCTCACGATAGTGGTGTTGGGTGGAGTGCTCGCAGGACTGGTGTGGATGCTTATGTAGAAGAAAGGAAGGCGACCATGATCGTGTATACTGAAATACACTAAGAATCTGGTCGTCAATAAGTGGTAGATAAAGGTGCTTGATAAGCGGTAGTGACTATGATAATGATTGCTGTGTGAAGCCGTTCATGTGCTTTTCGCGAATTATCTGTAGCTTAGTAGACCTGTCCTGTGAAATTTATTTTGCAGAAATCCACCAAATTCGTCATCACCCACGGACATTTCTATTCAAAACACTCCCTTCTTTTCAAGTAAGTTGCGGTTTTGTGAAATATTGAGTTATGAACTTCAACCTCGTATCTGGGCCAACAAAGATGTATGGACTGCATGCCGCGAGAAAAATCTGATTAGCTCGTGCGCAGCCGATTCTCGCCGCCACGAAATTATCTCAAGAAGAATTAAACACACAGCATTCTGTAGCAAAAAAACAAATTTAAATCGCGTTCTTACTCATCATATGATTTCTTTGGTATTCCAAACATTTTTTGTTCATCTTTCTGCCCCTGAACTTTTTCTTGGCGTGACGTTGACTGATGTATTGCTCGGCGTTAAGATGCGGCTCCCAGAAAATCAGCCCACGTGGCCTTAGGAGGCGTCCTTGAAGAGGAGATTATATCCTGATAGAGTCTAAGGTCCGATTTTTGCCAAATTTCAATCTGTGGTTCTGGAATGACTACACGGCCAAAACAAGAAACTCCTGATCAGCGTGCAAAGACCATTCGAGTTCCGGCTAGAGTTACCAAGTCGCCCGGTGCTATTTTTTTTCGCGTGCAACTAAGGCAGATAGCGCGCGACGAGAAATGCCGCACAATTCGTATCTGCGGGGACTCGCCTGCCCGTTAAAAATGTAACATGAGAAACCAGTCAACATGCAAGGTTGTATTTGCCTTTTTGTGTTTTTAAAAACAAATTGTCAGTAAGGTTTTTGAATGAATTAAAAAAATCAGCTCAAAAAAATCGATCCGTACACCTCACGCTTCGCCGCGAAAACGGTTTTCTGGCACCTCCCGCATGCGGCTGAAGCTCTCGGCCGGTGTCTCCGCGGGACGAGATTTTTCTTGCTCGCATTACATTGCTCGTGCTGCATTGCCGGGCCCGCGCCCCCGCGCGCGACCTCCACGCTTCTCGCCGTTTCGCCGTTCACTTGTATTTTGCCAGTTTCTGGTAATAGAAACGATTTCCTCTTTAAGTTTGTTGGGAATACTTTTTTTTAGTAAAACCGTAGTCGCTGTTAAGGTTCGCAGAGTACTTTACATATTCTCTTTCACTTTTCTATAGTTCACCGCGTCTGCCATTTGCCTGCGACTGTTGCTGAACTCGTTTTTTTCGTTTCTAACAACTGCTTTTTTTCCCGTTGCCTCTTAGTTTTCTTGCCCATACATTTGTTGCAATTTGAATTACGCTTATTTTGTTGATTGAATTCTCCAGTTCCAATTACAGTCTGACCAGAAGTCAGTTTTTCCTAGAATTCTGGCCAGCATCTTTCTTTTTTCTAGGTGCCTGTCACTTTTGCGCCTGCCTCGTACCTCGCTTGCTGCTGAATTACCGTTGCTGCGCAGGCCTCTGCCAAGCTTGTCTAAGTTTCCCGAAGAGAAGCTCCGCGACATTCCAAAATCAAGTTTTCGCTCTGATTGATGGTCAACCATTTCCGATTTAGACAAAAATTTGCTTTTTTATAAGCATAAGGAGTTCAGTGATCGTTTAAGTTTATTAAGCATATCGCATATTCTGGCGCTCGACTAGCAGTCACGCTTCCGCCAAGTGCCCCAGTTTACTCGGGTCTATCTCCCGCCACGAAACAGACCCAAATTCCTGCTGAATCTGCAGAAAAATTGCGGTTTTTGCTCAAAAGCTTATCATTGGATTGATCGAAATACTCGAGTGATCCACAAATAAATAAAAAATGACGGAGCCGCAAGCCAGTTCCGGCCCCTCACGTGAGGTCCTGCCCCAGAAGATCAATGAGCAAGGCCCTCTCGACAAACCACATACTCCACCAGCCAGCCATGAGACCGATCCTTTAAAAAATGAAAAATATGACAGCAGTATTGAAAAATTAAATAGTTCTGAGCCAATTTTTCAGCACCCACAGCGGGTTTCGTCTATGGCATCGTCGCAGCATATGCACGAGCAAGAATTACTTCTGGAATTTACCGTGCCCCAGCCACCCGTAGCCACGAAAGAACTGACGTTAGCCGCCGGTGCCTCAGCATACGCGAGATTCGACGGTTATAGCGGCCCGTCAGCGGTCCCCGAGTCGCCCCGCACGCTCTGGATGGGCGACTTGGACCCGTGGTTAGACGAGGCGGCGATTGTGAATCTCTGGCGGGAAATGCTCGGGTTCGAAGTCTATGTGAAGTTGATAAGGCCTCGAGCAGCAAGACTTGGGCCGACGGAGCAAGGGGTCTCTCCGACCGCGCATCTGGGCTATTGTTTTGTCGAATTCCCACTGTTCGAAGCGGCACAGAAGGCGCTCGCACTTAACGGGCAACTCTTACCGGATATCGCGATGCCGTCGCAGCAAGATTTTGGAGATAATCCCGATAACCAGAAGAAATATTTCCGGCTTAACTGGGCGCTGGGCGCCACCCTCTCTGCGCCGATCATCGAGCTGCCCGAGTTCTCGCTCTTTGTCGGCGATCTCAGTGCCCTGACCACAGAGGCTCATCTCCTTCTGTTTTTCCAACAATCGTTTCCCGACTCGGTGAAAACTGTCAGGGTGATGACCGACCCGGTGTCGGGGAAATCGCGCTGCTTTGGGTTTGTCAGATTTACCGACGAGCGCGAGAGACAGCGCGCACTTGTAGAAATGAACGGTGTCTGGTTTGGTGGAAGGCCACTTCGTGTGGCTCAGGCAACACCGAGACTGTTTGCACAGTTTCGAAAAGCTCCGGGTTTTGCCCGTGCCCCCTTCACTGGTCCTCCATTTAAGCACGCCGCATACAGTAATCTTGGTTACGGGACCCCTGGAAGTCCTGAAATGTCGTCATTGCTGCCCAACGAGGTCATGTACTATCAGGCGGCTCAAACACTGCAAAGTCCCGTGGCTATGCAAGGATACTTCCCATCCATTCCTCCGTCTTCAACGAGCAACGCTTCGGGCCATAATGAGGTACCAGGCGCGTCCAACGCTGCGAACGTTTCGAGTGTGTCCGGTCTGCCGAGCTTCCAGAACATCCCCAGTTTCCAGAATTCACCGCACTCGGCCCCATCAGCTTACCCCGCCCCGTCGGGCGACAGCTCCAACACAACAGTATTCGTGGGCGGGCTTCTGGCGGATGTGACTGACCATACTTTGTTCACGCTTTTCCAGCCATTCGGAAGCATCGTGCAGATCAAGATCCCTCCAGGTAAAAATTGTGGTTTTGTCAAGTACACGACCCGGGAGGAAGCCGAGGACGCCATCTTGAACATGGAGGGCTTTGTGATCGGCGGGCACCGCGTGAGGCTCGGATGGGGCCGCATTTCCGCTGCCAACAAGAAGTTCCAGCGTCAAAAACTCGCCCAGATGCAATTGCAGGCAGCCGCGGCGGCCATGCAGCTTGGATACGATCCAGCATCGATGTACTCCGGGTACGCGCCCATGACAGGGTCTACGTCGGGGATGCCCGTGATTCCAACGTCGCCCAACCCCGGAAATGCAATCCCAGGCCAAGTGTACGCGCCAATGGCAATGCAGATGCAGCCTCCGGGAATGTATCCTTACGTTGAGTATGACCATAGCAACAACCCTGAGCTCCCGCTGCAGGAATACTGGCTGGGTTATCCGCGTCAATACGGCCACGAAAATCCTGTTGAGTATTCCCAGAGCCAGGGCGACTTGCACCACAATCTCGCGGCGTTCTCGCTGAATCAAACACAGGCAGTACCAATCTCCCGATCCCGCTCATTGGACCACGAAATCGAGGCGTTCTCGCATCTCAGTCTGCTGCACGATCCACATTATAGCCAGGACCAATTAGCTCAGAACTTCGACACGCTTTCGCTTGATGCTGTGGACCAGTACCAAACCCAGAGCCATCCACACTCACGCTTAGGACCATACAGTTTGTACTCCAATGCGGCGAATGCAATCGAAAAACACGAATCGTGTTCGTCATTGCACCCGTTCCGCGACCGCTCTAGTCCGGCAATCAAGGCTCAGGAAGCCAGCGATCCGCCCAGAGTCGATGGTCTGCACGAAGCAAAGACAGCGGGTTCTGTTGGAATTGTAAGTAGAAATGTCGTAGGCAATGGAAAAGGGAATGGTGCTGGCAAAGAATCCAGCTCTAAGCAACAAGATGTTTTGGGCTAAACAGGAAATGCGATTCTGAGATCGAGAAACTTCAATGGTTTTCAGCAAATGAAATTATATTTTCGATTTTCATCAATCCATCATCAATCCAATTGTAAGGGGAAACAGGTTCGGGGAATCTTAAATACCTACTTAACCATGACAGACTGGGCGGCTGGATTTTTTGTTTTCGGAGGCTAACGCGGCATCAGCTTGTGCGGTTTTGCACCAGTGAGACCGAAATTAGCGCTAGCGAGCCTCTTTCGTCATCAGCTTGGTACATCGATCATCACTTTGAAGAATTGAGGAAAACGAAAAAACAAGTGGGTTGGAATTTAGTATCAAAAAGTCGAGATTTTTTTCTTCAACGCCGATCCTCGCAGCCGCATGGTCTAGCAGCGGAATTCCGAAAAAATGGCGTCCTGCGCACATTCCCCTCGAGAGCAAACGCCGGCGGCTCTACGTGATATTATAGGAATAATTTAAGTAGACAGGAATTATGGGAAGTATTGGGGTGTATATATCAATTTCAGGGACGAAATTAAAAAGAAAAAAGAATCGACGTAGCGGGCACGAGTTTGTGGTGTCATGCACTGTGCGTATGGGATAGAGTTCCATGGTGCAAAAGCCACGACATACCGGACGACAGACCAGAGAAACATCGCCGCAGACTGAGAAACTCTTGGCGAGGGCAGACTTTCGCTTGAAGCTAAAAATAAATATCGATTCGTGAAAATAATTGGTGGCAAACCAGTGATACATCACGTTTTTCTTTATTATTTTTCATTTTCTGTTCAGGTAGTCATAGGCCTTAATAAACCCGTTTATACCATTGGGCCGGGAGCTCAAATGAACACTTCAGTATGACAGAAGACCTCCCTCACAGTAAACTACAGTGAAAGGACGAAATTCATGAAATAACCATATATTGAAACCAAAGAAGTAGATGTACTACCTAAAAATAACTAAAGTAAAGAAACCTGTCGCGTGGCATTGATCTACATGCCACATCTTCATCAACGACAAGATCATGATCTCTCGCCTCTCAATCTTCTGGCCAACTGGATGTCTTTCTTCTGAATAGTGACTCTCTTAGCGTGAATGGCACACAAGTTAGTGTCCTCGAAAAGCGACACCAAGTACGCCTCGACGGCTTCTTGCAAAGCACCGATGGCAGACGACTGGAATCTCAAGTCGGACTTGAAGTCCTGGGCGATTTCTCTGACCAATCTCTGGAAGGGCAACTTTCTGATCAAAAGCTCAGTAGATTTCTGGAATCTTCTGATTTCTCTCAACGCCACGGTACCTGGCTTGTATCTGTGAGGCTTCTTGACACCTCCCGAGACAGGGGCGGATTTTCTGGCGGCCTTGGACGCCAACTGCTTTCTGGGCGCCTTACCTCCGGTAGACTTTCTGGCTGTTTGCTTGGTTCTGGCCATTTTTGTGGGTTTGATGAAATTAAGTGGAGAACTTTTTTAGCAAACTAAAAAGAACAGGGGTGGGCGAGTGCGTGAAACAAAAGGGTAAAATTAGGGGGAGGTCACAGAAGGGAGGCCGAGCGCAAATTCTTTTTTTTTCTGCCCTTTTTGCCGCTCTTGGGGGCAAATTAATTAGCCGCTTTGGGCCGAGAATTCCATGAAACAACGTATGTGCAGGCTCGCGGGCTGGTCACGGCTCGGTGGTGGGACACACATAATAAAACGTGCGAAAGCAACGCCGATTTTTTCGTTGGGGATTGCGCATGAAATTTAGCGTGCGGTGGAGTTCATGTTGAGCCAACCATCAACTGCCCTCGAGTTTGAGTGCGCGATTCCATATTATGCAGGAATTTTGGGTCACGTGCTGTCCCCAGTTTCAAACGATCAATTGGCCATTAAAAGAGACTTTGATATAATTCATAGAGCCATTTTCATATAAAAAGAAGAGAACCTTGTCAAAGAATCAAATTTAGTCGATAGGTTCCCGAAAGTGCAAATCTTGAGATCGCCAACTATAGAGAAAACATTTAAATGATTTGCTCGCTTCTCACATTGTATGAAATTCATTCCCAAAGAAGAAAAGGGCAAATTCGTTGTGAACTTGTTTCATAAAGATGGAAGGAACTTCGAAAGATCTGTTGTATCTTTCGCCTTGATATTCCAAATTTCTCATCAGATACACGGGCCACGAAGTAATCCAATGTGAGACTTTCTCGGTTGGGACCGGTCATGAGTTTTGGCCCAAACGCTCGTAAAACTTCAAGTATCGTGATATAGAAGTGAAACATGTCCCCTTGTCTCAAAAAGCTTCTCTGCGCTCATGTTCCGTCATGAAATTTTTGGCTTTAAGTGTATCTGCAGGAGTGATTTCATCGCTCAACCCTCCTAAATCGTTCCCAGAGTTGGCAATTATGGTAAAAAATCAGAATTTAACTCAGTGAGAGTTAATGCTCAAAAAATTCTCATTCACCCATGGCACAAAGCCAAAAGTGCTGCTGCTGAGTCTACTGAGTCGTATCATCTTCTGTCCGAGCGCGAAGGGATCAGGGGAAGAATTGGTGGTCCCGGGTTCATACTGTCTGCTCATTTTTCAGGATCCTGAAGTACTTTATGCTTATTCCTGTCTTCTGAGAGCCGCTCTTGGTCTCTGAGACTAATCAGTATTTCAATATTGATCGAGAATGGGTTTCGTAGTTTTGGAAACCGCGGTCAAAAGCTCATTGATCGCCCTATCGGATTGATTTCGAAACAGACACTTTATAATTAAACGGAAGCTAGAGCGATGAACTATGAGATAAAGTACTTGCACTTGGAATTTAAAGCCTGTTTGTGGATTCTTTATCAGAAAGTCTTTTCATATCGTAAAAACATTTGGCGTGGAAGCCAAATTGTAAAAAGTTAATTACGCCCAAGAAAAATACAAAACAGCAAAATAGTTCATCGAGTCTTCATATGTGAAGTATTTAAAGCTCAAAGAAATGTCAGCGGAGAGTTTGAGAGGAATATATTTGGTTTAGTGAAAGAACCGAGATTTCTCATTTAGATCATGCCATCATGGTCAGAGCGCACATACAAACCCGCACAGTGCGCCTTAGGTCAAATTTGCAGACGTGCCGAATCAATTATTGTCTCACGAAATGTTTGCACCCCTTTTTTATCACGCCGTATTTAATTGAAGAATACAATTTCCGCTGCAAGAGTTTTTCGTAGAATTAGCCATATTAGGGTTTGCGGCCATTTCTCGCGCTTATCTGCCGTCAAGCACGCGCGATAGAATGAACGATAAGGCCGGAAGCATAGCCACAATCGGATAGCCCAAGAAGCCCAATATGATCGGAAGGTAATTACACAACAGCTACAGGACTATGTGTCAATCGAGTTCAACTTAATAACATCATGAACCTTAGCTACTGGCAATTCATCGTAAAGGCAATAGGGTCGCGGCGGTGACTCATCTTCTAGCAGGGTCACTCAGCATAAATTCTGCTCAAAGAATTGATGGTCAAGATCACTTATCGGGCTCGTCACAAAAAGGCCCGCTAGCCGCATACATGGAACCTTCACATCGCCTAGCTAAGACTTCCCGTGGCATCCTGCATGATTGATCGGAGAAGTTTTCGTATGCGTTTGCAAATAAGTCAAAATCCAATCGACCGGTCGTTGCTTCATCGGAATTCCGAGCATGGCCCGAGCTCAGGTTCTTTGGATTTGCGGCTACTAAAAGTGATACGCCAGAATCATGCACCAGCATCCCTCTTTAATTGCAATCATGACACGGGCTGGCACCGAGCATCGATAAATGTTTAGAGAGAAACTCGGTACCTTTGAGGCAGGCAAAGCATCTCTTATGTGGTGGACACATATGCACACAGGAGCCAAGCCCATTTTCGTGTACAAAGTAAGCAATGGTAACATGCTTTATGCGCAATTCAACGTGATGCAAATGTTCGTGGAGGCTCGTGAATGAGCTAAAGCTTCTCTAAATCTTTCAAATCCGTAAGTTTATTCAATAACGCAAAACTTTTCGAGCGCAGAGTCTTTGTATCATAAAAAGATCTGCAACAACGACGGCTCGCTGAATATGGAGCTCAAGTACCTGACGGAGGAATATTGATCGCGGCCTTTGCATATCCTGGCAGTAACTGCTAGGTTCGATAGTTTCGAAGTATACACTAAAGAGAATTTGTGAATCAACCAAAGGATTCGAGGAGACCAGTCTGGCTTTCCAACCACAAGTGAGGGAAAGCCAACGTTTAAATATCTATGTAGAAATAGTTTCGAACAAGCCGTAATCCTAGAATATTTCAAAAGAACTCTAGCATATAAAAACACTGCTTTCTTTCCACCGACCCTCTCAAATCCTCATCTCTAGGATATCCCTCGCTCACGTGACTCCAGAACTTGGGTGCGGACTCCAGATCCGCGCCTGCACTTCCGCAGATTCTCATATCCAGGTATTTTGTTCTCTATACCGTCCATGCACGTTTGAAAAACCCTCGTTTTCGGATAAGATGTATTTTTCAGGATTTTTCCCATAGTGGAGACCATTTTTGTCACGTGATTTACAAAATCCAACTTTTTCCAGCTGCACGAAAAAAGGGCCCTCGCAGCCCATGCCTGGCTTGTGCAGCTATTTTGTTAGATCGATTGAAATTATCATCAACAAACAGACTTCAAAAAGTGCACGCGTAACTGTACACTACCGCAACTGAAAATATGTAACCATAGGCCTCGAAACCTCCACTCCTTTTTTTGTGAATAATTTATATGCACTCAAGAAGGATGTCCGTGATTGGGGTGTTCAATGAGAACGGGCCTCAAACACCAAGGTCGTGTACTTACTATCTTGCAAACTGCTCAAATTTTCCGCAGTTTCTGCTGGAGGAAGTGAATAATATTTTGGGAATCTATACGGCTTACTTCGAAAGAAAAATCTTGCGACATGGCTCTAAGCAATATCATCTGAAGGCAAAGCTTCAAAATAGATCTTTCAGCATTGCAGAAACAAATATTGATGTTTTTGCTTTCGAGAGCTGTATATGCTATATAAAAATAACTAAACTAATCGATACCAACTATTATTGTAACTTATATTATATTTTACCGCAATTTTTTTTGTTCAATTCAAATGGGTCGTCGCTTTGCTGCTTAACAAAAGCAGGTTTGTTTCAAGCAATCTCAGCAGCACTCACCTCGCGTTGCTACAGCCAATGAAAAAACAATGATCGATGTGTCAGGTAGAGTACAAGCCTTGTCTCTGTAGTCGCACCTTCTCCCAGAACCCCCGCACCCTTATCTCCTTGGAACCCCCGCGCCCGTCGCAGGCGCACTATAAGTACCCCCGCTCCCACCCCTCAAGGGGCTAAAAGGGGGAGTCCACCTCGTCTTATGGACTCACGTACACATCTTATCACTCTTCAATACTTATATATCACACTATCAATCATCACTCAGTACTTTACGCTTCACCTCACTCTTCACTTGACAGGTATCCCCGTATATCTGACACGATGACGATGATGTTGCAACCTCTTGCCTGATGTGACAGAAGCCGCAGGTACTTCCGGAGAATAGGACATAGGCAGAGATGATATCTCCTCCAGCAACAACGGTGCTTAATTTCTAAAAGGAAACAGAATGAAGAGAAATTGTGTAAAAAAAAGAAAATTTTTCATTTTATGTTATTATACTTTGTTTTGATTAAATTTTGAGTTTCACATAAATTTGGAAATCTATGGCATATAGTCAATTATTTATGGGAGTTATGCAATTAATTATTAATATGACGATTCCTTGATGATATTCTTATCAATTAACCAGCAATTTTATTAATATATTGATAGGTGCACTGCCTATAGTTAAGTCGGGCCACGAAAGGCAGTCACGGATTCTATAGCTGCCAGCTCGATAATCAAGTGGCAATTTCACTCAATCCATTCTTCCAAGTATATTAGAGTTATATTTTCTCTTTCATCAAAAGTTTGTCATATAATCGTGCTTCAAACCTTGAGAAGTTCTCCCCAAATTGCACGCATAGCCATGCACCATCCGCAGCTGAAAATACGCAACCATTGTCCTCGAAATCCCCTATATTTTTCATTCTTATAGTGGATGCTATGATGACTTGAGGGAAGGATCTAGGAATGAGGGAATTCAATGAGAGCATTCGACACATTCTATAGTCGAGTAGTTCCTATCTTCTTCCCTGAGATTTTTCGCGGGTTTTTGGCGGAGAAATTGTATGGAAGCACGGCAAAAATCGACCATATCGCCGTGAAATCTGATCTCAAATGTGCGAAAGTAAGTTTAGAATGAAGGCTTTGTTTAGTGATTTGAATGATTTTCTCGGCTCGTTCGAAAACTGGGGATTAATTATTTTAAGAAAATGAGCTGCATATAGGAGTTAGATATGCTTGTGTGCAAGCCGGGTGTCTTTGAAATCTTGAATCTCCAGTGTCCTTATGGGAGCAACTTCGATCAAATATTTCGTATGGAAGTATTAGCTAGTAGTCTGATTTATGATGCATTTTAAAGTTTGTCACGAGGGGTAGCAAAGTTATGCACACGAGATCGAGGAAGCTAAATCAACATTGAACATGACCTTCTGGGAAGTTTTGCATGTTCAAGTATCATTTCTATGTGTAATGCCACCGATCAAAAAATGTCAGAAACAAGATCACTCGATCGGTCAAGCAGGTTTACAGACATTGAGGCATTTTACATTATCAAGGGCTCTTAAAGAAATCGGATGACGGGTTCTCCGCAGTTCACAAATCAGCAGTCCCATTTAAAGTTCAAAATGTCAAATGCAATTTGCTGTCCGATTTCCTGCCAGAAACCGTCCGGCTAGATACAGTGGTATATATAATCAAGCTTCGAAGACATGTTGAATGCATAAATTGACAAGGATCATTTAGGTAATGACCGAGTAATTTTTAGGGGTGAATGAACACATGAACAAAACTCCCAAATGGTATAGCTTTTGGCAGATATTCCTCTTCTTCCTGCCCCGGGTTATAGCAAATTTTTACACACATACACCGGACCGTGTGAGGCGAGACCAAAAAGTTTTTCAAAAATAAGCCTCATATTTTTACAGGGAAAGTAAAATTCTCGTTTTTGTAACGCACACATGATCAAACCCAACAAAAGTGTGGGCTTCGTGGTCAGTTTCAATTTCAGCAGCGGGTGTAGAGAATTTCGCGCCACCCCGGAAAGCGCGGCCCAAAAAATCGCGCGCCCCGCCCCGCAGAACAAACGGCGTGGCATGGTCTCGCCCTATTTTTGGTTACTCGCATTGTTATCACCACTAACGTAATCGGCATTAAATCAATTCCTCAAACGCACACACCGGCCTGAGAATTATTCTGACGTGCGCCTTATTTCTCCAGACAATTAACATCGCTGACCTCTGGCTATTCCTCCCCCATAGTCCAATTCTAGCAGCTCGTTATTCGCGCATCTCGGCCAGCCGCCAACTCATAGCACAGCGCCGCACACAATATCACATTTTGAAGGGCAAAAGCACCCTGATTAACCCGATTATCCACACACAATCGCCAGTTTTACAATTGACATCGGAAACCAAAGATTTAATTGAAAATGGGTCAATTGATGTCACATCCGGTGGAGGATAAGGCCATCGACTATCAGAGTTTCGAGACCATCACCTACTGCGTGGGTGCCATGCAAGGATACCGCATGACTATGGAAGATGCTCACGATATTCGTATATCCGAAAACGAGGCGCTAGCCGTCTTCGGCGTGTTCGATGGCCATGGCGGCAAGGAAGTGGCTCACATATTGAAGGGCACCCTTGTGGCCCGTATATTCAAGCAATTGAACAAGTTTCTGGCAGTCAGCGATAAAAAGCACCCGCATCCGCTCTCGACATACACCAAGACGCTAAAAGACTGTTTTTTCGAGGTCGATTCCGGCTTGCCGGAGAAAGTCGCCAGCAATTGCGGCTCGACGGCCATCGTGTCTACTGTCGTGGCCAATCGATACATAATTGCGGCCAATACCGGAGATTCTCGCGCCATTCTATCGCTTAAAGGAGGTCGGGTGAAGACGATTTCGTTCGATCATAAACCCTCGCATATGGGAGAACGCGTGCGGATCGAAAATAGTGGAGGGTACGTGATGAACTCGCGAGTGAACGAGGTTCTCGCACTTTCACGGGCGTTTGGCGACTTTCTGTTCAAAATCCCGCGACTCGAGCTCGGGCCACCGGGAAAAAACAATTCTGTGTTGGAGGAGAATCGCAAGTACAGTAAGAATAACTCGATTTTGCTACCGCCAGAGCTATTTCAGGTGACCGTCGAGCCGGAACTCATGATATACGACCTTGCCGTGTTGGAAGTACCTGAGTTTATGGTTTTGGCGTGCGATGGTATATGGGACTGTTACACCAACGATGCGTTAGTACGGCTAATCAGAAAGAAACTCGGTCAGGGATGGAGCCTACAACATATCACAGAATTTGTGTTAAATGAATGTATCAGCATGGCCAATAGTGCTACGGGTATTGGATTCGATAATATGACGCTTATGATCGTCGCGCTTCATCCAAAAAGCTCTATCGAAGAATGGCGTGATACTATGGAAAGCCGCATTTCTAAGGAGGATGATTGAGTAGCACGAGTTTGAAGTTCAATTGGGAGAAGGTTGTAGAAAGCTGGACCGAAATGGGCAGCAGAAGGGAGCCTAAGGACATTTATTTATAATTACATTGACATCCGCGGGCCGCGAGGGTGAGGCAGGTGCTTCACTGGACCGCTTGCCAGAAGTGTATGTCATAATTTCACAGGGACAAATATTTATAAGAGCAATCAACGTGCATCATCAGAATTGCTCTAAATCATGATTTGAGCTTACAATGATAGCATTCTGGACACTGACTCAAGTACCGTGAGCATTCGTATCTTTAACAGTCTCACTGAGTCTTAGGTCTTTGAAAGGTAATGGGGCCAAACTTTTTGAGGTAAAAGAGACTTTAATGTAGAGAAATAGAAGAAACATGAAGCACTAGCTCGTTCTAGTAGGAAGATAACGCACTTACCATGTGGACGTTCGTTCTGGCCTTGTCGTTGAGCTGCGACTTTATTCCGAGATTCCTTGGGAATAACGACAATTTGAAGTTCATCTCAAAGTTACCCAGTTTTCTCAATCATGTTTTACCTCGAAAAGTTAGCAAGATCTGGAAATGATGAAGTGCGTAGTTTACCGTCATTTTTCTTAACGATACAAACGCACGTCGACGACTTAACCAGATTTGATTACCACTACAATAATTCTCTCTAGTAGTGTAAACTAGGAAACTTAAGACTCATAAAAATTTATCAAAGCAAGCATGATAGTTATTTTTAGGTCATGGAAGCGTGATCTTGGAAAAAGAAGAACGCGAGCGCCCCCACTAGAAATCGCGTCATTCTTCTCCACGTCGCCCCATGTCCTGCACTGCAAAAAGAATCGCAAATTCGCACCAGCCAACCTCCTTCCAAGAAGCACCACAACAAGAGAAACCTTAAAAGTTCCCGCCGCAATCGAAGCCATTGAAGGATCATCAAAAAAAAGAAATTGCTGGTTCATTTTCTCTTTTACCTATTTATTCATTTGCTTTTTTAGACTTCACATCAGATTCACACTGCATCTACTCATTTGATTTTTTGAATCTTCAGTCACCTCATCAAATCTCAGCACAAAAAGCAGATCTCTCGCATGGGCCTTTTTTAAGCATAAACTAGATCAGGACCATTACAAAACTTTCATATATGCATCATTTCTCATAAGTTTTAGAAATCCAACACCATAATAACTAGACATATCCTTTCGGCTCGCATAAATTCATCATCACAGACACATCGCTATGTCATATATAGCAACAGACTTTCATTACGAAGACGAAATCATTCGCCTAGCGCGAGATCCCAATCTCAATCGAGAAAAAGGTAAAACATCGAAACTTATTCTGATCATTAATGGGTTCCCACTTGCAGAGCGCACGGTCTCACGACTATGTCAGCTCTCTCTCAGCATTCTTCAGACGCTAGAAAAGATTGAACTCAATTTGCGTAACTGGGCATTTATGTCGCTAGATTTCAACTCTACAAACCATTTCGACACTTCCAACCCTGACGAAATTAAAACTTTCAATAACAATGTCAGCGTGCGGGTCATTGACTCGTGCCAAGATTTGACGGTAAAACTCAATAAAATCACTGCAGATATGGACTTCATTACCAAAGCTCTGCGATCGCTCACCCCAATGGAATATCTTAGCGATAGCGGCACGCTTCTAACGTCGCTTTCGCTACGTAACATCAAGCTCAAAGATGAGCTCCGTGAGAAAGTCACGGTGGCCTATCTGAAAGCAAAACTCATCACTATCGGCACCGATCTCGAGGCGATGTTGGCAGGCGGGACCTCCGAACAGCGCAACACAGTCGAGCTGTATAAGCAGTTTGTCGTAAGTCTTCTTGACCAGTTGAACTCGGCGGTGGAGGCGCAGGACGACGAGGAGAAAAACGAGTGTTTGGCGGTCATCAGTGATATGGAGCAGATGTTCGAGGTGTTTAAGTTGGAGTACGCACAAGGATTGAATAATCCTGCTGAGCCTGAAAAGATTAATGGTCTTGAATTGGCTGAGCTTGCGGAAACCACAGAAGCCGAGAACCGTTCACTGTCCTCAGCAGACCTGAAGCGCGACGAATTCTCTGAATTGGACGATTTGGCTGATACCTCATTTACGATCAATTCTGCGTCACCACTGTACTCCCAGCCCATGGTGCATTCCATCACAAAACCGCAGCCCCATACACCGTCGGATCTGTCATCGATTGTAGAACAGCACGTGCGCCGTGGATCGTATTCCTCCTTGGCATCTACTAGTATTTTGCAGAAACTGACGCTTTCCGAAGAGCTTCCTTATCTTATGTCTGCATTTAATCTGGCAAAGACATTGGAAGAGGATGTTTTTCATTTTCAAGACGAGAGCGAGAAGGAGGAGAGGGCCGCAAACCCGCAGCCCACTCCGCTGTCTGCCGAAGAAGTTAAAACGCAGCGGCATTTCCCATCGACTAAACACCGGCTTCCACCCTCGCCCTTGTATTCCAACAGTGAAATTCTTTCTGTTCCGCCGCCAGTGAGTGCTAGCTCCTACATCTATTCGAACAATTCCTTGCTTTCGAAACTAGGCATCAAACCTCAAGTGATCACCACCACGCTTCCAAAACATTTGCATCATAGCAGCAGCTATAATAAAGGGCCGGCGTCGTTTGTGCTGCCTTACAAATCACCAATTTCCATCAAATCAGCAGATGATTCAGACGACCAGACCCACGATAACAAGGAGAACAAGGAGGGTGTGATCATCCCGCTCACCCAGGCTAATCTCAATACGCACAATCTTTCTGCATTGACACCCCTAGATATGCGCCTCGATGCGTCGACTGACTACGTTGAGTAATGAACTTTATATACGTTGTATATGCTTATGAACGACCCCAGCATACAAATACTCCATGTTTTTTTCTGTCAACTCTTCTGAGAAAGCGCAGCGGGAATACCCGTAGCAAACCCGGATGAATACATGACCATAAAAATCACAAGAAGTCAATACGTCCTTCAAGTCAGCATCAAAAGACGTCGTATTTTCCTACAGCAATCACAACTTCTCACTCAAAAAAAAAAGTCTTTACAAAGGCGGCACCTTCCCGTATTCGCGTGTTTCCATTACAGCCAATTAGTTTCCGGCTCTAGGAAGTAGAGCCCGTGGGACGTTGTATTATCGTTTCCCAATTTGCGGCTTCTATCACATATCACTCTCAGAATTAACTGGTTTGGTCTGCATTCCCGCTTGCCTCAAAACAATTGCTTGATTTGCCATTGATCATACATATTTCCCTACATATGTTCCCTATTCGCCCTTTAGCTTGTGCAATTCACGCACGAAGTGCTCGCCCCAGAACGCTGAGGTATATTTGGAAATGTAATCGAAAAGCTTGTTGAAGTTGATTGTCTTCTTTTCCTCCGGAAGTGTCAAGCTCTCTTTTATCGACTCACTCAACTCCTCAATATTCCACGGGTTCACCACCATGGCGCCGTTCAAACTCTGAGCGGCACCGGCAAACTCCGAAAGAATGAGGGCACCCTTGTTATCTTGCTGGCACGCGATATACTCAAACGAGACCAAATTCATACCGTCACGTGTGGAACTCACAAGACACACGTCGGATATATAATACAAACTGATGAGTTCTTCGAAGGGCACAGACTTGTGCAAATAATGAATAGGCACGAATTCCACTGTACCAAACTTACCGTTAATACGGCCCACGAGCTCGTTCACTGTCGCGCGTAAACTCTGATATTCCTCTACGTCTCCTCGCGATGGTACTGCAACCTGAATCAATACAACTTTTCCGATCCAAGATGGGTTTTCCGTGAGAAATACTTCGAATGCGTGGAGCTTTTGCGGTACTCCCTTGATGTAGTCTAAGCGGTCTACGCCGACAATTACCTTGGTGTCCCCAAATTTCTTTTTCAATTGGGCAATACGCTCTACGACGCTGTCTTTTTTAATTCCCTCCGTGAAATTCGCCACGTCAATTCCAATGGGAAATGCGCCCACACTAATGCAACGATTCTCGTACTCAATACCGTTGGGCACTGTTTTCACATTAGGAACTATACGCAGCACTGACGAGAGAAAATGACGAGCGTAGTCGTAGGTGTGAAATCCGATCAAATTGCAGCTCAAAACGCCCTCCAAGATCTCCTCTCGCACGGGCAAAATCCTGTAGATTTCAGAGGATGGAAATGGCGTATGGAGAAAGAACCCAATCCGAACGTTTTTGCGGGAGTTGCCCAATTCTTTACGCAACATTTGCGGTAATAACATCAAGTGGTAATCGTGTACCCAGACCATATCGTTGTCCTCGACCTGCGACGCAATTTTGGACGCAAACTGCCTGTTCGCCTCCATGTACGCAGCCCACGCAGTCTCGTCAAAATTCATTTCACCAGGATGATAGTGGAATAGTGGCCACAATATACTGTTGGAAAACCCGTTGTAGTGGAGATCGGCAATGGTGTCACTGAGAAAAATCGCCGTGCACTTGAACTTGTCCATGAGGTCGCGGTTCACTTGCGCCTGTTCTTCCTCTGGAATCTCTAATCCAGGCCATCCGAGCCATTGAAACTCTGTCGATTTTTTTAATCCCTGAAGCGCCGTGACGAGGCCTCCTGAAGACATCGAGTAGTCGTATGACCCGTCGCCTTTGCGGGTGATGGTCACGGGCAATCGATTCGACACGACTAGCACTTTTCCATCGGGCATTTTACTCTTGGTTATGCAGTTAAGTATATTTAGTTAATTGTATTGTATATGTCCAAAAAGAATTGGTTGAGGGTGCAATTGAAGCGGTCTTGAATTTGCTGATAGTGTGCTCTCGTCCCGCGGAGACACGGCGCTAGGTCAAGACTCAATAGGTTATCCTCTTGACCTGCATGGAGCGCACTGGTCTGAGATCTGAGCAATAGAATATTTATCTTTCGCAATCGTGAAAAAATTATAATTGCTCCTTCAACCAAATATCCATTTGTTGAGGATTTTACAAAAATAAGCGTATAAATAACAGAGTACAATCATTGCAATCCTCCTTGCATCTGTGCTTAAATTTGAGAGTAGTGGCGTGAGACGCAGACGCAGACGCAATTGCTGGAGAACGTGGGGGTGCGCGCCATTGTGCGGGGGGCCTCGATTGCGGGACTAGTCGGGGAGACCTTTTATTATTTTACAGTTTTAATACAATTGGTCTGGACTTCAGCAGGCTATTATTAAATCACTTCCACATATTGCTAGCAAGAAGTACACCCCTCAATTTGAAGAATTTACGAAGTGAATGTGCTAGGTTTGCCGTTCAGATTTACGTCCTCACATTTTCAGATTGCCACGTGAAGACTGAATTACCTTATTAGAGTATTTTTAGTGCAAGTAATGATTTTAGAAAATTTCGAGATTTCCAGTGTCCCATAACGGATTCGTCTATTAAAAAAAAATCTTTTGCAAAAGTTGAGGAAGGGTGACAAGAATTTTCTCAACTGCGATTTGCTGTGGGCAGTAATCCCTAGGCATTATTTGCAAAAATACGCCCCATAAATATCAAAATGATGGATTCGATTTCTTTTTCCAAATAAGGATACTCATGGACCTCATGGTCTATATGATAAAACTTCCATATGGAAAAATCGGGATTGTTCATCGTTTGCCGCAAACACCGAGGGTTCGAGTTGAAACGAAAGTTTTACCCTCCTTAGCAACTTGGATACAGGTCCGGCTAGTAGAGTTCAAGTTCATAGATCATTCTCTGGGCTTTTCGACACAGACACAGCACGGACCTGAAAATGGGCTCCTCAAAAAGATCTCAGTTTTTAGACTTTGGAGAGCGATTTTGCCGCTGAGGTCAGCACCAACATAGTCTCGCATTTCAAGCAAGACCCCACTTCCCTATTTGCACCCACGACTCACGAGCGCGCGCGCCCGACACAGAGCTTGTCCCAATTGAAGATCAATTGAGCAAATATCCGTCTTTCAATCACATATTCCCAATTGGTTGAAAAGGACAAATGCATTTTGCTGTTTTGAGGAAAAAGAGAGCCTTTATCCTGATGTGTAGTCGTGCGCCACCAAACTTTTAAAATCCATGCTCGCGAGCTATGGCGGAGGAAGGTAATAATGGGGCTTCTCAATTTGAATTTGCATTTTAAACTTAGTCTTTAAAATGAATTTTTCTCAGCCTCTTAGTCAATTAGCCTTATGGATCAGCTCAAGATAAGAGTTTACCTAGCGCTTTTGAAAATCTCGCTATCGTGTATTTTCAGAATGAAAACAGGCAAAAGACAGTTGCCAATCAATTATTCTTGTGAGTCCAATACACGCCAAGAAAATTCATAGTCTGAAGTCGCTAATCGGTTGATATCAAGTGTTGATTCTGAGATGTAATATGCCCGTCAATATGACTATTTCTCTGTTGAGAAAATTTCGGCAATTGTGAGCATTTCCTTCCAAATGTGGCCGTCCTTTTGGATGCAGAGTTGTTGTTAAATTCCGCTGTGATTGCATATACTGCTTTTTGCTGACTCTATTCATTTAGGAAATATATATATTGTGCACATTAGTGAGCAGAAAAAACATAAGGAAGTACTTCATGAACTGACATTAGATTTCCGGATTGAAATTACGGGTTTGTATAGCAAATTGGGACACCATCCAAAATCAGCGCATACTCTCGTGTGAACTGATACCAGATACAGAAAATTCGCCACGATCAATTGGGTTGATAGATTTTGACCGGTGGCAGCACACGATTCTGTAAAGACCCACCAGAATCAGCGCCGCGTTATTTTTTCTTGGAGGCAAGGTTGTCAACAACCGATATCATTTTACGATTTTTTGGCTAAGAACTTGGCATATCAAGATTTTTCCCCGAATATTCCATAATTTTTAGAGTATTGTTCAATCTATATTTCATGAATGGTTATTTTTGCCCATTTCAGCACTGCCACGCGATCCCGCCCTGAGACTGGCCCTCGAAAAAGGAACAGAGTGTACAGTGCACCCAAAAGTTCACGCCCGCACACCACTCACCGTGTTCTTTAGGCGCGAACAAGTGTGTCAAGAAAGCAAAGATCAAATACACTTTTTATACATAAAAAACCGGCAAAAAGCCACATACATCCTTCCGCATAATCACCGTCTCCAATATGTATAATCCGTATGCGTCGGCGGCAGACCCCTCGTTGAGCCAGCAGAACTTACACCATCCACGCCCGCAGCACGTGACCCAGCGCCAGCAACAACAAAGTCAGTACAGCAGGGCTCAACAGTACCCGATGCTGCCTCCGGGCGAGGGACAGAACTATAGCGGCTCGCAAAATTTCCAACAGCAGCAGTATCAGCCGCATCAACAGCAGTATGACCAGTACCAGGCACACAATTACGCGGGCGCTCCACAATACCCCCAGCAACAATACGCGCAGAATTATGGCGGCAATAAGGCGATGGGCGCCGGAAATGCCAATGCGGGTGCTGGAGCTCCGTATGGAGAGTTTTTCTCCGACCCTGCCGCGACAATGGCGGCCCAGTTTGCCAAGTCCAGTTTCGGCCAGTCGAACACCTATATCCAGCAAAACTTTGGCTCGTACATGCCCGTGGCGGGCGAATTGAAGTATTATTTCCGAGTCAGCAATTCATATGTTTGGAAAAAACTCGCCCTTATTCTCTTCCCCTATCGCCATCGGGACTGGTCACGGATTCCGGCGGTAGAAACCGGAGGAAGTCCCACGGCAGGCAGCCCCAGTTTTTCGCCCGCATCCGAGGACGTGAACGCGCCAGACTTATATATTCCTTTAATGGCGTTTGTCACCTACGTGCTTCTCTGGGCCCTGTTTGCCGGCTTGCGGGGCAATTTCCACCCGGAAGTGTTCGGGTACTTAGCATCTCAAACACTCGCATGCTCATTTCTCGATATCTTGATTTTCAAGGTCGGATTGTACTTGCTCAACTGCTCGGCGCAGACGTCTTTCTGGGACCTCATCAGTTTTAGTGGCTATAAGTACGTGCCAATCACTGTCTTATTGTGCTGGAAACAGGTACTGGGCCTGTCGTGGATATTGTACTATGGAGTTGTATTAGCTGTAGTCGGCAGTTTATCGTTGTTCTTGATGAGATCGCTCAAATTTCTCATTTTGCCATATGGCCAAGGCGACAATGCGGCAGTGCTGATTTCCAACAACCAGCGCCGTCTCAGAGTCCAGTTCTTGTTCATCTACTCGGTCGTGGTCCAGTTTATGATCGTGCTCTTCATGTCCCGTTAATTTTCATTAGAGTGGAGGGATGAGAGAATCGAGATGTGAAAGATGGGACTTAAAATATGTAAGGAGTTATAGAGTATAAGCGTATAATGAAAAGAGGGCTTGGAACACCCGGCTTTTTTCAAATCATGATACAATTGGATTTCAAAAACACAGAATGAACACTTAAAAGATGAGTTAATAATGAATTTTACTGGCTCCAGAGAAATATTGCAATTTTCTTCATGGACTTTTCACAACTGTCTCAACAAATACATTCCAAGACTTGAATTCTTTTTTTGTAAAGCAGTCCGCGAAGAGCAAGATTGAATATCTCATTTTTCTCATTCAATCACACTCAAAAATGATACCCCACTTTCTTTTTATTTTCTCTACTTTCTTTCACTTTTTAGTGGCGTGAGAACTGACGATTGCGGAAATGGCTATAGGCGCGCGTCCTTTTTTTCTTAAAGAGACAGGCGCGTCAGCGTGAGACGCGTGCTCGCCCTGCGACGCAAAGATCAAAGATTCCGTACTGCCATCAAATCTTTTACTTATCAGTCAAGCATTCAGTCCACCAAACTACTTTTATCTTTCTGCATAAACCCAGCATTTCTATCTTTCCGATCTATTTATTAATTCATGTCTTCTGCAGGTCGCTTCAAGGGGTCGACGCTGGCCCGATTCGTCAAGAATCCCGGTAATAGGAAACCTGGCCTGGGGAAAATCACCACACAATTCACCATGGACAAAGAAGATATGAACGAAAAAAATACTGAACAGCAGAATCCCATGCTCAATGATGCCATTACGCGCCGAGACGTGGTGGAGAAAATCGATGCGCTCGATGCGATGATGGGATTTGAGCGGTTCGACCATGGCGACCTCGATGGCGCCCGCCCCCGTAAGGGATGGCTCGTAAATATGCATGCGACCACGATTCCGCTGGAAGAATATTTGCCGGGTTATTCCGGTGTAGATTTCTACTTTCTCGATGAGGAAGGTGGTCTGTTCAAGGCCACGCTCCAGTATGATCCTTACTTCTTTTTGATGGTGATGCCCGGGCGTGAGGCCGAGGTGGAGGAATCGTTAAAGAAATTTCTCGAAGATTTCAAATTGAAAAGCGTGTCACGTGAACAAAAAGATGACTTGGCGCTCCCGAATCATTTGGTCGGTTTGAAGCGCACTCTCATTCGCCTACTGTTCCACAATGTTTCCGACTTGCTTGGCGCTCGGCGTGCATTGACGCCGATCATCAAGGAAAACCAGGCGAAAAGAGACACCAGAGACGTTTTTCTGGCAGTACAGTTCAACAATAATGATAATTTGGGGGTTCAATTCAGCGACGACGATTACGGCATTCATTCATATAAACAAGGTGGAAACGACTCTGTTTCTGATCCCATGACCCTTATTGACGATTTGCGTGAATACGACGTGCCGTTTCACGTGCGAGTCTCGATCGATAACAATATCAGAGTGGGTAAATGGTATGACGTATACGCGCAGCACGGAAACGTGTCGTTTGAAGAGGATCCTGAGAAAATTGCATTTGCCGACCCAGTTGTGCTTGCATTCGATATCGAGACGACAAAGGCGCCGCTCAAATTTCCAGACGCCAAAGTCGACCAGATCATGATGATCTCGTATATGATCGATGGCGAGGGTTTTCTCATCACCAACCGTGAGATTATCCTGGAAGATATCGATGATTTCGAGTATACACCGAAGCCAGAATATCCCGGACAATTTACTATTTTTAACGAACCCGATGAGAAGCACGTGCTCATGCGTTTTTACGAGCACATTCGGGACGTGAGACCCACGGTGATTGCCACATTTAACGGTGACTTTTTCGATTGGCCGTTTGTGGAAACACGTACGAATTTTCACGAAATGGACATGTTTGCCGAGATTGGATTCGCCAAGGATAATGAGGGCGAGTATAAGTCAAAATATTGTGTGCACATGGACTGTTTCAGATGGGTGAAACGTGACTCGTATCTTCCCCAGGGTTCTCAGGGTTTGAAGGCAGTCACTACAGCAAAATTGGGCTACAATCCTATCGAGCTTGATCCCGAACTCATGACGCCGTACGCATACGAAAAGCCGCAGATCTTATCGGAATACTCCGTGTCCGATGCCGTGGCCACCTATTACTTGTACTTCAAATACGTGCATCCGTTCATTTTCTCCTTGTGTACTATCATTCCATTGAATCCTGACGAGGTGCTTCGAAAGGGAACGGGAACTTTATGTGAGATGTTGTTGATGGTGCAGGCCTACGAGAAGGAAATCTTACTTCCGAACAAATATTCTGATCCGATCGAGCGGTTTTACGACGGACATCTCTTGGAGTCTGAAACATATGTTGGTGGTCACGTGGAGTCGTTGGAATCGGGTGTTTTCCGCAGTGACATCGCCAACGAATTTAAAGTACAGCCTGCAGCCATTGAAGAACTTATACGAGACTTGAGGAAATCGATCGAATTCTGCATCGAGGTGGAAAACGGTAAATTGATCTCGGATGTGGAGAACTTAGAGGAGGTATATGATGAAATCAAGGCCAAACTCGAGGACTTGCGCGATAACCCAAATCGGTCGGAAAACCCGCTTATTTATCACGTCGACGTCGCGTCGATGTATCCAAACATCATGACTTCTAATCGTCTCCAGCCTGATTCGATGAAGTCCGAGGAGGACTGCGCTGTATGTGATTTCAACCGGCCAGGAAAGACATGTGATCGTCGTTTGGAATGGTCGTGGAGAGGCGAGTTTTCGCCAGCGAAGGCCAACGATTACAGTTTGGTGAAAAGAACATTACAGAACGAAGAATTTGCACCGTTGAAGCCATGGCTCAAGCCGCGCAGTTTCGACGAACTCCCGTATCCTGAACAAGCAAGACTTATCAAGGAACGACTTGGCGATTACTCGCAGAAGAACTACTCGAGAAAGAAGGTTACGCAGACGATCACACGAGAATCGATTGTCTGTCAGCGAGAGAATCCGTTTTACGTTAACACGGTGAGAAACTTCAGAGATCGTCGTTACGAGTTCAAAAACCTTGCGAAAGTTTGGAAGGGTAAGACTTCGAAATGCACAGATACGATCTCGCGGGACGAGGCAAACAAGATGGTGGTGTTGTACGATTCGTTGCAGCTTGCACACAAGGTCATTCTCAACTCTTTCTACGGTTATGTGATGAGAAAAGGGTCTAGATGGTACTCGATGGAAATGGCGGGAATCACGTGTCTCACGGGATCGAAGATCATTCAAATGGCTCGTGCATTGGTCGAGCGAATCGGGCGTCCATTGGAGTTGGATACTGACGGTATTTGGTGTATCTTGCCAAAGTCTTTCCCAGAAAACTTCAATCTCAAATGCAAAGACGGCAAGAAGATCTTCTTGGAATACCCCTGTTCGATGTTGAACTATTTGGTTCACCAGCAATTTACCAATCATCAATATCAGGATTTGGTAGATCCAGAGAGATTCAAGTACAGTACCAAGTCGGAAAACTCGATTTTTTTCGAGGTTGACGGTCCGTATCGTGCCATGATCTTACCTACGTCGAAGGAAGAGGGTAAAGGTTTGAAGAAAAGATATGCTGTTTTCAATCACGATGGCTCGCTTGCTGAATTGAAAGGATTCGAGTTGAAGAGAAGAGGAGAATTGAATCTCATCAAGAACTTCCAATCAGATATTTTCAAGTTGTTCCTTGACGGAGACACGTTGGAAAACTGTTACAAGGCGGTGGCCACGGTGGCAAACAATTGGCTTGATGTTTTGGATACCAAGGGCGGTATGCTAGAGGATGAAGATTTGATCGAGCTTATTTGCGAAAACAAGATGATGAGTAAAGCGCTCTCGGAGTACGAGGGCCAGAAATCTACCTCCATCACTACCGCCAACAGATTAGGTGAGTTTTTGGGCGAGGAGATGGTCAAGGATGCAGGTTTGGCGTGTAAGTACATCATCAGTTCCAAACCTTTGAATGCTCCCGTTACCGAAAGAGCTATCCCAGTGGCGATTTTTTCTTCAGAGAAAAAGGAGTTTTTCTTGAAGAAATGGCTCAAGGACCCCTCACTTTCGGAATTCGATCCTCGGTCGGTGCTTGATTGGGGCTACTACTATGAGCGGTTGGCATCGGTGGTTCAGAAGATCATCACCATTCCTGCCGCTTACCAGCATGTGCAAAACCCTGTGCCCCGAGTGCCGCACCCTGATTGGTTGAGAAAGCGAATCATGATTCAGGAGGATAAGTTTCAGCAGACGTCGATCTCCAGTTTCTTTGGCGCGCTGACCAAGAAAGAATTCGAGGGCAAGGCCTTGAAGGATATAGAGGCGTTTGGAGACAATTTAGATGCGGAATACCCTGGGGCCAGAGTCGGCAAAGTGACTGTGAAGAAGCGGAAACTTAGGGAAGCACAGAAAGCACGGGCCGAAGAGGAGGAGAGAAACGCGATGATTCTCCAAGGTACATGCCCCTCGATGACCGAAGACTACGCTGGCTTTTTGGAGTATCAGAAGGCAAAGTGGTCCCTTCAGGCGAAAAATAGAGACAGAAGGAAGAAGCTTTTCGGTGAGAATTCCGAGTCTTCTCATAGATCTTCGGTGGGTAATATGATCCGCAAGCAAGCGGAAAATATCGCCGGCTCGAACTGGGAAATTCTCGAGTATAAAGTCGATCCAATGAATGTTGGAGTGATCAAAGTGTTTGTGTTGTCTGGCGGAAAAGTTTACTCATTTGCATTCCACATTCCAAAGCAGATCTATGCGACATTCAAGGCTGAGCTTTCGAGCAAGAAGACTATTCCAAATTGCGAAATCGAGGCTTCTAAGGCTATCTTGCCCAACGGTCATGACGCAACCAATCTCTATAAGTTTGTGATGCCCGAGGCTACTTATAATGAGGAGATGAGCAATGTTGATAGCTTGCTTCATGATTCGAAGATCATGGGATTGTACGAGACGGAGATCAGCCCAATTGATAGAGCAATTATAGATTTGGGTAACACGGTGCGGTTCGATGATACCAGAGTCGGCGCGTTGGGCAAATGTTTGAAGACCGGGTTTACCGTCAAGGATTTGATCACAATCAAGCCCACGCAGTATTTAAAGCGCTTCGGGATGGAGATTTTCTACTTGCTTCATATTGTCACCAACAGCTACGAGTTCTTTGCCCTATTCAACACCTGGACCAATACCGTGTCTCTTTGCGTCTTGAAACCATCGAATAATGCCCAGGAACTCCCGGCGAATCTTTCGAAGATCTACAAAGAAATCTACGAGGCAAAGAAGCAGACATTCACCAACCTCTATAACATCATAGATTACCCGGTTGAAGCGCAGTTCGAGACATCCTACTACAGCAAGCCCTCCGCCCTTTACAAGAAGTTGAACAGTCTCATTAGAAAGATCCACGAGGGGAGAAGCAGCAAGGCATTGTTTGCACTCCAGTCTCCTTACTGTGGCAAGGTTTTGAATCTTCTCGAGGGCGCATCCGATTTCCCCACTATCAAGATGAGCGTGAGGGAGGTTCCCATGCCCGCCATCGGATGGCAGTCGCTCATTTCTCAGCGGATCATGAAACATTACTTTAACTTGGCCTCCGGGATCAAGAACTTGATTGATCTTTCCAATTATTCAAGCATCCCGTTGTGTAACTTGCAGGCGGAGAATTTGGACTACTTGATCGATGTGCAATATGCCAGGCGGTTGACAGAAAACAATGTAGTATTGTGGTGGTCAAACAATCTTTATCCTGACCACGGCGGCTACGAGGCCGACAATCTTGACGAGCTGGAAAGCTTTGAATCGATCACGATTAACAATCCCGAGATTTATGAAACAGCATGCTTGGAGATCGAGATTGGCACGTTGACCATCAACACGATCTTGACCAGTTCGCTTATCAATGAAATGGAAGGAACGGATTTGGCGGACGACCCATTGGACGGAGGCGACAATAATGGCGCATCTACTTTGGCCATCGACACATTTTCGCCCACGGCATTGTCGCATTTGAGAGCTATGGTCAAGCAGTGGTGGGACGATGCTTTGAACCACAATATTCACGCAGATTCCATGACCAGTCAATTGGTGTTGTGGATCCAAAAGCGCAGCTCGAAGTTGTATGATTCCACGCTTCATCGGCACGTGCACAAGTTGACATATAAGGCATTGAGACAGTTGGTGGGTGAGTTCAGACGCATGAACGCACAGGTGGTTTTTGCCTCGCGGCTGAAGTTGATCGTGCAGACGTCGAAGATTTCCGTGGAAAACTCCTATGCGTTTGGAAACTACGCGGTGACAGCGGTGCGCTCAAAACCCTTGTTCAACTTCTTGGAGTTGGGCATCGTGCGATACTGGGATCTTTTGATCTGGATGGACGAGTTCAATTACGCTGGCCGGTGTTGTACTGAAATCACTAATGATGATGTACAGGACTTGATGCCGGTGAGTAAATGGCATGTCAAGAAGTTTCTTCCCCTCATGTTCCAAAATGAGTTCGAAGACTGGGTCGTGGTGTTTTTGAACGCTTTGGCCAGTTTTAAGAGCGAGACTTTGCTCGGTGGTACCCAGCTGGGCACGCAGAGAATTACCCAATTAGCGCACATCTTGAACGGACAGAAGAAGCAAGATACCGCACATGATGCGGAGGAGGAAGACTTTGTCAGTGAAGTTATGATCAATTTCCGCAAACCGCTTCAGCAGCGGATCAAGAAGCTTAGCCGGCGCCAGACGGAGTCGATCTTGAACCCAGAAATGAAGCAGGAGTACGAGTTCCCGCAACTCGCAGGCTCCCACCTCGTGATGAAAAATCCTGTATTGGAGCTTGTCAAGTTCTTGTGTGGAGTATTTGCCTTGTCCAATAAGCGAAGCATAGAAGTAAGAATGATGCGCAAGGATCTTCTTCAGGAATTGGAGGTGCAAGAATTCAGTACTGCGGCGATTTTCAACAATCCGAGCGCGTCGCTTATTGTGACGTCGGTGATCTGCGACTATTGCGAGTCGATACGAGATGTGGATTTCTGTCGTGATGAAGAAAAGGAAATTTGGGCCTGTGCCGATTGCCGCAAATCGTACAACACCGCGGCGATGGAGGAGGAGCTTATTGCGCAGTGCAACCAGTTGGTGGCGCGGTACTTGAGCCAGGACATGCAGTGTGCAAGATGCCACAAGATCAAGGGCGATAACATGAGCGAGTTCTGTAAATGTTCTGGCGAGTGGGTGGAGACGGTGCGGTACCAAAACGTGGAGAAACGGCTTGAGGTGTTCCACAACGTCGCCCGTGCCTATGGCCTCAAGATGCTTCTGGTCCAGCTCGAAGAGTACTTCTAAAGAAAAAAATCAAAAAATATAAAGGCTTTTTATATCTTTCTACATATACATATTTTTATTAAATGCATAACTTCCAATCTAATCTAGCACATTGTTTTCACAGCGTCAAAAGCGCGCGGCAGTGCCTCTAATTTGCAGTCGGTTACTTTTGTTATTGGCTAAATAATTGATAAACATCCCCAAGACCGATGTTTTGAATGATAAAGTATCCTAATTTGAATCAACTTTTTTACTTACTAATATTCATAAAACACTCATACATACAGTACTTAAGATGAGCGACGAAATGCGTTTTCAAGCCACCATTATTGGAGTGAATCAGGCTCGTCCATTGTAACCTTTTTGGAACAGACTTTCGAGGTCTGAAATGCCAATGTTGGGTATATCGAGTTCACGAAGTCAAAACAAATGATTGCAGAAAAGAAGAAGAGGCGACGCTTTTCCCCATTCAATGTCAATAATGTCAAACCTTGATTCGCTACTCTATTTATGAAGGTCATTATGACCAATTTGGACGCGGGGCAAAAATTGAGACCTTCGAGCTTGGGTAGTAGCCTCAAAGAATGATGAAATTAGTGCTTCCGGGCCGAGCAATTAAATTTGTCTGTGTATTCTGATTCTGCTCAGATATTCTTTTCTTGAGCGTAGATGATGCCATGCTTCTAAAAAAACTCCACAGATTCAGTTATGACAAGAGAAAAAATATGAAGGTAGCGATTTAGTGATCAATAATTATTGAATAAGCATTTATTGACTTAGTGATTATTGATGTTTGAGCAAAGAACACTACTAATGAAGTATGAATTTTTGCTGCTCACTACTTTTTTCGCACCTCTGACTTATGACATGACTTCCATTGGTGTTTGGATTTTGAATTTCGTTTTTTTTTAAGCCAGGGATTGAGTGAGTCCAATAATTCAAATGACTTTTGTTATCACACTCTCTTAAAAATATCATAGTCAATCAGTCGGTAACTTTATAGATATATTAGTAGGAGTGCTGACGCGCGGCGCGATTCATCTCCATACCGCGTTGATCAAATTTACCCGCCTTCAACCACTCTTCCTTATCATACATGTCCGCACAATACGTGAAATTCCGAGAAAATGAACAGGAGTTTTTTTCCTCATTTATAACCCATGATGCTCTATCTCTGGCCGCGAACGTGATTGTGCTGGGATACAAGTCCGTGGGCAAGACCCGCGTGGTGAACCAACATCTCCAGAATTTGGGGATCCGCCATACCATCGTGAATTGCGACGAGTCTATTACGCAGAAAGTGCTTCTACAGAATTGTCTACATAGAATCCGTGCCGATAGCGGCATCGACCTTAATGTTTACAAGCAGCAGTTCATGTACAAGGGTCTTGAGGCGGCGCGGCTCTCGCTGCTCTGCGAGACGTTTGCCCATTTTCTTCAGACTTTGGAGCAGTTTGTAGAGGAATCGGGGTATAACGAGCCGCACGTTTTGGTTCTTGACCGATTCGACCAGTGCCTTGATCCGACCGATGACTTATTTCGCTCGTTCGTAAAGTTCAGAGAGTATTCGACGATCCGCAACTTAAGTGTCGTATATATCATTTCCCATGAAGTCCCCGAGCTGGTGATCAATCTCGGGGTCCCACACATCCATTTCGCGCCCTATACTCATGAACAGACCGCCGAGATCTTGGCACAAACCCCGCACGTCGATGTGGTCAGCGGCGTTGTGGCTCCGGAATTCTGGGCCCAGTTTGCGAAATTGGCGGTCGATCTATACTTTGATTATACCGGCTCGGATCTCTCGCTTCTTAACGATATTTGTAGCACGCTCTGGCCCAAATTCGTCGCCAAATTGCAGCTGGATGACGGCCCCAACGATTTCGTGTCGATCTACCGAGAAATCCGTCCAGAGCTCTTGCAGGACGAAGTATTGAGCAATAGTACAGTGAGAATGTATGGCAGTAACGACATAGAAAACGAGGCGAAGGCGCCGCTCTCGGATCTACCCTTACACTCGAAGTTCATCCTCATTGCCGCGTACTTGGCCACCTTCACCGATCCGCGCAACGACATGCACTTGTTCACGAAATTGAAGTCGGGAGGAAAGCGCCGAGCACCTAAGAAAACCGCAGACTCACTTACCAAATCTAACATCGACGCGCGGCTCCTCACCGGCTCCTTCTTCGAGTTGGAGCGGATGAAGGCGATCTTATCGGTGATCTATCGGAGCGAGTCACGCACGCTCACGCGAGACAATCGCGAGTTCTTCTTGTACCAGGATATTACCGAGCGCGATATCTCACGCAAGGAGCAAGAGTTCGATACCTTCACTCTCAATCGAAGCGTCGACATCAATACGCAGATCGCCACTTTGACCGGTCTCGGGCATCTCGTGCGTACATACTCGAAGGATCCGGTCAGTAATAAAATCAGATGGAAATGTAATGTGAGCTGGGATACCATCGATGGGATTGCGCGTGAAATCGAGTTCCCTTTGCTGAATTATTCTGTCGATACCCACAACCATTGATGGTAACGAAGAGGGCATAGTTCTGAGTTGAGTTCGGCTAGATGTTGCAGACAGAGACCTTTTCTTGATGATATGATGAATTACTAAAAAGCATCGACACGACTTTGCGCTGCATCTTTGATTTCGGGATGGTAATTCGAAATGATGAGGCCATCTCTGGTAAAGGGACCTTGTATGAACTTCATGTTTTTTGACAGTTAGCTTGATGACTTGTAAGTGCCTCCTCTATAATACACATGGTTGACGGGCGCTATAGCTCGATGGCATCATTGACTACTGGACAAGTTCGAGGGTACAAAGGTTATCGTCGTTGAACTCCGTTAGGCCCATTTCGAGGTCCAAGGGTTCATTCTCATTCTTCGAAATCTACCTCAGATACATGTAAATATTCCGGCTGATCAACACGACGAACCTCGACCTTGTTTTCGAAATACGTCTCCTTCCAATATCGCATTTCGTAGCTTGAGTACGGCCCATTCACAGTCTCTTCGCCCTGCCACCGGAATTCCCATACTGCTTCCCCGTACTCATTTTCTGTACCCTTCGTCTCTTCCTCCATCTCACTTGCAGTTCTCTTGGTACCACGGGCCACAAAGCTCTCCCCCGTTTCCTGAGAATACGCACGCATGAGTTCTTCGCGGCTCATATCGTACGCTGCAGAAATGCCCTTTTCGTTAACGAGCAGCTCACAGCACTGGGTAATTTCCACCACGAGTTTTTTTCTGAGGGCCTCATTTTCGTCACCAACCAGTTTTTTGCCTCCCTTCTTCTTCTTGGAGGGCCGTAGTCTGCCAAATGCTTCCATAGCACTTTCAGCTGGCTCGAGGCACGTGATGAGGTCGGCCAAGATCTCCAGGATTGGTTTTTCCTCCAGATTTTCAGTTTTTGATAAAAGTCTAGCGTTATCCTGCGCTTTTTTCGCCTTACGGATCTCCTCACTATTAGCATCGGCCATCCATGGCTCCTCCTCGTCACTACTGTCGTTTCCAGCTACGTAGTTCATATCTCTATCGAATTTTCCCGACTCGATCTCTTCTCGTAGATTGAACGCTTCAAGCTGGACCTCTTTATCTTTGTTATTTTCATCCTCATCGAATTCGTACGTGTCTAGTCCCTGGTCTTTTTCAAACTGGTCAATATCGAATTCTGCCTTGGAGTTGACTGGCCTCGAAGGCTCTTGAGCAGGAGCCTCTTCTTCGTCATCTGACGCAAACATGTCATCACCATCATCTTGCTGATCTTTATCTTTTTCGGCGCTTTCGTTCATTTTTTCTGGCTCAGGACTGTCATCTTTTCCCGAATCGTCGGAATCATCCACGTTGTGGTCGTCGGAATCTGACTCATAGCCCGTAGCCAATTTGACTTTCCTGCGTCGACTTTTCAAACTTTTTTTCAGGGAATTTGGGTCTAGATCTTTGGCTTGCATTTTTTGAAATTTTACTGGAGTTATCGATCGACTTATTGTAGATAAGAATCTAGGAAGTGGTGCCGCATGCAGGCGATAACCAAAGATGGACTCCACGACGCGCATGGCATCGCATCGCATTGCGCGTCTTATACGACTTAAGACAGTAGAGTTGTTTTTTTCCCAAAATGGCCGATTTGACTCTTGACGGGGCACTAGATCTTGAAGAATCTTTCTACGAAAAAGGATTCCAGGAGGGCCATGACCGGTCTGTCCGTGAGCAATTTCTCGAGGGCAAGATCTATGGGCTCCAGACCGGATTCCAGCGGTTTCTCGTGGTGGGATTTTTACAAGGACTTCACGAGGAATGGAGCAAAGACGCACTGCCTCAATTACAAAAACATCTCGATCAGTTAAAGGCATATTTGGATGCGATATCTCCGAGCAACGATGATGCCGCGGTGGCCATATACGAGAAGTCAGTGGCCAGTGCTAGGAATAAGGCCCGCACGATTGCAGCCATCACGAAAACGGGCCACAAGCTCGCGTCGCTAGATAGTTTGATCAGGGAGGTCGGTGGTAATTTGCAGGTCTCTGAGGACTTGAATAATATGTGGTAAGGTGGAAAGTTATTTTTCTGAAAGTGGGCCGTGTCCAATCCTTTCAATTGAGCTATTCAAACATCATAATAGCGCAAATCTGGTCTCCATTGTCGAAAAACTGGTGGAAAATCCAATCAAGATTGGCTATACAAGCAAACTTACCTGGCTACTGCATGTGCTCTCGATTCTGGTGGACAGAACTAGGTATGACGGCGGAGATAAATTCAGGTGTAATGATTGCAGCTATAAATCAACGATACGCCAAGTAATGTACTCTCACCAAATTTATTAAGGTTCATCTCAAGGCCTTTTCTAGCAGGCGCCAGGAAAAGGAAGTGAGAGAGACTATATTTCCGAGGCGCTACGGAGGATCAAACCTTTGACTACACTAGACTGGCATCGGGCGAGGCTTTGCCAAGTCTGGAACTGGAACTAATTGCTGCAGGTTTTTTTTTATGAATAAATAGATTTTTAGTGTGTGATTAGGAGTCGCAAAACATCGAATTACATCGACCCGCAAAGTATGGTATCTTTCACATCCCCCGGTTCTCAAGCAAACCGGATAATTGGTGACCCGCATTTTGGCTCCAAAATCAAAGAAGACATTTTTTTTACGTCGAAAAAGATCCAGTTGAGCTGAGTATTGGTCCATCTTCCGAACGAGGATCCGACGATGGATGATGTAATAGTAATTTAGGCCTGTTTCGAATTAAAAGTTTGTGAACTAGCACAGAGATAGGAATCGCTATAGGATGCAAGAGTTCCATTACCTTCAATCCTTAGACTTTGGGAACTTCAATTAGTCTTATAGGTCTCCGGGACCGAAAGAGATGGCTACTGTCAGCAATCGATATGATCTCATGATCGTATCTTTCGGTAACGAGAGAATATCTCATGAAAACTCGATTTCATTTAGATTTTCAGGACAAATAGATCAACAAGATAAATATGGCTCGGATCGTCGATTAATAACTAGTCCACAGAACACATACAATAGCCTAACCACACACGTCAAGTAAGCCCCTATCTATTCACAGTGAACCCCTTTATTTCTCAAAACTCAAAGTCAAATGGAAGGGGTTTTCCGGGAGCATCGAGCTTATAGCTGAGAATACCGCCCAAGGGACAATCGTTGACCCCTATGATAAGCTGCTCATCGTGGCCCAGACCAGCCAGGCACACGTTGAGACCAATACACTTACCGATGAAATCTATCGACTGGACGCGAGAATGCACGGGATCCGGATGAGAGGCCAAATCGTCGAGGGCAATAACACCCACGTGATCCAAACTTTCGGCCCATATTACGTGTTTTCCGTAGTGCCCGAAAGCACAGTTGCGCACGGGCCCACCCAAGATCCCGCCGTCGATATCAAACGCATGTGAGCCCAATGCACTGTTCCAGCAGTGCAAATTCTGTTGGGCCATGCGCCGGTCCCAGAGGCGGACGGTGCCGTCCTGGTTTCCAGAAACCAAGAGGTTCTCGTCGG
>JAJMGZ010000046.1:0-90190 GCA_030582795.1 Metschnikowia chrysomelidarum
GAACGCCGCTGAGGAGGTCAGAGCCGCTGCTCCAGAGGAGACCGAGGAGGCTGCTCCAGCTGACGAGACTGAGTGGAACACCGAGACCAACGTCGAGGACTGGGCCGACTCTGGTGTCACCCCTGCTGCCGAGGAGGCTGCTGCTTCGCAGTGGTAAATTTGAGGCGAAATATCTGAGAACTGCGTCATGTCTTGTTTCTGGGCTGGCGTTCCCCATCATGCTTAGGTTCATAGTCTGTGTATACTGTACCCTATAAACTACGTTAATAGTCACTTCGAATCCTGCAGGAAATCGTGAGATTTGCTGGAGGATTCACTCAAAGATAGTAGTCCGATTAATTTGCTGTTAAGTGGAATCTCTCAGGGCTCTCAAGGATAGATTGATGAATAGAGTTTTTCGACTCCTGTTATCTTTTTAGACGATTCTCATGCTTATAAAATGCCATACGTTGTCGAATTTAATTACCTCAGATAGAAAAGTGAGTGTTTTTACTGCATTCCAATTCACTGCAAAAGATTCGAGATTGAAAGAAAAATACCCCTAGTAATCGAGAATCGAGCGTCAATTTATGCGCCTGCAAGATTCCTGGACCACTGAATTTCACCAACTCCTGAAATTCACAGGAATGTGCGACGAGCTTCTAACATTTTTCAAACAATTTCTCCTGCGAATTCTCTCTTTTCCCCTTTCCTGATTTTCAAACCCAATTTATTTTCTTTCTTATTTGTCCCCCATCTCCAGAGAAATCTCTTTTTGCCGAGCTGCAAATCCGGGTAAAACTAAAAAAAACTCCTGCACACACCTGACGCGGCAGTCGTGGTTGGAGGGATTTCTCTCCTCCACCTTTGGTCGCGTCCAGGTTCGCGTTTCCTCTGCCTCTGGTCTGGGCTCACCACCCTCGATCGGGACAAAATTCTCACACCTCCACCCCTCGCCTCGCAATGCCGGCCATGTTTTTTCTCGCTCTTGTGTGCGCCTCCACTCTCGCCTCCTACTTCCGAATCTAGCTGTCGTTTCCTTGTGTTCTCAATAAATTGCCGCCCGCCCCGGCTTTTTTGCCCTTCTTTAGACAATGAACTACGATCCGATTCATGATACATATACTCCGGCGGCTGGATCTGCCCCTGGCCCCGAGTCAGAGGCCAATTCCTCGGCTCTTCGGCACCAGCATCCTTCGCCCGCTGAGAAATCTACCGTAGCGCATTTGCCGCTGGGTATACTGCATTTGCTTGAAAGTCCCCGTGAAATTAAAGTTGATTCTGTACCCAATGGTACAAAGAATGGTCATGAAATAGAAGAGACGCCGGCGAAGGCGAAATTCTCGATAAATAATCTCGTCGATCATCTGGAAATTGACACCGATAATGCAATAGATAATGGCTCAAACAGCCAATCCAATGGCCACGAAAATAAACCGAAAAATCCCGATATTGCATCTCCAGAAACGCGAAAACGTGCGTTGCCTGAAGAACCACACCCCACTAAAGTCCCTTTGGGCACGCTTCCGCCGGATTTCCGCTCGGTATCTACCGGATCCAAACACCTCAAAAAGGCCGACGGAGAGCCGTTTTGGCGCCGCGATATCCAGTATGACTTTCTCGATGCGGTGTTTTCCGACCCCCTGCGTGTATTCACTAACCCGTTTGGTCATTGCGAGATCCCCAACGCGGCAAACGGCCCCAAACTCACGTTTGCCGAGCTCTACGTGCGAACGTTGGCGGAATCCTCCAAGGCATCGCGCATCTTACGCGAGCGGTTGATTCGCGATACGGAAATGGGGATCGCCGTGAGTAAAGTTTGTCTCCTCGTAAATGCCGGGCGCATGAACACCACGATCAACTTTGTGCCGGAAATGCGCCTGGTGCTCCGCACCTATCATCTGATCCCCTCGCTTCAGATCGATTCGACAGGCCAGCCCGTACCTTTACAAGACACTCCGCGGCTCAAGACGATCTCAAAGGCGGTGTGTGACGTGGATGACCGCCGCGTGACGCTCCTGGACATTTTGAGAAACCCGCTACGGGAAAAACCTAATACCAACATTTTCAAATTGATCTTCCTCATGAATCTGTTCTATCAGAGCATTCCGTTCCACTACCAGGTTGACAGCAGTATCAATGTTTCCCCGGAAGATCCTCAGTGGACCAAAACGGCGCTGGGCGCGCAGAACCGGTTCATGGAGTTTTTCCTAGACGATAGAATGCATCCCGCCAGCCGCGCCCGCCGTTTCCTTTGGCTCATGTATACATATATGGAAACGGGGTTCAAGCCCTCGGAGCTTGAAACGAATCCATTTCATCCCCACACCATTCCTCCCGTCGAGTACCTTTTGCCCGAAGAAATAGCCCTGTTCGACATCGACACGGACCGCGAGGTTGAGTACGCCACGAAAATGTATCACGCGCGGATGCAGCATTTAGACGAGGATGTGAAGTCTGCAAAGATGCCGACGAAAAAAGTGAAAAAACTGTCGACCGATCACGACCAAAATTCGCCGGATAATGAGTCCGCTGACGAATCAGGAGTCCAAGATTCTGAGGACGACGACTTGAGAGAAGAGCTAAAAACAAATGGGCATGTGAAGCGGAAAAAGCCTACTGCCTCTGTGGGATCTCTTGTAGACGATCACAAACGCATATCAAGCCACCAACCCAAATGGACGAGCCCAAGTTTTCCTGTGTCTCAGTTTGCCCAGATCCGCGCAAATTTTGGCTCTTGCACGCGTGGGATCTCCATCGGAACACTAGGCGATGATTCTGAATTGTCAATTCAACGTAAAAAGTCAGAAGCCGGGCTATCGAAGCGTATTGTGGCGCATATGAGTACTCTGGTGCCCCATTTTGAGGAAAGGAGAAGGGATATCACGCGATGGATGTACCGTTACTTCCAGTACAAGAAAAATACCGGCAACGGACTTTTGCTGATGGAATGGGAAGATATCCGGTACGATCTCGTGCAAGGCATCGAAAGCTACTTGTACTTGCAACTCGGTAAGCATTTTGTCAAGCAAAAGACAGGCGAGAGACTGGACGAGGATAAGCTTGAAAACGGTGATGCGGTCAAGCAATATGGGCCACCACTCACTGATTTGACGGGAGACGCGGCCCCCATGGAGATAGGCGAGATAGAAACCTTCGGCAGCAAATTCTTGCCGACGCACGACTTCAACAGAGCCAACGAGCGGACTATCCACGAATACCAATTGCTCCAGTATTTGGAAAGCACAATCTTGCAGCATCTTCGCAAAAAGCCGATGAAGTGTGAGGAGATGCACTTCGACCTCGAGTCGGAGTCACTTTCGTTCAATTAAAAGCTACAATTTGGTTGTTACTGTACCTCGATCATTCAATATCAAAAAGATTACGCATCATAAGTGAAAACGCAGTCACTATGCCATGCTGCAGCACGAGCGCGAGAAACACACTGTTTGTATCCTTCAATAAAACGCCGTCGCCGCCGTGTACTTTATATGAAATCTGCGATTCTGCCTCGCCAATGGCAATATTTGCGATCACTATTTCCCACTGTAATCTCACCCTGAACTCGATGGTGCCGCGAGGGATAGTAAGCTCAATATAATCGAGCGATACCAAACCTAGTGCGTCACCAGACGCCGGTCGCGTGACGTAATTAGGGTATTTCTGAAGAATCTGTGTCAATGTGCCCATGCGAGTTTCCTGTAATCGGGCCAAGGAATGGTAGCTATATAGCATCAAATCGATATAGTTGGATTTGCAGTATTCATGAATGAGCACATGACAAAACGACAGGCTAATTTTTTTAAAAGTATGGGACACCGCATTGTAACCATTTAGCTGTACCAGATGAACGGTTTCGTCTCTTACCGAAACCCGTAGATTGAGGGGCGGAATTTGTGGGGAGGAGACTTGAAAGGTGATAATTGTCGATACGGTATCGTCCTCGTTTATCGTCAGGACACGTTCATGTTTTACAGCCATGGCGGGGAAAAATTTATCGATAAGTTTCATGCGGACATCCAAGTCGGTCGTAGGAAGCACACTCAAGTTTTTCAAGATGAATGATGCCGCGTCGTCCGGTTGGGTAAGTTTTCTGGTCTCGTGGTCATTCTGATGCAAGTAGTACTCCAATTTCTGCCGCGTATCAAACTGCAATTGGAGTTTCTTATAGTGAGTTTTACTAATGCTGAGCCGCTCGATAGCCTGCTTGAGCTCAGCACGTTTTAGCGCCAACAAGTCTCTTTCCTGTATGAGTTCTGCTCGTTGATTCTGTAGCAGGAGAATGTCCTCCTCTTCATTTTCTTCTTCTATATCATCGGGTGCAGTGTTTATTGGGGTTTCGTCGATTTCCATTTCTTTATTTTCTTTGCTTTTTTTCGATTGATGGCTTTATGCGGTTGTTTATTTGAGATCTCCTTAGAAGAATAGATACGCGTTCTTGATCGCGGCCCGCGCTGCCAGTGCTCACCACAAGATTCAAGCAGTGCATCATCGGGAGAATATATGTTACCATGGTTTCCGCCCCTGAATTGAAAAACGTATGTTATTTCAAGAAAATTATGTAATAGAAAACCTGGCGTTCAAAAATCAAAATTTCCTGCCGCAAGTTTGGCCTAATCAAGGTTCTACTTTTTTCCCTCTGTTCTAATTTTCCCCCGCAAGGATGCCAAAAACCATCAAAATACTAACATTAAGTATCTCGACCGGAAAGTCTCTGTGCAGCTCAACGGCTCGAGGTCGGTCTCGGGCACGCTCAGAGGATACGACGTGTTCATGAATATCACCATGGCCGATGCCCTCGAGCACGATCCCAAGGGCGAGCAACTAGCGCTCGGCACCATCGTCATCCGGGGCAACTCAATTGTTTCTCTTGAAGTACGTTCAATTTTTCCCTTTTTAATTTACTTTTCCGTTCTTTTATAATTTACTAACACCTAGGCGTTGGAGAAGATCTGACCACTGTATACTACACTCAATCCCATATTTCTAATCGTACCGCTTGGACATTTCTACGCCTGCCACCTTGTAGCCACACTTCTCGTAGAATCCCACGTTTTCCTCCGAACAATCTAGAATCACCTTGTAGCAGCCTTTTTCCTTGGCAAGCCCACTCAAATGCTCGATCATCAGATTCCCAAGCTGCTTTCCCTGCTCTGACTTCAGCACAGCAATGTCTTCAATGTGGCCGACGAGGCCGCACCCGTGAATGAGTTTCCTTTCTACTAGAAGCATACCTGTAGCGACAACATTGTTTTGACGGTCGGCAATCACGCGAGGAAAGTACATCTCAGGGAACTGGTTCCAATGTGCGATAAGATCTGAGAACGCCGTTTCGCTCACCTCGCCCACGGTCGTGAGCACCGATAATGTCGATAAATAGTGTTTATGGTCGCTGGGCGAGACCGGTCTCAAAGTGTATCCTTCAGGTAAAGTCATGAATCGAGCGGGAAAATAGGTTTACAGGAGGATTCGATGTAGTATTTATGGTTGAAAAGGCCCCCGCTGCGCGAAATCCACGCGACTAAAAATAGGTTTCGGCAAGAATTCATTATTGGAGAAAAAAAGAGATGATTTGATAATAAATTTGGAAGTTGCATTTGATTGAATCGCCCGATTTGTGAATTTTGCCGTTTTCAAGAACGGTCGTCTTGTTCTCCCATCAAATCAGAGTGGAGTGTTGAGTTGCACTCCATGGTAGAGATCTTGAATCTTCTGTAAGGAATAATTTTACCATAATACGATCTATTTTTTTGGTAAAACTTTGAATTCCTTTTCTTTCCTAGATGATTATTGTTAGTATTAAAGGGGTTTAAAATCTATTTACTCTTCAAATTAATATTAGAGGAAATGTGTAAATTATTTCGAAATTGGAGCAAATCTCGATTAATTACACATTTTTCTCAGGAGTAAATACTTGAAAATACCAATTTCAAGATTGAGTGAAGAAACAAGCAAAAAGCAAGATTTCGAATATCATCATGACTCATAGCCTAGAAAAAAAGCAAGTCATCAGTTAATGCCCCTGAAAGTCCTGGATCGATGATTCACAACGCGTCAATGTCTATACAAAAAATTAATTGAATGTATGCGATTCGCCGTATCGCTTTGTGATTTAAATAAATGCTGTAGATACTAGTTCTAGATGTGTTGTGCCAACGTGGACAACACTTTCGGAAGATCCCATCTCTTGGTAATATCTCTTTCCAAACACCGCTCGATGAGAACAGTCAACCACTCGAACTCGGTGGCATCATGCTCACGCCACTCTTGTTTTACTCGTTGCAACTCAGCTTTGCGTGCCATGTCCACCATTGAGCTCGACGTATCCTCGACTTCCTCAATCACGCTATCAAGAAGCGTTGACTGTCTCAATTCCTTGCGGTTGATCTTACCAGCTGTGATAACGGCACGGAGACGCGGCTCGTACGGGTGCTGAAAGGGCAACCTGCCTACAGCCATCGTGTAAAGAAGCACGCCTAGCGCCCATACGTCTGCTGAAGGGCCTAATGGTGGCGGCAGCGGTGAAAGAAGTTCAGGCGACGCGTACGGAAGCAGGCCGATATGCAGATGAGGAAGCCCGTTTTCTGTTTCGCTGTGCATTGGTTTATTCTTGAATTCATGGAAACTGGATAGATTTATGTCAGAATGCAGACCACTCAAGCTGACGGAACAGAGTCCACTGGGGCGAAATAACTGCAGGATCCCGAGCCTGCTATCGTCGGAGAATAGCGAGCGCGAGTTGAACGAGTCCGGTCCATCGTATGGTCGGCGAATCGTGGCCAACAGTGATTTTGATCGAGAAGCCGGCAGCGCCAGGGCTGTGGGCAGCGCTCGACCGAGACGAGGATCGAAAATACGGGACATACCGAAATCGCAGACAATCATTTTGAGCCCACTCTTGTGGCCCTCATCTACCAACACGTTCTCTAGTTTCAAGTCGCCATGGACAATGCCTAATTCATGGTGCATGTAGATCACGGCGTCGACAATTTGCCGAGCGCATTTAGCCGTCGTGGAAATCCTGCCACGCTGACCCTCAATGTTATACTTGATCGGTCCGCTGGTCGAGCTAACTCCCTCGTCGAAATGGCCCCAGCGTGACACAAGATCAAATAACGTGCCTCCGTTTACGCGATTTGTGAGACAAAAGATCATGTGGTCGGTCTCTACACTATCTATGAGAGGAAGGATATGTGGGTGGTCAAGCTGGCGCCATATCTCAATCTCTTTGCGGAATATCTGGAGAACTTTGGGGTTATGCATTTTTTCAGAGTGTTCCGACACTTTCGTCAGCTTTACGATCTTAACTGCTCGCACAAGCCCGCTTTTTGAAGTACACTCGCGAATGATACCCCACGCGCCAAACCCGATCACCTTGCCCAATTGGTGGTCGAGCACAAATGCGCCCTTTTCATCGACATTTTTCTTCGGGGTGGCCTCTAATTTTTTGAGGTCCAGCGACAGCAGAAGCGCCAATAGCCGCCCAGCCACAGTATTTACGACACTGTTACGGCGCAGGCGCCTGATGAAACTTCCGTTTTTGACGATCGACGTCGGGTCAGACTTGAGCGAGCGGCCGCCCAGCCCGAGGCTTCCGGGCACGAACGCACGGGCGAACTGCGAGAATTGGGAATAATCGATCGAATCCGAGTACTCCTTGACCATTTTCTTGCGTTGCGAGTAAGGAAGATCGTTGAAATTCGACGGGAGAGATGCCAAAACTGCCTCGAAGCTGATCTGGCCCGAGCCGGAACCCGAACTATCTGGCGTCGACTTAAATTTCTTTTTTAGCGGATCGCCGCCGGTCTCTGAGTCCGGTAGTAGCGCAAACCCTGATTTCGGAAATCCTCGTGACTGAATTGGATGAGGCGGTACCTTGGCGTGGAGTTGTTTAAGATCAAGGTACGAAACGTCTCTGGATACAGGAGCACTTTGGTCAGAATGAGTGGCAGGGCGGTTCCAGTCCAGAATGACGTCAGAGAAATTGAGACCGGGAATATATTCATCTTCGATTCCCATCAGCCCTTCAGTATGAACATCTACTAGGCTAGTATGCGAGCGGGTATATAGTCCAGGAGTATTGCCTCGAGTTCGACTGGAATCTCGGTCTCTGACCATGGGTGACAGGGCCCGCGATGGTCGCGTCCGTATTTTGCCATCATCATATAATCTATGACCGGTATCGGCATCGAAATTGTTGGTTTCTGTTTCCAGGTACGTCCGTGCAAGTTTATAGTGGCTGCCGTCTTCGTTTCTAGATGCGCTGACGTCAAGCCGAGACAGTACGGACGTGCGGGGCAGCCGCAGCCGAGAAAGTGCCCATGGCAGTTGTGAGGACGATATTAGCATATTGTTGTCGAGCGGTGGCGCCACTGACACCTTGGGCCCCGATTTTAAAGGGATCTCCATTGCCGCCAGGGGTTATAGGTGCAGAACAAGTGGAGGAACGTAAATTTATCGTAAGAAGTCTAAATAGTGTAAATATATCTAAGCTGTCAAATAACAAGAAATGGAAAAAATGATAAAATGCCGCCGCAAAAAATCAAGTACGCAGAACCCAATGCTGGACCAAGCCGGACAAAAGACAAGGGGAGTAGTGGTGTGCGGTCGTGATGGTGGGCCGCGTTTTGCGGAGAATGCAGGTCGCTCAGCGCTCGAATTTGGCTGCGGCACGGCCGTGCATAGGGCCGAATATCAGTCCTGCCGTGCGAGATTTGGTCACGGGCATGCCCCGTCACGCACGTGAACTCTTGATTTTAGGGAAAATGCAAGGGGCATGCCGTATGCTATGAATGAGTTTTTTCTTGGCCCAAACGTTTTTTTTTTCGTGTTACCAACCGGCAATTTGTCAAATGGATGGAAGATGTGGGTGCTCGGGGCCTGCCGATATTCGCCTCGGCCCCGCTCTGCTCCGCACAAGCCAAAGTGCCCCGCATTGCAATGAGTCCACTGCGATTTTACGAAGTGATCTCCGTCTGGTGATCATCAGGCCACTATTAAGGAAAGTCCCTCACTTGAAAAACTTTCTCTTTCAATTTCGATCTGATATTATTCAAAGAAATTTTCGATTTGAGTTAGATGTTTTTTTAAGAATTTGGGTATGCCTCTTTGATTTTCTCGGAATTTCCCCGCTGATTCCATGGCCAATGAGTAGGTCTTAATTATGATTCATCTGTCACTCTCGTCAGTCGAAGTTCTGTGATGCGTTTCCAATTCAGTAATTTGGAAACGTATATTCCCTTTTCTCAATCAGCGATTGTAAATTAGCCTCTGGTCGATAGAATAATGTAGATAAGGGAAGTCGGCAAAAGAGATCCGCAACTTCGGGATAAGGATTGGCTCTAACGGTTGAGGGAATTAGGCGAGAGGGTTCATTTTTGGGGCTGTGGGCTTGAGCTGCTGTTCCTAATTATCGAGTACATCACTGTCGGATTTCGAAACGATCAAAGGAGCCAAGAACGGCTCCGCGAGCAAGTCGACCGCCGACGGGCGCTTTGCAAAGTCAACCTCAAACGTCTTGCCGAGAAAATCTTGGCCCTCCTCTGTACAACATTTCGGTACTTCGGGCCGCGTGTGAGTCCCTATCTTGAAGATCGCTTGCATCTGACTGAAGTTCGGGAACGGGTGGCGGCCGGTAAACATTTCAACGACCAAACAGCCAACCGACCAGATATCGGCCTTTTTCGTGTATGCCGTCTGTTTCACCACTTCAGGCGCCATCCAATAAACCAGGCCCTGGAGTGACGCACGTTTGGCCTGGCGTCCGGGCACTATATCACTCGAAGACTCGGATTCTTCGCCCGTGTTCAACTTCTTCGAGATGCCGAAATCGCTGATCTTCGCCACGCCCTTGATGTCAATGAGAATGTTGGCTCCCTTGATGTCGCGGTGGATAATGTCGACGCCGTGCAAATAGCTGAGACCCACAAGGACCTGACGCACGAAATTCCGAATAAGTGGCTCTTCAAAGGGGCCATACAGCTGGAGCATCAGCTGGACCGAACCGCCAGGAATATATTCTAGGAAAATATTGAGGAAGTTCTCGTCAGACGACAGACCATAGTAAAGCACGATATTTTCATGATGGAGCTCTTTGAGCAATGCCATTTCGCGCTGGAGCGCTGTGATCATTGCACGTTGGCCCTCGTTCTGTTTCAGAGAGCTAGATGGAATTGGGACCTGCTTCACCGCCATCAATTCACCACTCATCGGATTCATGCCAAGGTACACCGTGCCGAAACTGCCTGCACCAATGCGGGCGCCTTGGAGCCACTTCTGGCCACCAAAATTGTCGATATCCTGCAGTGTAATGCTGTCGTCATCATGATATTGCTTAAAGAAATCCGCGGTCTCGTCGTCATCTTCATCATCGTCGGAGTCGGAGTCGACGCTCATGAGCTCTATGCGCGAATGGCGGTTGTCTTCCGAGACAAACAGCGTCATGATCGAGCGCCGGTGCTTGCTGGTATTTGCGGTTTGCTGCGATAGAATCAGTTTAGCGTCATCGCCGAAACTTCCGCCATTTTCATTGGGACGACCGCTACTAACCGCAATACTGGCCACCGAAGCCGATTCTGGGTGTGATACCTCGTCTAGCATGTTTACATTCCGCATTAAAACATCCCCAATCGTACGGGGCTGGTGGCCCAGAAAATTCAGGATGTTCAGAATGGCCCCGGAATGGATCCGGCGCAGAAGACGCATGCTGTACCGGACAGAATTGCGGATGGTCGTCTGGAGCACGTGCTGGCCGGCTCCAGGGAAGTATTCGCCCAAATTGGACGAGATCAACTCGCTCGGAGGCCGCTGGCCAAAGAAGCCGCGGATATTCTGCGACGCTGGTTTCCGGCCCGCCACTCGCTGGAGAATCCGCAACGATTTCTCCGTGGCTATCGGCGTAGGCGCCTCATTCTTTGGCGTGAGCATAATTCGGTGCTTTTCCGGCCGGTCTGGCGAGAAACAGATGGTGACAAACTCGACATCGTATAACGACGAGATCCTCGGCCTATTGCTGCCGCTTGCATGGACATAGGTATCGTATTCGTTCAAATCGTCCTGAACGCCCAACTTCTTCAATACTTTACGTTTGATCAGCTGTGCGTTGAAGCATCCTTCTACATTTACTTTCATTAAAGACCCATCGGGAAGAATGAACGTCACCACGCGCGACGACACGGGCGTGGAAGGAGTGGAATTGATCGTGTGATCTGGCTTGTGATCTGATTCTACGACTTTGGTTGTTGTGGCGTTTTCTCGCTCGATAAAGTCCCGGATTTCCGCAAGCGGAATGCGTTTCCGTAGAAACGCCTGTTTCAATTGTGCAATCGCAATCTCAAGCCGAATCCGGTCGCCGACCTTATTGACGCCAAGTTCACGAAGCGCGTCGGTATCTAGCTCGGGAAGAAGATCGAACGTGACGTCATTTTCGACGAAGGCATCGTGGTATTGTTGGCACCCAGAGCGACAGAGCCACGAGTAGATATCGGTAGGTTCTGTCATTTCCTGTGTGGAGGGAAGTCTGCGTGTAATAGTGGGGAGGAAAGATGTTGCTTCTCGAAAATTCTATGAATTCTATTTGTGATTGGGAAAAACTGGCGAGGAAGAAATATGACCGCTGAATATCAAGCGCCGATTCACGTTCCAGTGTCACTTCTCGTCAATGCATGTGTTTCGCGCCGCGCATCCACGCACAGCAGGTACGCAACATTGCATATGGGGGAAACATCGGGTTCACTACAAATATATGTATATAAGTATATTTATAAAAATAGTGGTTTCTCGATGATTCAGCATAATTTCCTGACCATCATCTGGCATTGTGTCGAGGTTATGTGATGCTATGGTTACGAGCAGACAATGAGACGCGGTCTATTAAATTACGGTTGCGCATTCTCATTGTTCGTCCCCGTAATGACCGATACTCTAATTTGCTTAAATGAGCTAAAGCTACGTTTTTGAATGCATTTTTGTTCACCCAGATTCTTTCCGTCCTTAGATGTTCCTCAGTAGTCCTTGGCGTAGTCGTGAGTAACCACCTTTCCTCCTTCCACAACCATTTGCTTATCGAATTTCTCCTCCGGCTTGTTCTCCGCGCGTTTCCACGTCCGGATATTCTTCTCCATGAGATCTAGCTCAAAAACTCGCAACCTGCGGATATACCCGCCGTATCCGCCGTATCCTCCTTCACCTACCCCACCACCATAACAGAGCCACATCAGATTATCGGCTCCATCGCGATTTTCAGTGTCTACCAAGCAGAAATCATTGGCATGATCGTGGCCACACGAGACTACATGCACACCTGCCGACCCCAACGCCTGGCGCATGCCGGTCTCATACACGGGCGCTGTGATGCCTTCTCGATGCTCCCCGACCCGCGGCTGATCAAGATTCCGGTACTCCGGAAGCGGAATGTGGAAGAATGCCATACTCAAAAGGGCATCGGTCTTGGCCAAATCCTTCTGTGACAGCGCCTGCATCTGGAGCCAATCGACCTGCAGCTCCTTGAACCAGTCGTAACCTGGGTTCGTTTTAGGTTGCTTCGAGCGACTATGACTGTCAAGAAAATAGAGCACGGCGCCAGCCTTCGCACGGTTTCTACGCTGGACGGTCAACACATAGTTACCAAATCCGTCGACTTCCGCAGGACCAACGGCAGCATACAGGTAAGGAAGCGATGCAGCAAGGTGCATCATTTGCTCTCGCGACAAAATGCTTTCATCGTCGTGATTTCCAAGGGTGATGGCAAAAGGTATTCCCCGTTTCACAAATGGGTTTACTGCCTTGAACAACGCGGTTTCTGGATCAGGAGCCTCGTCACCAAACACCTGGTCCCCACTCATCACTACGAAGTCGGGCTTTTCGATATCCAATACAGCATTGACAAATTTGAGCGTACGTGGATCTGCCTGACACCCTTTTGCGCTTTCTGCAGGAACTGGATCCCGACATTTGCCCACACCAGTACTGAAATGAAGGTCTGCTACTTGTAAGATCTTGAACTTTCCTGTGGCATCAAATTGGATTTTAGGCTGATACTTTTTTGCCTTATAATTCACGCGCTCACCCTTGCGCACGGTCAACTTCGGCTGCAAGTATTCAGAGTAACCGAGTTTCTTCAACCCGGTACGCAACAACGTCCAGTTGGGACGAGGATCGACTGCATCTTCACCAAATAGAATATCGACTCCTGTGACGGCGCTGTCGGATGCAGGACCAAGCTTGACCCAAATGTTGTTTTTCTTTTTGATCCAGCCGGACTGTGCAATTTCCTCATCGGAGGGGATTCTCATATACCCTTTGAGATTGTGATGCGATTTCTCCACGTATCTTTTTTTGAGATTTTCGTTATTTTCTGAGGATTCATTTTCGTTTTCCAGCGATTGGTCCACGGCCTCATTGTTCGATTCCGGCGAGGTGTTTTCGTTTTCCGAGTCTTGAAGGTTCCCGTCTTCTGCATTTCCCTTGGTTTCATCAGAATCCTCACCTTCAGCCACTTCGCCAGCACCTTCCTCATCAGATTGCTTATCGGCAGGTTTATCGTTACTAAAGTTCGGTTTTTCATCTTTATTTAGGTCCTTGAGCCGCTGTAAATCTTCCTCATTGAACACATGGCCCATATTGATCTGAGCTAGTATATCCTTAGGAATACACTTCTTGTTCCCCTTCATTGCGCAGTCCTCATCTGGATCACCAACAGCGATATCCAAAACCACCAGCCCGCGGTTTTTCTCATAATGTTTCGAAGAGATTCTCTTGAGACTGACGTATCTTCTTTTTGTCCAGTGTTTACCGAGAAGAAGATCCTTTTCCACGCGAGTCCATCCTCCCTCGGTTCCCACGTCACCGTATGCTCCCTCGGATGCTTTCGGGACGCCACATTTCTTGGAGTTTTTCGATAAAAGCATACAATCCACCACAGCGATATCCACGACGTACGAGTCGGATGCCGGCTGGAAGTATTGCGGCAATAGCAGCGAGGGAAGAATATCATCGAGATGGATGATCCGCCTGCGGTTTGCCGAAAGCAAAAGAAGCAGCACGAGCACGCCGAGTCCACATATATATAGGAGCAGCCGTATTAATTTGCGCCCGAGAAACATGCCGATGTAATGCCCGCCAGAAATGGGGAAATGAGTATTTTGAAAGGTTTCTCTATCATTTAAACGCGCCGCTGATGTTTCGCGCCAGACGCGCAGGCCGTGCCGGGCAGATTAGACGGCGAGCGTGATTTTCTCTCGCTCTTTTCTCTCGCCACAGGGGGCCGCGCATAAGCCTTGGCTCATTTTCAACCATTTGAAGTTTCAACCTTTTTCAATTTTTCGTGCCAAGATAATGATTCTCTCATTTTGAAAACTGAAAGCTCTGATTAAATCGGTGTAATCGATTCGATAATTCAATTTGCTGATGCTCGATTATCGCAATATAAGACACTTGCGCTGGGTGGCCCTGTGGGAGACCTGGCCCCACATTTTTCATTAGCAGGTGAGCCGGCGAAATGCGGGGCAGATGTCATCAAATTGATCATAATATCATTCTTTCGAGTTATGAAAATAGAAAAAGGCAAATAAGCAAAACTTGAGTTTTAAAGGAAGAAGAAAAAAGAATAGCCATTTTTTTCTTACGTGGCCACGTTGCGTGAAAATTTTTTGCTATTGTTTTGAGGCCCCATTGTTCTCGAAGGCCACGCGTTCCATGTGAAACAGGGTGGCAACTGAAATTGTAGGAGAGACCACGCAGACAGAAATACATTGATTGACTATACAAATTGTGGTTGCCTTCATTTCTCTTTTTCCTTCTTGGTACCCTCCAGAGCCTGCTCCTGAGCCCAAGGCTCTAAGGAAGGGAAGTTTTCCAAGTTCGGCACCGGCTTATTCGCGCCGCCAATTACCACATTGTGGGGTTTGTTGATCGTGCTGAGAGGAACTTTTTTCCCGCCCATGTCCACGAGAATTTCGCTGTTTTTTTGAGGTTGTTCGTCGGATGCCATGATGTTAAGAAGAAAGTAGAATCCAACGATGAAAAGCCCCAACGCGAACGGCGATTTAAACATTGCTAGTGCAGGGCAAGGCAAGTCACCAAGTGCGGAGAAGTGCGAGCATGACGAGCCCATTTATTGGATCCGCTGTTGCTCGCGTGCTTTGGGCGACACGTGTTTATATGCAAGAAGTGTAGTAAACAATGGAAATGTAAACACTTGTTGTGAAGTCTTGGCTTGTTTTTCCGAAAAGGGAATAAAGCGTAGATGCGAAATCTGGACAATGTAGATATTCCGATTATTGTGCTGCTTTGGAGGGCGGCAGCAAATGGTCGTCAACGGCATTTGATGCACGTGGAATCTTCGATTCTCCTGCGTAATTCCGCGATCGCTCCAGCATTAATTTCAAAAGCCGCATCTCCATTTCTTCCAATAAAATCTGAAGGGAATTCTGAAGGGTGGATTTGCCAGAAAGTTGAACTGATGATCTTGTATCTATCACGTGATTGTTCATGCAAAAACCGTTTCGAGCCCCGTCGTCAGGAGATCAACTCAGTTTGCTGCGGCCACGCGAGGTGCGTGCATATACGTCGTGTCATCTAAATTTGGAACTGGCTGAGTCCGATATGAGTAAAATCAAACAATAGAGCGCACTGATTACCAAACACACCGTTCACAACCACAGTCCATATAAAAGCCGATAAAGCCATTTTTCTTGTTTTTTGGCTCGAAACATTTCCAAAGTCCCAGATATCCACCTCGGAGCGTTTGGTGCTGGAGCTGCTTAAGATATGTCAGAGACGTATCTAGATTGGAACCCGACGCAAGTAGCCCAGTATTTCCTGGAAGATCTCGGCGAGGAATCTGTTAAGTCGTTCGTGACGAATAACGTCGATGGGTCGCTATTGCCGTTTCTCACGACGAGCCATCTCCGCGAGCTTGGAATCAATCTGCTTGCGGCACGGCTACGCGTGAAGAGAAGACTCAATGAATTACTCGTGGCCCAAGCAAGCGACCCTAGTCCGGACTTCAACTTGCGAGCCATCGATATCAACTCAAACTACGTCTCGATCGAAGCCCTCACGTTGTGTACGACTCTTCTACGCGACTTGAGCACGTCGTCACGGCGAATAAGTGACGAGTCGCTTGATATCAAGAAATTGAACGAGAACTTCAAGAAGTTGCGCATGGACCTCAACCCAGTGATTCGCCTCGTCAAGGACTCGAAGCCGCTTCCGACCCCCACTTTGGATCCTGGCGCCGGCACTGGAACTATTGGCCCCACCTCTCTGCCCACACGCTCGACGCACTCGCTAATTTCTACAAACTCATGGCTGCCGTCGGAGCTGGAGCATACGCCTACAACTGCCACTACCCTCGTGGTCCCGGCTGCATCACCACAAAATACTACTCTATCGCCCGTTTCGCCCGGCATCCTGCGGTCGGTGTCGATGACGTCGAACAAAACTCGCACTGCCAGCCCAACGCAATCTCACCGCTTTTCCTCCGGCTCGCTTCTCTCTCTTGGCGTAGGGAAAGTCACAGAAATGATGCCGGGTCCTACCTCGCGCTTTCCTTCCAGGCCGCGCCTTGTCGATGCGAAGTCGTCCAGTTTGGAAGACGTCACCTTGAAAACGCCAGTGCAACAACGACCCGTGACCACGAAAAAACAACTGTCGTCTTATCTGGTAACTACACCGCCAACACCAGCAAACCTGACGAGCCAGCCGCTCAAACAACTTAAGGCGTCGTCGGACGATACGTGCTTGAAGGTGCTCCAGCACGCGATGAAGCGGCACCACATTCCCCGGGAAAAGTGGCTGAAATACGTGCTTGTCGTATGCTACGGCGACAAGGAGCGAATTTTGAAGCTCACTGAAAAACCGGTGCTTATATTCAAGGAGCTCCAAGAACACGGCCAGAATCCTACCATCATGCTTCGTGAACGCGCGTCTGGCGCAGATAACGAGCGCGATTACGCGGACGCCCGCATTGGTGCTGATATTCCTGGGGGAGTTCTATGAGAAAAAGAGGGGAAGTCCAAAGAAAGGTGTAGGAAAAAATTGGTGATGGTGATGGTGAAGTAATCTAGGTGGATTGCCATTGATGTGATAGCAAAAGTTACTGTAATAGAGAATGAAATTTTGGAATCAAAGAATTAATAATGAGACAAGCTGAGAATCTAGTAAATTTCGAGTCAATCACAATTTGACTATACATCAAGGGAAGTTCGTCAGGTGGATTCTTACCATGTTTGTGGATCAGGGTTTGGCTGCAAGTTTTCCTCTGAGCCATGATACTTAATTCGCACCCACTTGCATGCAGTGCTCGAGCAGCAGAACATTTTGGGAGTATAATTGATACAAGGTTGGGATCACGACAGAGCCTATATAGAATTTCTTTTTTGAGAATTAAACTTATTCGCTTCAAGAATTCTTTCATACTAGATAATAATAGAGCGATTGCTTGTGGGGGAAGAGGATGGTGTTGGAGCGCGCGGTTAGGGCTCAAACCCTAGAGGGCCCGGCTCATCGCTCGCGGCGATTCCCACCACTAAGCGCACCCGCGTGGCATCACGTGACCGTGGGCCCCAGAGGCCGCACTCTATATCCAAAAATTTTTTCCAGCTCTCAAAGACTAGTTCACTACCCAAAGAAGAATTCATTATGCCTCCAAAGTTCGACCCTAGTGAAGTTAAGTTCCTCTACTTGAGAGCCGTCGGTGGTGAGATCGGTGCTTCCTCCGCATTGGCCCCCAAGATCGGTCCTTTGGGTTTGTCCCCAAAGAAGGTCGGTGAAGATATCGCCAAGGCCACCAAGGACTTCAAGGGTATCAAGGTCACCGTCCAATTGAGAATCCAGAACAGACAGGCCACTGCCTCTGTTGTGCCATCTGCTTCTTCCCTCGTCATCACTGCCTTGAAGGAGCCTCCTAGAGACAGAAAAAAGGAGAAGAACGTCAAGCACTCCGGTAACATTCCATTGGACCAGATCTTCGAGATCGCCAGACAGATGAAGGACAAGTCTTTCGGTAAGAACTTGGCCTCCGTGACCAAGGAGATCTTGGGTACTGCCCAGTCCGTCGGATGTCGTGTTGACTACAAGAACCCACACGACATCATCGAGGCCATCAACGCTGGTGAGATCGATGTTCCAGAGAACTAAGTTTTTGTACACATAGGGTTTAATATCATTTAACGACTGAGACTTTTGCTCGTAGGGGGATGCGGGTTTGCTAGAACTGCAGGTACCCGCTTATGAAGATTATCGATACCAAGGGCATCTGTTTCTCGATGGATCATGCATCTCCGCCTTCATTTCCGTAGATTTTCCGTGCCACTTTAATTTTCATCGAGCTGCTTATAAGATTTTTTTTCAATCGTCCAGAAATATGAATATTGTAGTAAGAATCATGAAGATGAAGTTAAAAATTATTCTTTTATTGCTAATCCACGAAACGATGACAAAGAAATTGCCATATTTTATCAGCTACAAGCAAATGGCCATAAACAGCCAGCTATATGCAAAATTAAAGAATTAGAAACCATATAATTTCATTCACATGGACGACTGTTGTGGCTCGCTTTGCAAGTTGACCCGCGGCAAGGATGCACACCCCGCCAGGCCAAGCGCCGGCCGCACGTGACATCTTGTTATCAGATCACACACGTTCAAACCTAAATCGTTTCCAAGAATACACAATGTCAGATTCTATAGGTACGTGAAATCTGCTGATATTCAAAAGGACACGAAGAACTCTTGTATGAGTACATTCTTTGACCAGCTCTAACACACTCAGACCGGGTGTTTGTCAAAGCAATCACCACGATAAAAGCGCTATCGTCCCGCTCAAACCACGGGGTGTTGCCGCGGCCGCCCGCAGAAAACCGGATAAAACTTTACGGGCTCTACAAGCAGGCCACGGAGGGAAATGTGCAAGGGATTATGCCACGACCGGAGGGATTCACGATAGAGGACGAAGGGGCCAAGAAGAAGTGGGACGCGTGGAAACGGGAGGAGGGACTCACGAAGACGCAGGCGAAACGCGACTATATTCTTTATCTTATTGAAACCATGCGTGTTTATGCCACAGAAACTCTGGAGGCGAGGGAGTTGCTTGGCGAACTTGAGTTCTTATGGAACCAAATCAAGGACATCGAGTGCCGTGAGGAGGATGAGGTTTATATGAAATACCCGTACAATATTGCGCTGCTGGTGGTCTCGAACTTGGACCAGTCCGACCGTTTTTCTGCCACTACACCTTGGCCGTTGCATAGCACTTACCTGGCGCTGGTCCTGACACAACAGCATAAACAGAATATCGACCAGATCTACCTGCACAGTAGACGGGGCACTCAGCTAGCGCTCAGCGACACGAAACCGCTGCGGCGGCTCTCGGTCCCGAAATTCGGCGGCAGGGTCTATACTGATGCAGCTGCCAGTGTCTCGACGCCGAATCTCGACGATTTCCGCGCGTGGCAGGGCCAGGTGAACCTGATCATCAACAAATTAAGCAAAGAGTTTGCATTTAGAAAGTATCCTGCACGTCCGCAAGAAGATGATGAACAAGACGATGAAATGGATCCCCACCGAATCATCAGACGCCGAATTTTGTTCTTGCTTCAGCGTCTTGGGCGGCACGCGTTCCACCTCGTGAAAAACTTCGCCATAAGCGTGCTAGCGCTCTTGTTTGTCATCTGGTGTGTGAACAAGAGCGTGATAGTGCGCCGCACGATTGTCAAAAATCAACTCCAGGGGAAACGCCTGAAGGAGTTGGTGATTAACATGGTGATCAATACCGATGAAAACAAGTGGTTTATTCGGTTGCTTCTGTTTGTGAATAAGTTCGTGGGATTTGTGTAGCAAACAAAATTAGAGTGTTGCCGGTCAACAATATACATCTTTATTACACTGTATTATAGGTTTGAGCACTAGGCAGGAGTTTTGGGGTATCACGAATTCCAGCACGAATACGGAAGTGTTTTTGTATGTGAATTGAGTGATCGTAAATGATTTTTTTTGTAAAAACTTTGATATCTTTAGCTTGATTGGTATAAATCCTGGGTATTTTTCGGGATCAGTAGCTATTCGCATGTCTGTAAATGCGCCCACATAATTACGACTCTGACAAAAAGAGATTCTTGGAAATTTTCTGTGTATAAGGATACCTCAATTTTCAATTCTCGAAATTTTGTTTCCCTTTTTATCCCGTTTTTATCACATACTTCATGATTTCCTTTCTTCATCGGTATCAAGGCCAGCGCGCGCCTGCATTTCGCAGCCCATCGCGACTTCACTTTTCTCATCGCCTGCATGAGTGAAAACCATATAATCTTCAATTCTTACCCAATAATAATGGATATCCACAGGTGTCGCTTTGTCGATTATACGCCGCATAGCATTACGGCGCTGGCTTTCTCGCATGCCAGCGACCTTTCAAAGATGGCCCCGCTGGGCTTGCGCCTTGCGGTCGGAAGGGCCAATGGTGACATTGAAATATGGAACCCGCGCCATAATTGGCTCCATGAACTCACGCTACCGGGAGCTCGTGGCCGTGCTATCGAAGGGTTGGTGTGGTCACGCGCCGAGGGTGAAATCCCTCGGTTGTTCTCGATTGGAGGATCTACTTACGTCACCGAATGGGACTTGTCTACCGGGCGGCCACGGGCCAATTTGAACTGCAATGCCGGCGTGATTTGGTGTATCGATGCCAATGTTTCCGGCACGAAACTTGCAGTTGGTTGTGACGACGGTTCTGTGGTGGTGGTGGATATTCTGGGCGGAAGTGGCGTGATGGAATACGAGTTCATTTGCCAGAGACAGGACCAGCGAGTGTTGGGCTTGCGATGGTTTGGCGACAACATGCTTATTGGCGGGTGTGTAGACGGAAAAGTAAGATGCTGGTCGGTAAATCCGGAATCCCGGGGAAAAATTGTTAGTGCAATGAAGGTAGATAAGCTGAAGACCGAGTCGACCTTGGTATGGCTGGTGCTCCCGCTTCCTGCACGCAACCAGTTTGTCACCGGCGATTCCACCGGCTCGGTCAAGTTCTGGGACATTTCCACCTTCTCGTTGGTCAACTCATTCTCGACTCACGATGCGGATATTTTATCGCTTGCCGTTGACGCGGCCGGCGACAAGGTGTTCTCTGCGGGAATCGACCGCAAAATCCACCAGTTTTCGTATGTGGACTCGAAAGTAAAAAAGGGGTCTAAGTGGGTACACAACTTCAACCGTCTATTACACCTGAACGACGTGCGTTCGCTCGCGTTGTTCGAGAGCACGGCGTACAATTTCTTGGTTTCTGGCGGTGTCGAAAGATCGATCATCGTGCAGTCGGTAGAAAACTTTCAGTCGGGCCCATATAAAAAGATTTTGATGGACCAGCAAATCTCGAATGTGGCGCTTTGTCCATCCTCTAACTTGATTGCCATGTTCCAGGACCAGGTCGTCAAGATCTGGCGTCTTGTGGATGACAAGCATAAATTGGTGGCTAAAGTGAGTCTTTCCGATGAGGATAACGTGACTTCTGTCAGTATTGGCGAGGCAGTCGATGGGGTGTCGATTTTAGCCGTGGCCACGATAAATTCCGTGAAGGTGTTCAAATTGACCGAGGCGGCCACGAAACTAAAGGTGTCGAAATTGCGCGATTCCAACTTCGACGCCGTGGTGTCGGGCGCCAAAAAGGTGATAGTATACAACGAGAGGAATCTTCTCGTCCACACGCCCGAAGACGAAATCTATAAGTTTTCCGTCGGTGATACGATTGAGTTGGTGGATGAGATCGAATCTGGCGCTCAGGAAGGAAATAACTTAAGGGCGGGCTTCGAGCACTACAATGCAATCCATACCATTGTGACGAGTCCGGACTCGTCGAAAATTGCCGTTTCTCGCTTCAACAACGCAGTGGAAATCTTGTCGCTTGCAGACGACGCTGAGCCCAGGACCTTGGCCACGCTTGCGAACACCGTGCACTTGATGGCATTTTCCGACAGAGACACGCTTTTAGTGCTCACCGAGGAGAACTCCTTGCTTGAATTCAGTCTTGCACAATCCGACAAAAGTCTTTTGACGCCGTGGTCGCAGCGTAACAGTCTGTTGACGGCGTTGGTGTTCCCCAGACGTGAATCGAAGCCCGCAGGACTCTTTGTTCAGGGCGACAAGGTGTGGGTCTACAGCAACCAGTGGATGGCGTTTTTTGACCTCAGTGTTGATTTGGAGGTGAATCTGAAACAGATCTCGAAATCAAAGAAGAGAAATAACGATGGCTTAAGTATTCTTGAGGCCGATGAATTAGCCGGACAGAACACGCCTGGTATCATGTTTGACCGCGAGATCTTTTCGGCGGCCGCAAAGCGTCTTGAAGAGGAAAATGATGACGAGATGGATAAATCAGAGAAGAAACCATTCTGGATGACGGAAAAGTACCGGCCGCTTCTCAAGGTGGACGCGTGGACGGAGAACGATATTGTAGTGATCGAAAGAGACGCGTTTGCATTGCCTACGTCGGCGGCGTTTGCGGCGCCACAGTATAAGATTTGATCATCTATAAGTACATATGAATATTCTGCATACAGCCATCTATAATAAAGGCTCTATTTTATGACTATCAATGTACCTAAAGAAACAAGCGGGAAAATTAGTTATGTCACCCACAATTATAAAGCAATATACCTTGCCTTTGAGTCATAATGTTAATGAAGTATACATTGCCTTGGAATGATCATATTAATGAAATATATATTGGCCCGGTGCTATCACTCCAAGCCAAGCTGACTCCAAGCCAAATTACTGAAGCAGCGGACAGATTCTGGCGCCCTGGAAAAATACTCTGGCGGCAGACGCGACTCCCATCAAACACTTTTGCGGCTGGTCACCATCTTTATCGTCATCTCTCAATCCAGGACCTTTGCTGCCGCCAAACTCGCGCTTATACTCCTCGTAGGTCTCGGCAAAGGTCCGGTTAGGCTCGAACGACTGGATGTATAATCCGTCCTTGGGATCCTTCAGGTACTTGTAGAACATCTTCAAGTGGCGGGCCACCTCGTCGGCGATCTTTGGAGGTAAGTCCTGCGGCACGTCGTTGCCTACATATAACAAGTAATCGGCCAATCCTTCGATCAACAACTGAGTCCAGTACGAAGGATCACGCCAGTACCGCTTGTCGTCCGGGTAATCACGATCGTAAAAGGGCGAGTTGCGGTTGATTCCGGCGCGGGCCAAGTCCTCGGCCGCCGCCTTCCACTTTTGGTCGTGAGTGATGTGGTACAAGTGGGCGGCCGCCGAGAGCGTTGTGCCGGTATTATAAGTGATTTTGACCTCGTCAATTTTGCGGCCCTCCGGCTGGATTCCGTCCATAATACACTTATCGTTGGGGTCCTGGAGCGTCTGCAATTGCCAGTCGATGCATCTGGCTGCGAAAGCCACATAGACGTTGGCTTCCTCGGGAAGAAACTTGGAAATTTGCAAGCACGCCTTCGCGACCTCAGCGGTAGTACAAGAATTCACGTACGACTTGCTCACGTGCCACTTCATTCCGCCAATGCCTTCGTCCCAGCCGCCCATCAAGAACCGCACAAGTTCACGGCCCATGTCCAAGAACTTCTTGTCGCCGGTGACTTCGTAGGCGGTGATGATGGCACTGGCCACCTGGGCGTCGTCATCGTAATACACGTCGTTGTCGCTGCCACTGTTTTCCGCCGCAGAAAATCCTTTCGTCAGATTGTTCTTATACTTCAGAAACGTGTCTACGGCCGGGCCAATCAATGGCAACAACTCAGGGTAAATCCTAGCGCCATCAACAATCGCCTGAACCGCGACTGAGACCGCCCATACCACAAATCGGTCGTTGTTATAACATCCACTACACTTTTTCTTCGCCACAAACGTCTTCTTGCTCAGATTATAGTACTCGAGCCACATGCCGCGCGTCACCTGGTACGCTTCGAGATTTGGGTTCGTGAGAGTCATTTTTTGATAATTGCAGGGGTCAATTGAGCTAGCCGAAGACGGTTAATTAGGCGAATTGCGAGAATTAAGCGACGGTAATTGAATATATAGTCGGCGCGGCCAGAATGAAACGAGTGATGCCAGAGATTGCGGCCGCAACCGCACGATTGCTGTCGTGAAGTGAAATTGCTGCGGCTGCGACTGCGGCCGCGGAATGTGGGGGTGTATGGTGAAATGAAGTGGGGGGATGAAATTGTGTGTTTTTTTTTTGAAAAATTATGTAAATGTGTTCTATTTGGGAAATTCAGAAAAAAGAAAAGGAGCAGTCTAGAGAATCCCTCATGTCTGTCCGCCAAACGAAGTCGAAAGAATTATTCAGCCTACAGCCCAAATCATAATCCTAGTATGTATCGATTCAAGGGACGGAAAAAGGCTATTGTCGATAAGCTTTTTTCGATCTAATATAAAAGAATTTCAGTCGCTTACTTGTTGAAAATCTTCTTAAAATTGTTCTATTTTTGGAATTGAAATGTGTTTCTCCGGGCTGAGCCATGGGTGCACCCATCCACTTCACAATTCCGCTCGGTCACGCGAGTTTCATTCAAGATAATGAAAACTTCAGTTCCATTATTGGATTTTCTAAGACCAGCGGATCGGAACGATGACTAGGTCACTACAATTCCACCCTGTTTCAATTTCTCCACAAGTGCCCCATTTGTCAATTTACTCACCACTCACAAAGTTTGAGATGGTTTTCTCCAATTTATGATTCCATTTCGAGTCAAGGGATTTCGGAATTTCTATATACATGCTCTTTAGCTTTTCTTTAATTCTTTCCCTTGGCCGCCTTCACTACCAAAATATCTCCGTCTTCTACAATATACGTCTTTCCCACTCTCAATTGTTTGCCCCTGCTCTTCAATGCGGCCTCATCCAATACCCCCGTTTCAGCCTTCACGTCTTCCCATTTGTATACCTGGGCAGAAATAAAAGTCTTCTGTAAATCCGTATGAATCGCCCCGGCCGCCTGAGGAGCAGTAGATCCTTCACGCACCGACCATTGGTGAGCTTCCTTGGGGCCGCACGTATAGAACAGAATCAAGTGCAAGACCTCGCGGATCGCATCCACGATCTGAGGCATGGCGCTTTTCTCCAGTTTCGAGTATTCTTCAAGATCATTCTCAAACAATTCATTAAGTCTGCGTTCGTGGCTAGCAGAAAAGAGCATGAGTTTATCCTGCGGACAGTTCTCGTCGATCCACGCCTGGACCGCTGGCACGAATTCGTTGTCGTTTTCGGCGTAATCCTGTGCACTCACGTTCAATAATACTACGCTTGGTTTGGCCGTGAGCAAATTGAGCGGATTAATGATATCGATTTCCGCGTCCGACCATTGCTCCGAGGCCACTTTCCGGCCCGAGTATAAAAGGTCCAGGAGCTTGTCAAGGGTATCGAGCTCAAACTTTAGTTGGGTTTTATCGACCCCCGGTTTCTTCTGCCGTTTCAGAGCCTGTTCTACTGCAGTTTCGATGAAATCAAGGTCCTTTAAAATGAGCTCATCGGTGACAATCGTCATGTCGCGCACCGGATCCACACTATTCTCGATATGCGTGATCTCGTCGTCTCTGAATCCTCGCACAACGTGAAATATACCATCAACTTGACGTATATCTCCCAAAAACTTATTGCCCAAGCCCTGGCCGCTGGCGGCGTTCCGCGTCAACCCGGCAATATCATAGATCGTGAGCGAGGTAGGGACCTTTTTCTCCGATTGAAAAAGTTGTTGGAAATGGTCGAGTTTCTCACTCTGGACCACCACAAGCGACTTCTCCGCGTCGATCGTGGCAAACGGATAATTTGCCGGGTTCCCGAGCGTGGATCGCGTGATGGCCTGGAAAAACGTACTTTTGCCAACGTTCGCGAGCCCCACCACTCCCAGTGAAAGATTGTTACTGACCCGACCGAGGTACTTTTGTTTCAGTGGAGGGGCTTTTTTTGCTAGCAGCCGAATTCCCGCAGAAAAATGTCGGATCTGCATCTTGGACGATTATTATGTGTGAATGCGGGGAAATATAGATGCGAGGATTGGCTGAAAAATATTTGGCACCGCGGCTTTGGCCCCAGTTTTTTGGCACCGCGACCAGGGCTCCAGGTTTTGGCCACAATTGACGTCCTCACTTTTTTGGCCTACCAACACGTGTTTGAATTTTTCATAATATATATATCGTGACCATTAATTCTATAAATATATGCAAATAAATAATTCCTCAGCTTTACACCAAACTGTACATTGAAAGCTTGTGAATTTTGTGGCGCCGCCGTTGATACGTCAAACCTAATAGCGCTCCCCACGTGCACGCGAGCACAACTTGCGACGGCAGGCTGATGGGGATTTCGTACCAGAAATGACCGGCGGCATATGCCGAAAAGAGGGCAATTGTACCGCAAAAAACTGCCGCAAACTGCATGATGAGAAAAGTTTTGGAGAGCACGAAACTGTCGAGAAACCAATTGAGCGAGATCTGAGGAATGAGCCGTACCGCGAGTGCGATCGACCCGATATTATGTAGACAGTCGGCGAGATCCAATAAATTGATGGTGGCTCTGTTGTTGGCATAGAGATATAGAGCCCATAGGAATATTATGGAGCACGTAGAAAGCACCAATTTGCATACGACACTGACCTGTTCTGCGGGTTTATAGCGAAACAATACCTTGGACGCAAGATTCAGGCAGATGCAAAGCTGGAGCAAACAAATGACCAATTGCGGCTGCGACAGCGGAATGCCCGTGTATAGTGGATATCGGTTTATATATTGGACCCGGGCCAAGGGCAGAAAACAGTATAAATAGTTGGCTAGAGTATAACAGAGCGACCACACCCACGAATACAAAGTGAAGTCGAGCGAGAGCGCCGGAATCAGTCCTCTTTGCGAAAGAAGCCGCGAGAGTTCGAGAGATGCTAGCAACTGAAGAACATCAAACGGGAGGAAGAGGACGCTGATCATGGACGCGGCCGGGGTGAAATGGCCATGGTTTTGAGAAAAGGTTGGAACGCAGAAGGTTTGGGGCGTGCAAAATCCTGCGACCGCGACCGCGACTGGGTGCGCGCCGGAAATTAGACGAGAAGTGCGAGTGGAATGATTCGAAGTTGGAAATAGAAATTTTGGTGAAATAATGGAATTATCATCTTAAAGGCAGTGGAATGAAGATTTTGGGATGACATGCATATTTGGAGAAAGATGCCTCTTTTGTATATGAGGTTTCGGGAATCTGAGGTGTTGGGTCGAATTGTCGCGTCGTCAGCTGGTGACAGGACACATTTCGTAGTAAAAGAGTCGAAATCGATAAATTCGTCTCGGGAGTAAAGAATATGAAGGTATTTGCTGAGTAAATCCTCTGTATGAGTAAATTGATGCTTGCTTCGATTCTTTTCTTGTGCCAAAATCAAATCTTAAAGTGGAGCCGAATATTCTGGTTGCAATTATCAAGTAAATCTCGAAGCATGTCATTTCCATTTATGATTACAAACAAACAAGGTGAAATGGTCTTCCAGCCGGGTTCCACATATTTTCTAACTGAAGTTTTCCATGGGAATCAAGAGATCAATGATTTAGATTCCAAGATCCATCGATCTTTCAGTTTAATCAAAGTTCCCATACTTGCGTAAGATGCCGAATTTCCAGCGAGATACTTTTTTTTATAATCTTTTTCCCAAATCTCTTACTTACACACGAAGTAACAAGGTCTTTTTAAAGTCGTTGAATTAATCACCAAAAGATATGGATTCTAAAAAAATCACGAAAAACATTGCTCATAATTGTTCTCACCCGATTATCACTTGCTTATTATGGCCCGACGCGAGTCGCGCGATCTACACTACATACAAGCTCTATCTCCACCATCAAAGTCAATAGCCCAAATCATTTGTTCAAACGCCATCATATTAGATTTTTGAAATGGCAGTCCAAGATACCTCGGGCCTTTGGGATATAGTCGTGTCCTCGCTTCAAGATATATGCAACGCGAACGACTCGCTTTCCTTCGACGAGATCTACTCGGAGTACGATGCCGCCAAACTTGCCCTGCTTGATGAGGCCGACCTCGAGAAACTCCGGGAGGATATCAGCGACCATATGCTGAATATCGGCACTGCTCGGCGTCTAATTGCCACCTCTCAGGAAAATTTGCTGGCGTTGATAGCCAATGCGGAGCGGGCACATAAGGAACAACTCCAGCAGAAACAAGCGCTAAATACGCGGTCTTCACGGAGTCTGGTGGGTGGAAAATTGGGCAGAAATGCCAGTAAAAGGGGCACGGGTGTACAGGGGAAACTGTTTTGGACGTCGAAGTACGATCTGGGCGAGTTGATCGCGGTGGGGTCTGAGGTAGCGTATAAGTTGAAGAACCGGCATTCCGAGGAATGGATCCAGTGTGAGGTGACGAAAATTTTGGGCGACGGCACGAAGTACGAGATCAAAGATCCTGAACCAGATGAGAACAATAACCCGGGCCAGACGTTCCGGGCCACATATAAAGAGATCTTACTTATTGCAACCAAAGCGGAAGCATCGCGCCTAATACATTTCCCGTATAATGCCCGTGTCCTCGCGCGGTACCCGGAGACCACCACGTTCTACCCTGCTACGGTGGTGGGACATAAAAAAGACGGCAGAGTCAGGCTAAAGTTCGACGGTGAGGAGGAGGTGAACAAGGAGACCGAGGTCGAGAGGCGGCTCGTGCTTTCGTTTCCCGAGAGATGATAAATGGGGAATGGAAAAAGGGAAAAAAAAATAAACGGAGTGAAGAGTGTAATCATGAAATTTAATGGTTTCTGAAACAGGCATTTGTATTAGAGTGCACATTGATGTCTCGGTATCTCGAGCCGTTTGTGCCCGGCAAACGAGCATTCAAATATCAGAAGTATCAACAGATCAGACTCGAGAAAAAGACAGAAAAGTTGTTTCTCAGATTCAGCGAATTTCACAAGATGTCAACCTGTAGATCTGCTATGCCATGAGGTGTTCTATAGATAGGCCATGAGTGCATCGTGGCTGATAATAATCTTTACGCTCCAAAAAACTGCCTTCGAATGTCGTTCCGACTCAGCTTCCCTTTTTGTTAAGTAAGCCAGATCTAAATCGGTATATCCAGCAGCTTTAGCACAATTGCGAAAGGTGCGACTAACAAATGCCAATTCCTCATTATACTTTCAAGCTAGTTGAGATGACAATATTTCAATTAAGAATAGTTCACTTTACTCAGATCTGCGGCTTCTATCTCTTCTTAATTATCTCATAAACTTTAATTACCGCAACCCTCTTATTTCAGTATAATCAAATTGATTTAATACAATGTGCACGGCTTGCGGCGAGCCACGTGACCTGGCCGTCGAAAAAGTGAGAGCAGCGAACTCAACCCGACGGCGCCTAACTTCTTTTCATCTATATAGTCGAATTAACCATGGACGATATTGATATTGACGATTACTCAAGAGTATGTTAGACGATTAAGGAGGAGGACGATTTAGCAGATGAGATGCACCAGCAATAAAAGAAAAGGAATTAGCATGAGTTTGTGGTAAGCACCACCGCAGTTATGGGGCATCCCAACGTTGTGCACGGAAAAGTAAAGGATTAAGAAAGGGTGAGATTTTGCAAAGCATTTGTTTTGGTCTTGATAATTTTTTTTTATTTGTGATTGGGTTAAGATAGGATTCCGATTTTTTTTTGTGTTCGCTTTGGCTTCTTGAGGCCTCCATCGAGCCTTGGCACTTATATCCAGCACTGAGCTTGATGATTGGGCCTGATCTCTATGCTTGGACCGTGCCTTCGGGCTTGAGTTTTCAATTTATCTTTAGTACGGAGGTCCTGCCAGAAACACAAGAATGCCAGATATGTTGGCTTCTGATTGCGATTTCTTTGGGGACCATAATGGACTTAGCATACCATTCTTCAAATTTGAGATTTAGGCGATGAATCACCCAAAATGGCTTGGGCTTTAAGGGATTTTAAGGGCCTTGTTAGGGCTCCAGGGACCTCCGGCTACATTCATATATCTCAGTATACCCCAATATTTCCAAAGACAACTTTTTTTTAACTTAACTATTTTTATCTGCTTCGTCCTCATGCAACCTCCAGTGCCTTCAAAAAAGAAAAAAAGAAACAGTTTGCTAATACTTCTAGGACCGCTCGAGATCTCCCCCAAGAGACCGTTCTCCCTACGCAAGACGCGACTACGAGGCTCCTCGTGGTGGTGAAAGACGCGGTAGCGGACGTGGCGACCGTAGAGACGACGTCAGATTCGACAGAGATGACCGTAGAGACGACAGAAGAGATAGAAGGGACGACAGAAGAGACGACAGAAGAGATGACAGGAGAGGCGGATACAGAAGAGACCGTGGCGACCGTGGCGACCGTGGTGGCCGGGGAGGGTTCAGAGATGACAGAAGAGATGACAGAAGAGACGACAGAAGAGACCGCGAACATAGACTGTACGACGACCTGGACCGCAACTACGACAACTCGATTTTCATCGGCAACATTCCCTTCCGCACCACTCTGCGTGACATAGAGGACATGTTTGCGCGTGACTTCCGTATTGTGCGTGCCGACGTGATCATGGTCCGTGGCAAGTCGCGTGGTATGGCCACGGTGGAGTTCGACTCGAAGCAGGACGTTGCCGATGCGATCGCCAAGTTCGACCGCACCGAGTACTACGGCCGTGAGATCTTTGTCAGACAGGACTACCCTCCTCCAGAAGATAGACGTAGTGACAGACGCGACGACAGACGCGATGATAGACGTGACCGTGACAGAAGGGATGACAGAAGAGACGACAGAAGAGATGACAGAAGGGACGACCGTCGTGAGAGACGCGACCGTCGCGTGGAGCCACCTAAGCCCGGCACCGAGGTGTTTGTCGGCAACTTGCCCTTCCTGACCACCTGGAAGACGCTTAAGGATATGATGCGTGAAGTCGGTGACGTTGAGCGTGCCGACGTGGCCGAGAACAAGTTCGGCCGTTCTAGAGGCTACGGAACCGTGATTTTCCGCACGCCTGAGGATGCACAGGCTGCGATTGAACGATACAACGGCGACTCAGTGGGCGGGCGTCAGTTGGAGGTGAGACTCAGCAAGGATATCAGTGAGCGTAAGCGCCCCGAGCTGAGGAACTCCGAGTTCACCGCAGGTGTTTTGGGTGACGGATCTCCATGCCCGGTGATTTATGCCGACAACTTGCCCTTCATCACCACCGTGACCGACTTGCACGAGTTGTTCGAGACCATCGGCAAGGTCGTGCGCGCCGAGATCCAGTACAACGATCGTGGCCGTCCTAACGGTACTGCAGTGGTTGAGTTCGAGCTGGTGGAGCTCGCCGAGGCTGCGATCGGCAACTTGAATAACTACAACTACGGTGGCCGCGACTTGCGTATCCTGTTTGCCCGTAAGGACGAACAGTACGTGGCTCCTGCTGAGCCTGCACTTGAGGCGGATGCTGCTCCAATGGATACTGAGGATGCCCCTATGGTTGAAGAGTATGAGGAAAGTGCTCCTATTGCGGCCCCGGAACCAACCGACCTCGCCGTCGAATAAATCAAAAAAAAGTATTATACTTTATAATTAAAATTTTACAGAAGGCTGGAAAAAGCTTTGATCTAGATCCAAAGGAAACTTTTTTTTTTCAAATTAATGGCTCAGTTCAGAGAATTTGCTTCCTTTTAATTTATACCTTAATTTTTTTGATCGCGCGAAATTTGGCCCCACGCCTTGGCCTCCATGAAATCACTGTCATGATTCGCGCCTACCCATATTCCTAACTTCCTTTAACTGTACTTATCACTTTTCCAAAATGACAGAGGTCAAATCACATCACGCATTATTTGCTCTTCTCATCTTTACCCTCATTATCATTTACATTTGCCGCGTGCCCCTTATCGAAATCTTTGAGAGATGGAGAAACCGGCATAGATGGCAGCGGCTCCCTAGTGAATCCCACGTAGAAACCGGGTTCGCCGACGATTTGGAGGCCGGATTGAGTAGTGAAAATTTCGATCTTATGCAGAATATCAGAGACCAAGATCCACGCCAATTGGATGAACGTGCACGTGACGAGATCCATCGCTTGATGGAGACAGAAGGGGTCTCGTTTGACGACGCCAGGGTGCAATATTTCCAGGGTAAATTATCTGAAAACGATATTGGCAAAAATGGCGTTCCCCGTGATAAAAAAACAGTGACTTTCTAATTCAAAACTTAGATTTTGGAATGGAATAAAGGTGTACTAGAGAGGAGATTGTTTATAGCTAAAGGGAACAGTTGAGGGGTTTAATGTAAGGGTTCATGGTGAAGAGATCATTCTTCCTTCAATTTGATGAAGAAAAGAAAAAAAAGAAAAATTACGGATTGAAGAAAGGAAAAAAACAAAAATGCTTGGGTTTTTTTTTGAAAAAAATAGAAAATCACCTGTTCACTCCAAGGCCTTTGATTTCGTCAAGGTGCAAGATGGAAAATGCGGGGAACCTGCATATATGCAGAGGACCCCGTTTTCAAAACTATCAGTCTGCCATCCGTCGCCATTACGGATTCTTTCAATAAAATTTTAGATAATTCCTGAAATATTTTGGTTATCAAAAAAACCCACTCTAGTTTTTCTTTCTTTTCTAATTGTTAGGGTGTTTCCTCGATTCGCGTCGCGGTGTTTACATTTCATCCGCATTGGGCGCGCCTGGGCATCTGAGATCTAGCGAACCGCGCTGCACTAAGCCTTGGTTTAATCTGGAGTAGATACCATTGGTGATTCGGAAAAACCCAAATCCTACCATTCTCAATTTAATTTCTCCTGATAATCCGTGATGGACGTGTATCGGCGATACGCCTCGGGCGAGCACGATAAGGAACATTTCCAGGCCATTGCACAGACCGCACACCGTACACTACGGCCGGTTCCCAAGGATAATCCGGAGTCCTGGCGATCTGTCTTGTCCAACGCAACATTCTTTTCCGGGCACGATCCGGCGGTCTTCGGAATAATTTTTGCGGCCGTATATAAGCACGAGACTACCGGAAAAAGGTGTGTGGTCTCCTTCACCAAATTCGGATGCAATGTATACGAGAACTTGATTTTGGACGCCAGCTCGCGGTTCTGGCCAGCGTGTATGAATCTTTCGGAACAACATCGTTCTTCCGTTGTGAGAAGAGCATTGGCAATTGCCAATTTAAAGAACTATAACAGGATTCTATCGGCAAAAAAGGTTCTGGAAGAACAAGTATGGGACGAAACAAATGCCGGCGCGCTAGCGAGCAGCATGCGTATCATGCTGCAGCCGGCTTCGGAATTATGTGATATGCTTCTTGCGCTTGATTTCTTCAGCGAACAGCAAGTCTCGGCGTTCGTTGCTGACGTCGTGTACGATAACCGTGGAGACGCCGAAACTACTGATCGGAACAATCAGCTCGTGACGATGCTCGGACACCAGATGGATCAACTATTTGATCCGCTCCTAGAGTACTCTCCTCAGGCAATGGACTTTACCTATGAGCCGCCTAGCGATAACCCGGAAAATCCTGACTCACACCCAATTCAGCAGGTGGTGGCGGAATTACTAAAGGTGCAGTCAAATTATACCATGGATCTCGTGGCACTCCTCCAAAACCTTATCATTCCGCTTCGGGTTACTGTGCTTGCAGAAGTCTCCGACTCTACCAACGGCGCTATCAAGGTAAATACGGTTTTTCCGCCCACCATCGATGAAGTCTGCCGAATCAACTGCATACTTCACAACACTCTACAAATCGCGGCCCAGTTTGGGTCTGCGGAGATTTTTAAGGTATTCGCATCGATCCTTCCATCATTCTATAAGGCATTTGCCCGTCATCAAGCCATCATTGCCGGGTTTCATAACCGGTTTGAAATTTTCCTTAAACACAATACAGAATATGTCTTCGCCAATCCACGGATTAATCTTGGGAACTATACTCCGAAAATGGTGGAAAACATCATCTTGGGGTCTCTTTTCGAGCTTCCGAAATTGAAGCTTATCATCAGACGATTATACGAGCTAGTGGGCGCGGAGAATTTGAAGCAAGTGAACTTTGAGAGCGGCGATTTCGGCGCTAGCTCAGTTTTTCCGAAGCACTACCAAATTATCATCGACACGATTGATGCCATTGGCGATGGAGATTCCCTGGGTGATTCGGGAAGGGCACGCATATTCACTCCATCGGGGAAACTTCTCACGGAGCTCGCTACCGAATGGCCGCTGGAATTACAGTACGGCTGGATGAATCGTAAGGTTGTGGCGATTCATGAGGTAGTCAACTTGCGGGAAAATAAGGCGGAGCCGGATCTGGCCAACGAAGTAATGATTATATTCTCCGACCACGTGATCTTCTTTACAGTGACACATCAGTCTAGTTCCGCCAATAATCCGAATCTTCTGTTGTCTGATATCTTGATGAATTCCTTGGTAAACGAAAAGCCACTTCCAAAATTCGCAAGTTTTCCGAAACTTCGGGTGAATTATTGGTGCGGCGTCAACCAATTACTCGTCTCGGCATATGCGAATGAATCAGAATACCATTTGGGCATCACTGCATATGGCGATAATTATTTTCGTAGCAAGAGCTCTTCGGATAAAGTATTCTCGGTGAATTATGCAGTGAAGCCAAACTCAGCAATGGATTCGCTCACGATGTGCCATAATATCATCCGGCACGTGAGCAAGGCGCAAATCCTCTATAAATCATCACCGTTTCACTTGTTTCAGGCGACAGATAACCACCATACCAGATTTTATTGTGCTCATGATCTTGGCCACTATAAAACAGAAACCACCAAAACGCCGATAGTCATCATGCTTCATGGAGACGAAAACTCCACGTCCCAAATCCTTCATGAGTTCCTGCACGTGCACATCATATTGGCGTTATCGTTTCTTAATCAACATACAGTCCAAATTGTGGGATCTAGTCGGCATGATTCTTTTGAAATCAACGAAATTGTTTCGGTGCAAGATTTATCCTTTTCACTTAACGATATAATCGCGAAATCATTGGACTTTTTGTTGGCTTGTTCGGAGATTCGTGACGTAATAATCAAAGCTAATAATGCAAAATTGGACTATGTTGTACACGGAAAAACTCCGGAATTCGGAAAAACAGACAGTTCAAAGCATGAAACGGGTGCCAAAATTGGTGATGGAGCATCACATGTTTTGAAAACAACAATGGCTCCGGAATCCGTTACCACCTATGATAATCTGAATCACGAAAGAAAGCCACTGATGAATTTTGTCCAGCGCTTTCTCAGCCGACTCAAATCGAATAAATCGGTAGCAAGACCCGAATCCAAATCATCAAATCACAATTCGCAAATTGGCAATTCCGGGATTCCCAGGGGAAAGAAACCAGTTTACAAGAAATTGTATAAACCCGCACCCGTATTGGACGAGGCGTCGGTAGCGTCAACCGTGGAAGAAAAAAGGGAGACACCAAAATTAGTGGATTCGGAGAAACAGCAAAAGCAGGCCGAGCGTATCCCGGTAAAGAACTCACGAGTTGTTTCCCAGAAAACGATGTCTTCGTCGCGGTATAGCGAATCAGTCGACGTGCATTCAAATTTCCAATTCCCGCTGAATTATGCGCTCGATAAGATCTTGGAGGACGCAAGTCAACCCGAGAAAGAAATGCCGGATGACGCCAATATCTTGACAAATCTAAGGAGTAACGTGGGATCGGTGAAGTATGCGCCAAAGCCAACGCCACAGAATGTCCATGTCATTGAATCCGATCCAGAAACAGAAATCATCATAGTCGAGCCAAATCACGAAACAAAAGCTAAACAAAAAGAGAAATCGAATTGGCCGGCTCCGTCTCACATTCCTGAACTGCCAAATTCAGTATCCGATACCGACTTGCCCAAGGCACCAGAAAAGAAGCAGATCAACGCTGAAATGTCTTACCCAACTACAAATTTCAAATTCAATACCCCGCCTGCTTCGAATGCAAAATCATCACACACTAGTGCAGCCCACATGACTCTAGGGCCAGTCAAGGACTGTCATCCATTATCGCGAGACTTTTCAAAGTATAGAATCTACGATGGCATTCCGTTGCTGGTATTTGGCGAAGATCCTGAGGCCAATTGGACCGCATTCCCACGTGACTCCGTGTCGAATCTTACAGCAGAATTGAATCAAATTTCCAATCAAAACTTGACTGAAATCGAGAAATATTTGCAGCCGCAACAGTCTGATGACGAATCGTCATCCACCATCCAGGTACTTTCCTACATTCCAGAAAAGCAAGAATTTGATCAAGAAATGGGACCGAAACCGGTTCGTGATGACAGCTTTCAGGAAAACAATTTCTTCAGTGTTTTCAGTAAACAAATCGACGCGGAATTCGGACTTCAGGAAGAGATCATTACTTTGCATGAAAATGAGCATGAAGATGAGAACGAGAATAAGAATGAAGAGACTGAATCTGTCAATTCGGATGGAAACAATATCGAACAAATTGACTCCATGCTGGTGATAACAGTGAAAAATCAGCAGGAGGGATCGCAAGTCACGGGATCAGAGGAGTATTTTTCATCCCAGGAGTTTAGTAATGCGCTCGATATCTATACAAAAGGGGGTGCAGTGGACACGGAAACTATTTTGTTGGTGTCCTCGTCCAGTGAACAAACCCTCATGAACGACTTGTTCGTGCCAGACCCAAAATTGCAGCTGCCGAAACGATCCTCGTCGGTAACGAAATGGGAAGAAAATGTGCGTAGCATTGACCTCGTAGACGATTTCGGATCGCTCGCTTATTTATCGGATATTCTCAAGGGAGAAACCGTTGTTTAGGAAAAGTATAGAGAGATAAAATGCAGGAATTTGAGCAATGTATAAGTCATCAGTAAAATCTGACAAATGACAATGTTGCCGTAATTGCGGAAAGTTGTGAGAATTCATACGTATTTTATACAAAATCTTCTTTGCCCTCTCCACATATACCCAGGACTCATGCGCTAGGAAAGAAATTGACCGATCGATTGCACTATTTATTATGCCGAGAAACCTATCAATTCCAAGTCCGTGTCTGACATCTACCAATTGCAGAAAGCTGTCTTGTATAAATTCCGATAATGGTTTGAGAGAATCGCACATCAGCCGTAAGCTTGGAGATCCTCAAAATCCGAAATTGCGTCTTTTCATCTGTGGTCTATATAGATTGATTTTGGGACCAAATAAGGTTAGCCTCAACCCTTTTGTTCCCTGGATAGGATGAGCCCTACAGTCTGGCATTGATCTTGGTGATGGTTGAGAATCCAATCTTGATTAAAACCAAAACTCATTGGAGAATAATCACTCTCGATATCATCAAATGCTTCACTATTCTTTTTTTTATTTACTCTAAAACTCTATGTTCATGTTTACTGTTTAAGAATCCGGGTAACGGCTTCCACCACGGCATCACCGACCTCCTGGGTCAGACTGGTACCTCTCAAATCGGCCGTACGGATTCCCGCGTCGATCACTTCACCCACGGCCTTCTCCAAAGCCTCGGCCTCCTTCACACAGTCCAACGATAATCTCAACATCATCGCGGCCGACAAGATAGTGGCAACTGGGTTGACCTTATTGGCAGGCAAGTCGGGCGCGGATCCGTGGCATGGCTCATACAATCCGAACGCGGAGTTGGTGTCAGGTAACGAGGCCAAAGATGCCGAGGGCAAGAGTCCCAAGGAGCCAGGAATCACCGAGGCCTCATCGGAGATAATGTCGCCGAACATATTGGAGGTAATGACAATACCATTAAGCTTGGTGGGGTTCTGGACCAAGATCATCGCGGCGGAATCGATCAACTGGTGTTGAACCGTAAGGTTAGGGAATTCCGTCGCCATCACGTGGTCAACGGTCTTTCTCCAGAGCCGGGACGACGCCAACACGTTCGCTTTATCCAACGACCAGATAGGTAAAGGAGGGTTGTGCTGCAACGCCATAAATGCCGCCATGCGTGTAATTCTCGTGACTTCCGCCACGCTGTACTTCTCAGTGTCCCACGCCTCATCACCATTAGGACTCTGGTCTTGTTCCTGACGCTCGCCGAAGTAAATTCCTCCGACCAATTCTCTCACCACCGTGAAGTTCGTGCCGCGGACGACCTCGGCCTTGAGCGGAGATAACTCAAGAAGGCGCTCAGACACGAAATTACATGGTCTTAAGTTAGCATAAAGACCCAATTCCTTTCTGATTTTAAGTAATCCTTGTTCAGGTCTCACGGCCCCGGTTCCCCATTTGGGGCCACCAACTGCACCCAAAAGCACGGCGTGAGAGGCCTTGGCGGCGTCCAAAGAGGCGTCAGGCAAAGGCTCTCCAGTAGCATCGATAGCAGCTCCACCAATCAAATGGGTGTCGAAATCGAACTGGATCTTTTGGTATGGAGTATTTTGCTCAATCGCTTTAAGCACCTTAACGGCCTCTTGAACGACCTCAGCTCCGACGTGATCGCCGGGAAGAAGGGTGATTTTTTTGGTAGTCGCCATAATGAAATTGATATATAGTATATTCTTCAAAAGAAAAGGAGAAGAGATAGGAAGAGATGAAAAAAGTGGAGAAACCCCAGGAGTTGGACTGCGAAAAAACCGCCGCCGGAACCGGGCCGCGCGCCGAAGTTGGAGTCATAACGAGCGTCGTCAGTTTTGCCAGCAAAAGTTGGAACGAAGCTCTAAAAGCAGAAGCCAAAAGATAAAGGGTTCAAAATTTGATTATCTATTGATCTAGGAACCAGTATAAGATATACTGTGTTGGTCTTTTAGACAGAGAAAGCAAGAAAAGTAGTTTTTTGGTGTCGCATCACGTGATCAGCACGATCGCGAATTTCAGATTGGTGGGAAATTTGCATTTTCTCGATAGCCGTACCGGCATCGAGGGCTGACTGGCAGGCCAAGGCGCCGCGATACTAGGAGTCATGACATTTCGGTAAAGATCATTTTCGCGAAAGTATCTTTATTATGAAATTACAGCGGTTGATATATAGTTTCTTAATATTATTAATAATTTGAGAGAAAGGCAGTTATTCTTTTTTCATCTTGATAGGGACATTTTAGATTGAATTCGAATATAAAGTTAGAAAATAATAATCGTCTTTTCTCCAAGTGATAATGGCTTCGGGAGTCGCAGCGAATTCGCATCCTTGGCCAATTTGATCCAGGTTGATCAGATGACAATTTGAAGACCCGAAGATAAATACACCATCTAGAATAATTGAATGCTTGCTTTTTGCAGTCTTTCCTTAATCGAACGCTTGTTTTGTTAATGTTCTATTATTTCATTTCAGACATGGCCTTGGATTGAAGGGATAGCTGGATGTCACCTGTGCCTCATATTTCTGAACCGAGCATTCTTTTGTTGTGGTGGAGGTTTGTACCGGCATTTTCCAGATCCAGAGAAGTAAAAATGGAAACGGTGAGAAATCTTCTGGAAATTAAACTCGTAAATTAAATTTGAGGTAAAAAGTAAAAGAAGTCGGGGCATCTGATGGCATTTGTGTGCGCCTTGAAAAATACTTTTGAAGATTCATAGGGTAATCACGACATAATAAAGAAAAGGGGATTTTCTAATGCTGAGAACTCCGATCTGCAAGCACGTGTGACAATAACTTTGATACACCCTAATCGAAGCAAGGTGCGATTTTAGCATGGCCCGACCATTTATCAAGACACCCAGACATTAGCTAGTCATTTTCTGAGCCGGCCTGGAAGAGCTGCGCAATTAAGCTCCTACATCTCTGTAAACATGTCCAGGACCATTCACAATAAATCAGGCTTTTTTATATTTTCATTAAATAATTCCGTTAGTAAAAGGTCTTTGTGCCCACACGTGGGCACTTACCATAGATTTGTAAATACAGGAAAGTCCTCGTGCCATGTCGACACCCGTACCCAAAGGGCACACGCGTTTAGTGCCCACTCCACTCAATCGTGTTCAAGTCGATGCCGTCCTGCACCATCTCCCACAACGGCGACATTTTCCGGAGGAACTCCACACGTTCCTGGATCGCCCGCACTACGTAGTCAATTTCAGCCTCAGTGGTAAACCGTCCAATACCAAATCTAATGGAGGAATGAGCCAAGGCGTCGTCAGCACCTAAAGCGTGTAAGACGTACGAGGGTTCGAGAGACGCCGAAGTACAGGCCGAGCCCGATGATAACGCGATATCCTTCAAGGCCATCAACAAGGATTCTCCCTCGATGTAGGCGAACGAGATGTTGACGCACCCTGGATACTGCTTTGTCGTATCTGACACTACACCATTGAGTTGAGTCTCAGGGATCGATAACAATCCCAGCTTCAACTTCTGTGAGAGTTTGCGGATGTGCGCCTGGTCATACGAGTGTTCTTGTTTCATGAGGCGCGCGGCTTCACCGAACCCTGCCACCAAGGGCGGCGCCAAAGTACCCGATCTCAACCCTCTTTCTTGACCTCCTCCAGTGATGATTGGGTCCAATCTGACTCTGGGTCTTCTGCGCACGTAGCACGCACCGATTCCTTTTGGTCCGTAGATTTTATGCGAACTGATCGACATGAGATCGATGTTCATTTCGTTGACGTCAAGCGGGATCTTGCCGTACGCCTGCGCCGCATCAGTGTGGAAGAAGATCTTGTTTTTTCTGCAGATCGCACCGATCTCTTTGAGTGGCTGGATCACGCCGATCTCGTTGTTGACGGCCATCACAGACACCAACACAGTATCCTTGCGAATGGCGGCCTCCAACTCAGCCAAATTGATCAATCCTTCTTCGTTGACCGGAAGATAAGTCACTTCAAAGCCCTCGTCCTGCATGTGGCGGGCAGAGTCCAACACACACTTGTGTTCGGTCTGGGTGGTGATGATGTGTTTCTTGGTCTTCTTGTAAAACCGAGGCACGCCCTTGATGGCCATGTTGTTAGATTCTGTAGCACCAGAATTTAAAATGATTTCTTTTGGGTCCGCCCCAATCACGTCAGCGATATGTGCACGCGCGATCTCCACCTCCTTCTCGGTCTCCCATCCGTAGGCATGAGTCGACGAGTGCGGATTTCCGTAGAGACCAGTATAAAACTGTAACATTTTATCAAGAACACGCGGATCCGTCTGTGTGGTGGCCTGGACGTCCAAGTAGATCGGCCGGGTGCCGAATTTGGAGTCGTCCCTTGTGGCCAGTTTCAACGTAAGCGCCAGCCCCTGAGGGGGTACGCTAGCGGTTTGAGGTGTGGGTGTGGCGGGGATCGTGGCTAGCTGCCGAGTTCTGGCTAGCTGCAGGAGCTGTGTGAAGCATTTGAAATTTCCCTTCTTGGGTATATTTTTAGGTATACGAGAAAACATGTTGATGTTTTTGAGGAATCTTTAGAGAGGAGGTGAAGAGAAGTAGTTTACGCTGGGACATCGAGGTCGTGCGCACGGGGCCGTCCCAAAAAAAAAAAGGGCCGTCTCCGCGCGCGTCACCGATTTGTAAGCGGCGATTAGTGAGAAAATAAGGTTTTCTCAAAAAATAGCGCCTCTATTTTTGTTAAAAATGTGAAAAAAAGAAACATTGATAATTTTTCGAGCTCAGTTTTTTTTAATTAGACTAGATCTGGCTTTCACTTGCGTCAGGTATTCTGATCTTCCCCGCTTATCTAATTGAGGGAACATCATTGTGTCATAGTGCGTGACGGCAAATCGGATCTAATCAAAATGGATTCGCGACATATCTGGGGTGCGAAATTCTAGAACGGGTGATGACTGAAAAATTGAAGAATTCGAGAACGGGAATGCCACAGAATGATGTTAGACTTCGAAAAAGGCAGATTTCAAAGGTTCATCGCATAACCCGAGAAACGGTGATGAGATTGTATGAACTTTGGAAGATTGATATTGAACTCTAAAATAGGAAACAGTCAAATGATCAATTCCTTCGTATCAGTTAAGGTTTGCTGTATATTGGTCTGAATCGGTGACTCCATATTCACAGGATTATGGATCATGCTCTCAAAGATTCATCATTAAAAAAGAGTCTTCTTGAACTTCAATAAATATGAGAGGCATTTGAGGCTTTTTTCTTGTCACTACATATCCATAAATTGCAAGATAACGTTCAACGCAGCATATCTTAAGATTCATTTTTCAGGATTCAATTTCGAGCATCGACGAATTAATCAAGCATGAGCATGAGTTAGAAGAAATTTACTGTCATAAATATCGTGTACCGATATCGATCGACATCGTGTATTCCAGGACAGTGTTTGCCAAGTCCAAGTTCGCAGCCACGGAAAATCGTTGCTATTGAAACTCTTTACGGTATCAAGACGCAAGAAGGGAGATCTCGGAAACTCGAGCTCACCACATGAAATTGTCGATTACTACAAAAGAGTTCGATTCATTCAGGAGCCATCTTAATGGAAATCGAAAAACATTATCGCATTTATTCTGTGCCCCTCGGTGTTCAAGAAAATAAATGAAAACTTTTGCTCCGAGACCAGGATTAGTCATTTTTCTCGCGCTTGTCATCTATTTTTCAGTGATATAGTGCTGGAAATAAGCGTCATTACTTTCGCAAGGCAGGTGAAATGAGTGTGCAGCTTCGTGCTATTGGCCTGAACAATCATCAAGCGCCAGATCTCATACCACCAAGTGTAGTCTTCCAGACATGCTTCTGTTTCATTATTTCTTGCAGACATTTCCGATGCATCTATGCGTGTAAACTTGTCAAACGCTCTTGTACTAACCGGCAGATGGTTTTGTTCGACTTTCTCGAACCCGCCTTTTAAATCCAGGAAAACCTGATCGCACATTGTCTGAATTTGGTGCGACAAAACTTCGTTTGTCGTTATGTTGGTAGCATCATTTTTCACGGCTGATATACAGTCAAGAATCTGCTAAGTTTTGAGCCCATGGATTCGTTGCTTTAAGTGCTCTGTTTGATCTAGATTCTCAATCTTCCGAAAAAAAAGCCCCACGCGATTTGGGAGAGATCTCGGTTCAGTCTGCTGTATAGCTGTGAAATAAATGTTGATGCAGAAGCACAAAAACACGATCGTAGAGCAAGCTAAGAGTTCGAGATTCTGCTGCGCCCATTCCATAGAGTATAATACATCACAGATTGTCACCGAAATTTCTCGGTCTAATTTGAGATACCCGACCGCCAAATTGACAGTGATACCCAAGTAACTTCTCACGATACTTTTTTGCAAAGAAGACTTTAAAGTCAAAAGACTGAGAAGACGTGTGAGCATTGTTTGAGGTCGTTGAGTGACTGGAGCGTTTTGTTTGAGAAGGTTTCGGGTTGATTGATCGGAAGCTTGGCTGTTCGAGCATTCATCCTGTTCAAAACCATTTTGTTTCTGTGGAAGCCTCTGGCGTAATTTCAGGGAAGCCCAATTATCAGATTTAGAAGTCATTTTGTCAATGATAAGTAAAGGATTAAAAGTTTAGGGTACACGTACACGAATTCCAAGTGAAATTCAATCGAAATGCAGGACAATGGCTATAGTGTTTCGGGCGTGATCCTTAAGTAGAAAATCCTATTTGAGACTGAACTGTTGTTGTAATATAGAAATTTATATCTACTATATGTCCACTGATTAAAGACATCAGTCTTTTTTGTATGTCTTTCTTTTTACAGTATCACCGAATTCCTGGAAGCTGTAGATCGCCAGGGGCACTACTTCAACTACCAAAATACTGCAAGAAATGAAGAGACAAATGGGAATGATCTTCCTCATCATCAATAAAAGAAGATCTTTCATTCTTTTGGAGGACGTCTGGCGAGTCTAAGGGGCATAATCTAGAGACTCAAGGCATCTTTACGCGGAAAGCGGAATCAACGCCAAGAATTTCTGTAGCGGGCAATGCCTTAAATACCGAACACCTTACAGATATTTCTTGAAAAATTTTAGTAAATTCAACCGCAATTGTGAGAGTCGCACGCTATGTCAGACTGCTTCGATGGCGTGATTCTCTCAATTAGTTCTCAAATGGAACTTTTGAGAGGAAAGTTCGCACCTCAGTTAAGACTTTTGCTGGCCCTCGACGGGCAATTATTGGTTAGTTCAACTGTGCTGAAACAAAATTATTCACCTCAAACTCACTTCATCATCAAAGACCTTTCAAATTTAGACGAAATCTCCTCATTTGGCAAATTTGACTCTTCCTAGAAAACACATGCATGGCGAGTTACTTATCGCCGCACTTCTCATCATTGTCGTGATCAAACTAGGCAATTTCTCCAGACGTTCGCGCATGGACAGATGATTGCAAAAAAAGATCCTCACGATATAGATTTCGTATATAAAGCCAGTTAGTTTCCCTCAAGTTTTAGCTTCTCATCATCATCAACTTCTAATAATCATGGCTGCTCCAAAAACTTCTTCTACCAAAAACACTTCCAACAAGGACAACTTCATCACCGCCCATACTCCTACCGGATGGTATTCTTCTTGTGTGATCGCTTAAAGGAATTTATTCTTTTTTTTCGAAACTGATGCTTACAGGATATATATTGCAATATATTCAAATAAAGTTTATAATTTGAAGAGATAAATCTGTAGAGGTCGGGACTTTGGCGGCAAATGAGGAAATATTACATGGAGCTCTTTCGAACTAGCTAGAAAAGGTAACAATATCCAATGAAAAAGCATTAGCCAGATCGTTTGAATTATTTGCCATTTCTTCTAGTGAAAATGCTATAATAATCGACATCTCAAATTACCAAATTTCAATACAGGTTGACATGTTCTAGAATCTTTGGAATTAAATATAATAAATGTACCGAGAATAACTAGTAATCCCACCACTAAACCTTTTTGTCATCCGAAACCAGTAGACTTAGCCTCCGGTTCTTTACCCAAAGCAGCCACACAAATATCCATAAACCTTAGTCAAATCCGTCCCAGATATCTTCATAATCCAATTTCTTTCTTGTTTCCGGCACGAGCACGTAGATTCCCACGAAGAATACTACGCCGAGGCCGAGAAACACCAAGAAAACCAATGGACCGAAAATTTCACGGAGTAAAGGAAACATAACCGCCACACATATGGCAGCCATCCAATTACACGTCGTTCCCAAAGACTGGGCAATGCCAACCGCCTCGTGACTCGACAATTCATTAATCATCAAAAACGGGATTTGGCTCAATCCAAGAGCAAACGCCACCACGAATCCGAAACAGCCGGCGACAGCCACATAATCCATACTTTCCTTCAATCCTGCTGAGATCACGCCACTGCAAACGGCCATGGCGCCCAAACTCAAAAGAAGAAACGGCCGGCGTCCCCACGAGTCAATAAATGGACATACTGCAAGCGATGAAATTACGTTGGTGAGTGCCAACGAGATCGTCAAATATAAGACGTTTGTTCCCGGAGGCACGATCTTCGACATCACGGAAACACCGTAAAATGTGATGGCGTTCATACCACAGAGTTGTTGGGCACCCATAATGATCACGACCGCGATCCATTCCTTGCGGTATTTCGGGGTGAGCAAATATTCTGAAAGCGACAATGCAGCTGGCATCGGTTCGATGTCGGAGTTCAAACTGCTCACGGAAAGTATCTGGGAAAGTTGGCGAGAAAGCTCGGACGGACGTACATACTCTGCTTCCTCCTCAATCACCTCAGAAGGCAAGAGGGCCGAGTTTTCGGTCAAGTTTTTTCCCAGGGGCTCGACCGTTTCCAGGAGACCCACCGACAGCGAAAGCCGACGCCAGTGGTTGATTTCATGGCGCGTCGCCAGCATATTGGTACGCAATGTATATAAGATATCACTGGCGTTCGATACGTCGCCCTTCTCCATGATGAGCCATTTTGGCGATTCCACCGTAGTGAACAAGAGAATGCATTGTCCGAGCCCCAACGCCGCACCGAACATAAACAAATTGCGCCATTGCTGGTCGTTACTCCATGGAAACGCCAAACCTTGCGCCACAAGAATTCCGATACCCACACAGAACTGAAGCAAGGAGCCCATAAGACCACGATGATTTAAAGGCGACAACTCACTGATGAGAATAGGGGCCATGACCATGCATCCGCCCGCAGCCAAACCAGTGATCAAGCGGCCGATCTCAATCCACATCGCATTTGGGGCAATGGCAATTATAAACGAGCCAATACAGAAGAGAAATGCAGTGATTTTTTGGATACTTTGGCGGCCATAGGCGCCCATGATCAAGTGTGAGCCCACCACAGTAGACGACACAAGGCCGCCTACAGTGAACATGGCGTTAATGGATGCAATCGAAGTGGGGGACATGGGAATACACTGAGGAATGTCCAATTTGCCCCAAAACGACTCTATATAGGAGTTCATTGGTCCAGCGACACTTTGCTGGCAGGTCAAGATCTCTTGTGGTGCATTAAATACGGCAAGATGGTACCCGAATTGAAGCGTACTCATGCCGCTAATGACGGTGGCCCATACGAGTCTCCAGGTGACACTGTGCTCGGCATAAAGGCCCTTCATTGTAAAAGTTTGAAGATGCGAGAATTAAAGGATTGCGAAAACACTAGGATTATGAATTAAAGATTTGGTGGCGGCAAACTTAGCGCTATTACCGTGCTATGAGTGATTTTAGTGAAAATTGAGATTACACAGTGAGGAGTTTCGCTGGTAAATAAGCCCAGTTAACAGAAAGCAATCAAAAACGGTTTTTCTTACAATAACACGGAATACAGATATCGAATGACGCCGGCAGTTTCCGCGAGCAAACATCCGGATCGAAATTCTCGGATCGAGATCTTATCTGTTGTGGGGAGACTGCAGGTAGTCATAATGCAATTACTGGCGACAAAAACGTGACGAAAATTTGGCGAATACAGAAGTGCCAAATCTACATAAGGATGCCGAGATTTCCTATTCGTTTTTTTCTTGGATTTACCGGGTCAATGTTCATAATTTCGGGAAATCTTGATCTCGGGCATCTCCGAGGCGCGGGGCGGGTTAGCGGTAATCCTGTATACTGGGCGGGCCGGTCCGTGTTTATATGTAGAACTGGAACGTGACGTCATGTGAAACACTTTCACAGGAGGTGGGGTCATGGGAATTCAAATTTTTCAGGTCACCATTTGCTAGAAATTTCAAAATTGGGGATACCCTGAAATAAAAGGGGCCGACCTGTACTCAAATGTATATGAAAAGGAAAGACATGGAGAAGGCTGCGAATTTACGAAATCTGATTCATTGAAGGGCTTTTCCCGATATGATCAAAGCGGAATTTCAAGAAACCTTGTGAAATGAACCTCATCATAGTATACAGCGCAACTTAAAATTTTTTCAAGAAAAAAAATTACTCTTGTTCCACAGATATTTTTGTGAACGAGTGTCTCAAAGTGTTCCATGATTCCGAGACGTAGCACGGCCCACAATCTCGAATTGGAACACGATGTAATTTTCTAGTAACGCAGTCAAATTTTCAGAGTTCACACAGCAGTTGGCAGGCTCTATATTTTCCTTCTTTTTCATCGCTCGTTGTGCTTATTTTCTCAAGAGCTGATCTCGTTTCCTGTCTCATATCCAGTCCCTTCCCCTGTGCCCGCAGTCACACGATCGATTTCTGCTTCTGACTATACCGACAAAATTGTTTTCTATTTTGCAAAAAGAAATTCCTTTAAGGATCATTCGTGGGGTTTCAATCCGAAACCCTCATCTAAATCGCTGTTTATTCTGCAGGGTAAATGAATACTAGTGTCTTCTCTTCTACCCTTTATTCATACTCGATATTTTTTATGAATATCCTTCAATTCGTCTGATTTAGCTCTTCGAATCGAGCTCTATCAATGCACATGTTCTCCACTTCTCCGTCCCAAAACTTAATTCGAACATGAGCATTCTGGGATAACAAGCCACACAATTGCCTCCAGTTCCCATCCATGAGTTGTTCACGATAAACTTGTACTGCATAATTGAGATTGGAGTCTGATGGAAAGGGCTGACAGACTGGGGTCAAGTCTTGATATAACGGTATAATTTCGATAAGCGCGGTTTTAATGAAGCCCCCGCTTTCCACATGCATACGATAAAATCTCCCTTTACACGTGTCTTGGTCAGTAGAATCCAGATACTTGATAATTTCATTTCGAAACAACCACCACTTAAAAATGTCGGTCAAGGACTCGGCTATAATTTGGCCCAATTGCACGATTCCATTATTCAGTGGCTTATACTTCGACTTCGGTGACCAGTGACTTTTGGAAATCAAAGTCACATTCCCACAATCAGTAATGTCTACTTGCTCCTTAGAAATTCCGACATCTGGGGCAATGTCACTCCAGAATATATCTTTTACTTCCAGCAAATTTGGAGCTTAATACGTGTCATTTTGACGTTGATAAAATTCGAAGTACAGCTCTATTGCATACAAATTGATTTCGAGAGAATCATCAAATGCATGATTAAGTCTTGCTATTTTCTCAAGACTCCGTCGTGGAGTGCCCCTGATGGTTAGATACCGCTCATTTTCATCATAAATAAAGTGTAACGCCTGCAATGCATAAGTGCATGAAAGCAACCCGATAATCAGTAGATAGTTCATTTAGGTTCTTTGATGCAGGTTTTCAAGAAAGATATGGTATCGATATTTCTCGAGCGGGCCGCGCACAGTCATGGATTGGGAGTGCAGGATATTGGAGTTAAAAAGATTTAATTGAAAACAAAAACAAACGGATCGCTATTTATATCTAATTTTTCCTTTCCCGATTTTGCTTTCTCCGTTTCATTTCTGGGAAGTTCCAAATTCATGTTTTCTGATGCTTGATTTGCTCGCACTATGAGGTCGCACGAGCGAAAAGGTTGAAAGTTAACGCCAAAGCATAGCTTTCCTCTGTTAAACACTCTGAATATCCATTATTCATCTGATTGCATAAGAAACAAATCGAGCTACGTCAGTTCCGTCAAATTAATATAGATATGATCTTGATGCTTGGGAGAAAAATCTCCATGCAATCATCAAGGGTGCACTATATCCCAAGCTCATTTCGAATGTGAAATTGCTATGAAAACAATTGTTAGCTAACAGTGCTTATTATTATAACAAATAGTTTCTTTTTTTAGAGAAAACGGTATTGACCGCCCATGCCTTGAGTATACGAAAACCCTTCTTTATCCCGTAATCTAATTAATATCAAACTCAGATTATTTTCGTTACAACAATCCCGTGCATTTGCCCTTTTTTGTCTAATCCCTTTCATGCAATACCCCAAAGTTGAAACAATCAATGAATACCACCAACTTGACTCGTTCTCGAAATCACTCTCCTGATGAACCTCCTCAACCCATTACAGCAGCGCGTGACGCCTTCAAATTTGAGCTCACAAGCTCATAGCAACCTAAGAAAATGGCGCCGCCAGCACTTATCCAGCACGTTCTTGGCCCGATTCCGTTTAAGAATACCCGCGGGCCTTCCTCGGCAAGCATCTGGCGCACTAACGTGGCTACGGAAACTCTTTCCTTATTGAGCATCATCCGCGTCTTGATCACGTCGAGAGGAGTTGTGGTGGCAGCAGCGAAGCCTCCTGCAATAGACCCACAAATGGCTCCTTTCAAAAGCGAAAGCTCGGCGTTATCGTATGCCGACCAGACCAGCTTAAGTTTCTCGTAGATAGGGAACTGGATCACCGTGAACGGAATCTCCCGCATCATAGTAGTGCCCCAACCGCGATAAAGCCCGCGGAATATACCTTCTCCTGACTTGTTCTGAAGCAAATAAAGGAGGTTCGCGTAAGAAGTGGCGCGCCCTCCAACACCGGCGATGCCCGCCTGGGTCCGTTGTTTCACGATTTCGGCTGGGACACGCACCAAACACGCAGCAAATTCGCCGCCCGATGCACTGATCATGTGACTGAACGTGGTCGGGAGCTTATCCTTCGTGTACTGTTTCAAGCCATCGTAGGTAATGAAAAAGAGCGATGCCGATGGGGCCAGCGCCACTACGGCGGACCCGAGACCCCTGTATATTCCAGACCACCCTCCATTCACGAAGAAGCCGCCCTTGGCCTGAAGCCGGGTCTTCAATGTATCGATGGGGAAAAATGCTAGGTCCGTAGACGTGCCTGCACAGGCGCCAGACTGATTGTTAGTATTGGAATGATGATGTTGAAAGCGGGAAAAATTCACATACGATAAGCGAGATTATGAACGTGTTTTCCATGCTAAGCGAATGTTTATGGAACTTTCTCAGGTGGTGCTCAATCCGAATTAGGTAATGAGATTTAGCGAATTTTCCATCGACCTTGGGCCGGGGTCGGTCTCGGGCCTGAGTTACGCGCGAGTCGAGTCAAGCGAGTCGCGTGGCCATATGCACTCCGTCTTTGAGTCAAGTCCAATTTACAGCCATTCCCTTTTTGTAATTCTTTACTGAGACCGCGTATTTTTCATAGATTGTTATCTTCAGAAAAAAGATAAAAGATATGAGGAAGATGTTTTTATCTTGGACACACCACGAATTTGCGGCCGACCCGTTTCTTACGCGCGTACTTCAAGATTACCGCGTCGGGTTTCTTGGAAGATGGAATGAACGCCGCGACAAACGGTAAGAATTCGTCAAAATCCCATTCTTTCACCATGGCAAACATTTCCTTGATGCGGGTATGGAGATCGGCACTTAAGGCTTCGGCACGTATATACCGGACCTGGCCAACGGCAGGGCGATAGAAATGGCCATGGAGTAAATTGAGATCGAGCGACGCGTTATAGAATGGTGGGAGACTGGCCTTCCATTCGAGGAGCAAGCCGTTTTCGGAGGTGCTGCCGTTTTGGGCGCGAAGGGTCTGGATGCCAAACCAGCGGGCGACTTTTTCTGAATCGAGCGAATTGTCGGCCCCCTCCGCGCGAAATTTACTGGATACGGTCGTCACGAGATCAACCAGATAAATTGAATTGTGCTGCGAAGTCCACTGGGCCATTTCCGCGATTTTGTAGGATTCTACTTTTTTGGAAATCATAAGCGAGATGATCGTATGTAAGAGATCAGTAATGAGCAGCGGCGCCAACACAACCGCTTTGCCGTCGACCGTACTGCCGCCGAGCTGGTGCCAGTGTTTCATAAGGGGGCCCGCGGCGATCGGCGAGTCTGCCTCGACATCCGCCAAAGTCTTGGTATATTTCAGTAAATCCGTACCTTTTCCATGAAATTCAGGTACGTTTTCAGTATCAATGTGGCCTGCGCTCGGTGTAAGCTCGTATAAATACGACGCCAGGCCCACGGCCAACAATCGGCGCGCCTCGTTATCCGAATCAGGCACTACGCTCTCCAATTCATGGCCTAAGGAATTGACCGCCATATCATTGACTATAAGCTGCGTATTGGAATGGTTCATTTGCCGCACCGTGTACGTCGCAGTATCGGTACATATTGCAAGCTGGTTCTTGGTAGACGCCGGCGCCTTGAACTGGAGCGGTTTTCCGGGAGATTCTTTTAAATACTCCACAAGTGGCGGAGGAAGCTGAATAAGTTTGAAGGTATGATCCTTTGGCCGCGAGAGCTCGTTGTAGATCTGGTAAGACATGAATAAGTTGGATAGGAAAGAGAAAGGTGGGGGAAGAAGTTAGGCGATGGAAAGCGCGTCGCGTGTGGACTGCAAATAAAGAGGCGCGAGAATGAGTATTGTAGGAGACAATACCGCTTGAATTGAAGAAAGGGAAAAATGATGTCAGATTTGCAAACTTCTTCTTTTTTTTTCTTGTTCCTCGCTCAGGTAAGTTCTCGCATGATCTCAGGCTGTCTGTTGCTAGCAAGAAAACAGAACTTCTCTCAATAGTGGCTGCGTAGTGCTAAATTTACTTTCGCTCATTGAATCAATATTCGCAGAGAGCTGCGTTTTTAAAACCCAAAGTTCTTGTAAATTTGGAAATTCGTATGTCATCAGGTGAAAGTAATGAAAAAGAACCTCAATATTCACAATCTCGCTTCATTAAAATTTGATGATCTAAATTTGTTGATGCAGGAAACAGACGCGTCGCGTTCCCCGCGTTGAAATTGGTCCGTGCCAGAGCCAAAAATTAGCAAAAATGTATATCTTTGTCGAATCGAGATTTATGTAAAACTTACTTTTATATAAGTCAATAAGTCATCGATATAAAGTCGACTCACTTGGCTCTTCTTTTCTTTCTACTGGACACAACATTTATTTATGTACAGCGGGCACAAGACGAACGACAAGCAATTTCAACAAGAACAATGGAGCGGCCAAGAATGAAACGAAAATCCATTCTGAGTCTCCACAAGCAAAACGCAGTTTTTTTTTTCAGGCCACGTGGATTTCTGGCAGTTCTCTCTTCCATAGATGCTCAAACGAAAAAATTCTATAGACTTTGAAGCAGACAGAAAACTTCAAAAGGTCGATTTTGATCAAAAACCTAAACATGCCGCGTCCCTTGAGAATCTCCCGGCGCAGATCTTGGACCTTATTTTCCAGTATGTGGAATCAACTCATTTGATCAATCTTTGTCGCGTGTCTAGAAATCTCTATTTGCCGATTGTGGCGCGTGTTTATAAAAATATCGTAATATTATCCAAACCGTCCAAGGGTCAAAAGGGAAAGACGAACACGGGATCCATATGCTGCCACGATTTCGTGTCCGTTCTTCAACAAACTTTGCAAGCACGCCCGGCACTACGGGAGTAGGTCCACCGCCTCATTCTCAACGTGCAGCCAAATATAAGAATAGCAAAAGTACTAAGATTATTGCCTAATTTGAAAGAATACCACGACGTCAATGGCTTACTTGGACACCTGCTGGAAGTCCAGGGAGACCTTGAGTGCGTGACGTTAGTGCCTCCGGATTGTCCCCGGTTCGGTCCCAACGTCCGACAACTCCGGATTCTTGACGACGGCAACACTTCGGCAGAGCGTCATATCACCATTGCCCGATACCTTCTGGACGCGGATGCAATTCAGCTCGATAAATTGCACTTTGATACGGTCGAGGAGTGAGTCGGGAGGGCTACAGAACGGATCTGCGAGTATTGTTGCCATCGCAGATAGGACGCGGTACGCCACGCTGGCATTCCTTTCTCGAACAACTCGTACTTGATGGGGTCAAACTTTCCCCCACTGCCTTGGGCATCAACGGCTACGCTTTTACCAGAAAATTGGAACGGTTGATCAACAAAAGTATCGAATTGCTGAACCTCACGACTCTTTTGATCGACGTGACTTATGATTCGACTTCGCAGCTGATAGTATTAGAGGAACTCACCAAACGCACCCCGAATCTCAGGAATCTCAATGTTCATGTGTCTACTGGCAATGAGCGAGATATTTTGGGAATTCGCAATGCGATACAACAAAACCTTTCTCACCAGCTTAAGGAGCTCTCGATTCTGTATTCCCCGGAAACTTCTCGTGATCTCAAGAATATTCAGCGAACGATCTTAAATTCCCAGCAAAACCTCGTAAAACTTAGACTTGACGATGGATATGCATTCCACAAGGGGGAAATACACCCACTAGACAAGTTGATGCACGATCTGTTGAAGGCCGAAGTCGAAAGACAGAAAATTACTCCCCAGATCTTGGAGGGGTATCACTGTAGACCATATATGTCAGCAGCGCACGAAATCTACCTCCGGCAGAATATAGAGAATCTTCACGAAGATCTCATGGACGATATCGTCTATAGGAGCGGTGCTCCTAAATTGCCTCGTCTCACGCAATACTATGTGGGAAGAGTGTACGTGGACATGAAGCAACGAGGACTTTTCTTGAATGACGAGACCATTAATTTCAATCCTGACAACGAGGTGTAATATCAGAAATTTCGAAGTTTAACTTCTTCATTTTACCCAGAGTCAAAGCAAAATTGAAGAGTCCATGGATAAGGACTTTCTCTGATGTGGCAAGGATCGATAAGCTCTTAATAGTTTCAATATTTGATAATCTCAATTGCCAAAATTCCTGGACCTTCTATCTCATAATGTTCACTCGTCTACTTTCCAGAGACGCCACACTCAGATAATCACGATATTGACTCAAATCTTCTCGAAATAAAGCCGTCATGATCGAAATCAGCTGATACAAACAGTTTCTTTCAAAATCAATCTTGTAAGTTCGGGGTGACTCCGTGCCGTTTAAAGGCGAGAGATCCTCGAATAGATATATGTGTATCGCAAAGTGAATTAAAAGATCTTCTCATCCTTGAGTCCTCGCAGAGCCTTTTTCCGTTGCGAGGACTATTCAAAGAACCCATACACAGCTCAATCTCGGTGATTGCTTCGTATTTTTGTGATGATGATTTACATAGATTTTTCTTGCTTTTCGCAGAAGGTAGAGCTAATGTGCAAGCAGCTTAAACTAATGAATGATGCAATCTTAAGACGCCATAGACTGCTTATCTCATTTAGCAGGCAGGTCTTTGGTGAATCGAATTAGATTTCTGAAACGGGTATTTGGAACAATAATTTCGTTTTCTTCGAATCGAAAGGCTCGCTACAGAAGGCCAAGTGGGTGCAAAACCTGATTAATGAGTCTTTCAGGTATTTGTTGACTGCAAAGAGATAGCTTCTGCATAATCCCTATAACATAGGCCAAAATCATGTCACAAAGGCAGCCCTGAGTTTGATCTACCATTCTCTTGGCAAAAACATTATCTATGCACCTTTGGGTATTAGACTAGATGCATGAATCTGCGAAGCAAATCTTACCCTCACTTGAAGTATTTCAAATTTCTCATATTTCCTAGTAAACACTACCTCAAAGCTCCCCTAATTCTGCTCCTCAATAAACTTGTCGATGTCGATCTCGTCCAATTTCGCGTGGCCTGCCAACGACACCTCCTTCTTAGTTTCCTCGGCATACTTGATCTTGGCCAACTTCGCCAACGGACTCCATCCGTTCACTGGCGCAGTCAACGCGAACGGCGCTAACCACAGAGTCACCTGCTTGAAGTTGTCTCCCAACGAGGTGATTTCGTGAACAAGATCCTCGATACAGATGAATCCCAAATCGTCGCCAAATTTATCCTCGACGGCCTGGTTGTTGTCCAATTTTACGGGTGCCGCACCTTCCTCGCTGGCAGGAATACATGCTCTCTTCTGGAACAAATGACGTACCAGAGCCAAAGAGGGCGATCCGATCACAATGTAGGGCGCCACAAGCTTCAACGCTGGCTCGATCGTCGGCGTCAACTTCACAAAGACTCCCATATTTGGCTCGTCTAAACGCAAGACTTTGAGAACATTGAGCGCTTTGGTGGGGATGCTTACTGACTTGTTCTGCTTCTGGATGCGGATCACGAACGCGAGTTTCGGCGCCGATTCCTTTTGTGCGGAGATCCCTTTCGCTTGCTCGTGTCTCATGATACTGTCCAATCTCTTCTTTTCGATGAGATCGGCAGTGGCACGTGCAGCTAGCACCTCAGCTCTGAGGAACTTCTCGCCCTTAACGGCGACCTTGCGGCCTTTCTTCTCCTTCTGGATTCTCACCGCCTCCTGGCGCTCCACGCGTTTTCTGTCGGCATCTTTCCTTTTCCGGAGCACTACTTCTGGGTTAGAATTTAAAATCGCCATTATAATATGTGTTTGTGTATGTATAATGTGGGGGTAATTAGCCAGTGGAATTTTTCAGCCAGATTTCGCGATGCCCGCGATGCGATGGCCAGGCATATAGGGAATTTGGGAGAGCACCCAAAAAATACCCAGTGTCGAAAAATCATTTGAAAAGTATCGAGATTTTTTAAAGCTCAAATTCCTCTCTATTCTCCTTCTTCTTTTTTGTTTTTAAATCGAATTTAAAATTTTCCAAATTTGTGCTTGGGGCCGGGTTGGGCCGAGCTTGGGCGCGGCGCTGCCATAGTAAGAAATGACGAGAGAAGTAAAATTTGATGAGAACGCCGAAAACTTGTCCACAGATAAGTTATCCGGCGTATCACAGTGCTTCGGAGTTAAGTGACATGTCCAAGCTTTCGATACGAGCCACATCCACGGCACGGGCCGCTGACCCGGCGAAACACGTGTCTGCAGTCTACCACTACCTATCTGGCGAACGAGCGGGCCTAGCGCATTGCCTAACGCAGCAGCCTAAGCCATCAACCCAAAACGTAATAATGGCACGGCAAATGCAAAAAAATAAAAAATCTTCAGAGATTCTTTAAGAACGCATGCTGAATAGAAAATAAAAACTAACATTTTGTTGGTGAGTGATGCTGACAATCGAGCATTATAGTGAAGTCCTTGGCCCCAGAACTGGCTCTATGCCCCAGGTCCTAGGACGTTTTCGCGCTGCTGCCGCGAGCGCCCTGAAACAAGTGGCCCTCCTGTGTGTCAATCCTTCAAAAAAAATGTGCGATGGGACCCCTATCCACGACAAGCCCCGGCGTCAGATATCGCTGAACAATGAAATTTTTCAGGCGCTTGGCGGTTAATCTTTTTCGATATCGTTTGTATTTGTCAAGAATTCTTTTTAAAATTTGATTTTTTTTTTCCTGTACCAAGGAATTCAGGGATTCTTTTTAGGTTTATACTTGCCTTAGTCATGAGTAGCACAGACCATCGAGGCAATTGACGACCGGTCGTAGAGCAACACCGCGATAAAGCAAGCGATTTCGCATCGGGCCCAAGCAATGCGTGCAGAGCATCATAAGCCATACACGTCATTGCTCAGACCTCATTTGCGAAATTTTTTCACCGCATATCCAATTAACAGTTCATGTGATTATTACGTGAGATTTCATTAATTTTCTTAAAATTCATTGACTCGAATCAGGCCTTTGTTGCCTTCCTCTTTTCTCTTTCTTTCTGGACTCGCAGTTGCTATCCTGCACTGCGGAACCCCTGATTGTAGATCTCGTTTTCGTCTCGCCTTATACAGTCTCTTGCCGCCTTCGCCCAAGCTGCTCTGTGTACTGGATAAGTCGGCGTGCGTTGCGGGAGCCACTGGGACTTAAATTGTCGGATACATATCGCCGCGATTTTCACGTCCATTTAACTGCATGCCATTCCTCCCCTAGCCCGTTTACACAATTAAATTTTCCTTCTGCGTATGGCTTACTAATGGACCCTCGCCTTCCTCTGAATAACTCGGCCCCGCCGGCATTGTCGCCGTCGTCCTCTCTGCATCTTTCCCATCCGGGCTCAGGGCCCGACTCCCATCTGCTATCGCCTTCTTCCCATACTCTTAGTTACCGCGGCGTTTCCGGCGAGCTGCCATATCCTTATTCGCGGCCCAGCACCGCCAGCGGCTCGCCGGCGGGCCCTTTTACTCAAGACATTATTGCGCGGCCAGCATCGGGGTCTTCCGCCGGCACTATCGCCCAAAACAGCCTGAACGGTAACCACAATGTTGGTCCCGGTTTGCGCCGTCAGCATACGCCGTTTATGGAAAACGGCATCGTCACAGGACCTGCTCCGCCTCCTCCAGCTCTGGACAATTTAGGGTATCATCCCTCCTCTGCATCAACTATGCACCTGGCCCCTTCAAATTCCCAATATGCGCATGTAGTTCATCCTCAACATCCTGCTGCAAATATGGGCGCAAATCCTATGTACCATCGTTCGTTTGATCGTGTCACAAACCAGTTCCAGTTGCCCAATCCGCCCCAGATGATGCAGGGCCAGATGCCGGGCCAGATTCCGAGTTATCCGCAGAGCTATGGTCAATTACAGCCTCCGGGTCGTACTCCAAGCCTAACCTCGCCGCTGCTGTTTCCCAATCCGGCAACGCTGGCGCCTCACCTGATGTTGCACGCCCCAAAAGAGTTTTCGCTTCCGCCACAGCCAGAGCATTCTTTACCCCATATGTCCGAAATGGCGCCTCATGATTCGGCGCCTTCTTCTGCGTCATCGGGACTTGGCCCCGCATTTCCGGCCTCGTATCCTGACTCTGGCCGTATAAAGCCGCAAGCGGACTTACCGCAGGCATCAGCAGCCGACGAGCCGCCGAAGAAAAGCGCACGTGATGATAGCGGCGAGCGTCACATGTTGGCCTTGGCCACGCAGTTGGTCGGTTGGAAACTCGCGGAGAGCGTGCCGAAAATCAAGCGCATGGATACCCACGCGTCGGAGTTGCAGAATGATCCGATTTTCGGGCAGATCTGCAGTCCGAAAGACGTGAAACAGGAGAAGCATCATCAGGTATTTGCGCTAGCGTGGCTCAATAATGCGTGCGAGGTGCTGCCGGCTTCCGTCGTTCCGAGAAACCGGGTCTACTCCCGCTACGTGCAGATTTGCGGCGAGTACAATCTTAGTCCGCTTATGCCACCGGCTTTCGGGCGGCTTATACGCATAATTTTTCCCAACTTCACCACCCGTCGTCTAGGTATGCGGGGGAAACTGAAGTACCACTACTGCGGAATCAAACTAAAGGGAGATCTGCAACAGGTCGGCTCTCCTGATCGAGCTTTTGCATCCATGGAATCGCCGCCACTGCCACATGACACTGGCTCCGCAAATGCGCTGGCACCACAAACTGTGCCAGCATTACCGCAGCCGGCGTGTCTGACAAATGTACAGGACCACTTCCTCGTAAATGATTTCAAGTACATGCCTCAACTCTACAGCATGATCGAGCGGTCAATCGCTGAGTCAGAGCACAACATGGTTCAATTGCCCCCGATAGCTCCATATTTTCCGCCGGGATACGACTTTGACCCGGACATCGCCGATACTCTTTATTCCCTCATCAAGATGCACTGCACGTCAATGTTTGATCTGGTGCGGTATATGAAGCCAGATGCTTTATTTCGTGCGATGAATCCAGTCTCGTCGCTTCTTTCGGGTCCCCAGTATAAACTCTTAAACTCGGAACATGCCATCGAGTGGATCAGAGACTGTGATCTCGTAACGTACAGGGCAATGCTCAAAATGCTCAGTCGGCTTCATGACAATAACAGCAATGTGAACAAGGAGGTGGTGAATATCTTGCGAGATATCAGCCACTGTTTCGTGAGTAAGATCTCCGATATTCTAAGCGATAGATTTTCGCGAGCTTTTGTCGCGACGAAACTTAAATTGGCTCGGCAATTTGTCAAGCTTGTTGGAAGACTTTTGCGGTGCATTGAGGCCGGCTTCAAGGCGGCAATTGTGCTTTCGAGCGCTTCCGAGAGAGATACCATGCTTCAAGATTGGACCAACTTGAATTTCCACGATACCGTTTTACGCGAAATTCCATGTAGTGTACCCACCGCGCGCAAAATTATTGATATCTTGGAAGTTAAAGTCGTTCAGTTGCTCAAGGAAACTCCACCCGCAGAAGCTCCTCTTAGGAATTTCGCCCTGTTCCTCTTTGAGCTCCCGAGCTTGTTCCCCAGTGTCAACCCATGGCTCTTCTCGCTTTTACTTTCCAATTTGCTCACGAGTTTCATTCGTGAAATGAGCATGGTAGGATCGCGCAGTTTCAAGCTTTGGTGGATCGTGGGGTGCTGGGTGGACGAGTACATTTCGTGGAGTTTCGAATTGGGAGGCTATCTTTACGAGGAGCTAAATGGAACTGACGATTTAAAGCATGGAAATACGGATGATGGGTTAGGACAAAATATATCAGGGATTGAGGCCGCTGTCGCGCCCTCAGAGGAGTTCGCCGATTCGCTCACGACGATCGATCTTTTGGATAGCATGTATGGCCACATGTGATAGGAGATAAGTGTTACGTGAGATCGTGACGAAAATAGATTCATAAAGTGATAGATTAGAGACATTAAGAGAAATCATACTGAAGTGCCCAAACTGTGCTCGCGTAAATATGAGCTGCGAATTAGACACAATGGAATTCCTGAGGCTGTCTTTTTTTTTTTTAAGATAGAACGGTCATCTTAGAACGTTTTGGGTGTCATTAACGCACTTCTTACTTTTGAAAATGTAAGGTAGAACTCGTGTAGCTTGTCGCCTGAAACTTCGTGTACTTGCGCTTCGAAACAAACTCCATCTAGACTTACCATGAATGCGTTAATGCCAACAGAATGTCCATAGCGTGAATCTGTTGGAAAGCAGAATCGATCTTTGATGCAGGGTATGGACAGATTCAAGTGTAAAGCCGCATCATGGGCTTATATTTAAAAGTGGCGGGATGTCATTCATGAAGTGAATGAGCTTCTCGTATATGCAGAGCTTGTTCATAATGAGACACTTGAACTTTGCTATTCTGGGCGCATAAGTCATCAAATGAATTCGTAGTGCAAGGAATGTATGCATTACCCCTCTTTCAGGCGCGAAATCAATAACAGTACCAAACTCTTTGATTATCGACTTAAACATCATTTAACGCCACGCAAAGCGCGCCCTTGTGATGACCGTTATAATGACGTACAGTCTCGCTATTGGACAAGTCCCAGAGCCGCACGTAGTGATCTGAGCACGCGGTGACCAAATAAGCACTGTCAGCACTGAAAGCACAGTCCCAAACCCAGCGCTGGTGGCCTTGTAGCGTGGTTTCCAATGCAAAATTATCGTCGGTCAGCCAAATACGCGCGGTATGGTCGGCGGAGCACGTGGCCAAGTGTTTCATATCGGTCAGCAACACCACTCTCGTGATGTACTTCAGGTGCAGGCGGAATTTGGTGGCTGGCGTTAGGGTGGTAATGTCATTCAAATTCTGCATTTTCCACACGTAGCAATTGCCCTTATTGTTTCCTGCCACGAGCATGCTGCCATCGGACGCCACCGAAAGCGAGTTGATCGGGACATCGTCCTCAGGAATAAGATGGTGAGTACACTGGTTTTCACCCAAATCCCAGATCCGAATATTTCCATCGTGATCACAACTTATTAATTCTCCCTGGTTGGGATGTATCACCACCTCGTTTACCGGACAGTAGTGCTTATAATTACGCTGTACCGACGGCAGCCGTACATCCCATACTTTGACAGTACCATCCTCCAGCGACAGCACCATCCAGCGATTTTCGATTTGAAACGCAAGTGAGGTCACGTTACCTGTATGTCCCTCGAACGTCATGGCCGCCCCCAGTCCGGCGGCTCCATTACTGCTGTTTCCCGCTGCAGGAGTGCCAGCGTTCGGGTTAGCCGCCGACGTTGGATTTCCCCCCTGATTCCCCGTTTGTCGAATATCATAAAGTCGAACGTATTGGTTTCCTGCAGCGGCAAGAAATCGCTTATCGGACGTGATCTCAAGGCGGTTGACCTGTGAATCCGGGTGCGGGATCGTGCGCGAGCATACCCCCGTAAGCGCATCCCAAAATCGAATCGTATGGTCGAAACCAGCCGACGCAAGAATCACCGACATGAAAGATATTTAGAAAAAAAAAGAATGCACTGGAAATTTGAAAGATGGGGAAGAAAGCTTTGCGTGGAGAACTGAGGGCAGTATAGGCGACTGTCTAGGCGCGGAGATAGACTTGTATGCAGTATCAGAGTGGTCACGTGAGCTCAGTAGACTGCAATAATGAGGAAAAGATAATTAGATGGCCATTACTATGAAGGGATGAAAAGTGGAAAAGAGGATAGAAATATTTAAGTTCTCCTCGGGCAAAATCATTGCGGGAGTATATGGCCCCGATATCAATATTTCAATATTTCTCGGCTTCCTACTCGACATTCGCGAGATCATAAGTAGTTCAATTTATTGAGATTTTTACCCCGCTAAAACAAGTTACCCGGGGAATCGATTTTGAAAACTTTCAAAATTTCATTATAGTTTGTTTAACTAGCAACAATTTGTTTTGGCATTAACGTCGCACCGATGCAAGTAACGATGTATTGCCATTACTAAAGATTATTTGTATTTAGATATAGATTTCGAGCCGAGAAAGAGTTAGAGACAGAGACAGATTAAGAGCTGGAAACCGAGATTTGAATGAAAAAGATTTGACGCTTGTTAGTGCACGGATGTCAGCTAGATTTACTGACTGAAAGGCGCTGGTTGAGACCACGAAGCCTGTTGCGAGGGGGGCGCAATTTATGATTTGGAGGAGTGAAGAGATTCCGGTCATCAATATGACCGATTTAGTGCAGAAGACACAAGATTGCAAAAATGCTGCAACTGCGGTACTTTTGTTGTTGGTGAAGACAATTGAGTTTTTGGAGAATGCTTAAGCAAATACGGTGGACGTAAAGGTGTTTGATTCATCCAAGTTTGCAGACGTGGTGATGGATGAGTTGTCATACACGTTGCCACCGGAACTTAGGAAATGACACACGATTAGAGTCATCCGTGGGTCATCACCATCACGTTGACCTTTCAATCGACTCTCTCATGCAGATAAGAAAGAGTTGCGAAAACAGATTGACGAGCTTTTGCAAGCTGGAAAGATGGTTCCCCATGGATCTCCTAATACACCCGTGATTTTTGAGATGGAGAAGGTTGGTACTCGGTGTGGATTATCGTGCTTTGAACAACAACACGATCAAAAAACGTTAATCTTTGCCATTGATACCGGACATCTTTGACATCTTCGCCGGAGCAAAACGGATTACGCCTTATGGACAGTATGTGTGAGGTTTTGTGTCGTTTGGACTTGCTAATGCTCCATCGACCTTCCAATACTTGATGAATAAAGTGAGGAAAATGACCGGTCTAGGGAAAGAGTCGTCGAAGATGTGGAAGATCGACAACTTGTGAATACTAGGGCTATGGATAGGTATAGGAAGTCCACAGTATTTGATTGATGGAATACTACAAAGTATCCTGATCAATGCGCTTTGTGGGCTGCAATATTTTAGACCCTCTCTAAACTTGACTTATCCTATGAGCTCTAGCGATGGGGCGAACTATTCTTTTTTTACAGACTTTACTTATCGGATATCAAACTATGAGGTCCTTTGGCTTTCGGCCGGCCGGATCCAAATTTCGTCCCTTGAGCCATTTTCTTATCTTTTTCCTGGCGCCTGTTACCAAGTCCGATGAATCGGGAGTCCGCATTCTCGTACGGCACCATAGCTATTCGGCGTCTGTTACCAGATACGGTAAGCCATTCCTCGAACATTTGGTGCTTATCTTTTGTATCCTTATCTCTAATTTGCGGGTGCGCGGTCCCGCCTCATGCACCTCGCATAAGCTCACCATCATGGCATTATCTTTGGCCAGGTGCCCTTAGGATATCGTAATCTCTCTTTTCCTGAAAAATTATTACAATTTTGAGCGCGTAGAGTGATTAAATTTACTCTACTCCCGTGAAAGCCATATAAAACTTCGAGTATAAATTCTCTCATCATGCCTGGCTTTTGGTGCTAATTGGCCCCTGAGGCAAGATCAAATGTCGAACTATCAGCTATATCACAAAACATTCAACGGAAATTACCCCGCTCTATTATACTATACGCCTCTGCAGATGTTCTCGAACTAGTGTGTCATAGGTATATCGGGGGTGTTGCCCTCAGTTCCTCTTCGATCTGCCTAAGCGGAAGAGGCTCTTCTATTGACTGGCCCTTCTCATTCTTTGTTCTTCATCGACCTTAAATCTTCATTACCACCGAAATAGCCAATTTTCAACTCTTAATTTCGCATATGAGATATCTACTCGTGCCAAAACCTATTTGAACTTAATCGTTGCTATAAAGCTCTCGAAAATCTTCGTTTCGGCGATTTGTTCCAGTTGATGTTATGAGGGGCATTTTTGTGCTGAGGCTGACAACAATACCAGAAGTGAAAGCGCGTAATTCGACCTTCTAAAAGTTTTACAACTATATAATTAACCAGCCTCCAGATCATTCAATCTCGGGCGTATGGCGCAGTTGGTAGCGCGTTCCCTTAGCATGGGAAAGGTCTCCGGTTCAAATCCGGATTCGTCCATAACTTTTTGTCTATTTTTGTCTATTCTCCGAAATTTTAAAAATGGGCTTATTTTTATCTTCTCATCTTGTGCGATCGCTTGAAATTGCTTGTCTTATAAAATCGAACAGGGACTATTATGTATGTAGACAGCCACCAATGCGCTTTTTGCAGCCGGGGCCCGGAAAAAACGTGACTGTCTTTCCAGTTGAGGAAAAAAGTGAGAAGCCAAAACTGTATATATCATAATCGCAAGCACGTTTCTCTATTCGAATTTCTAGGGCAGCATGGTTGGGTTCATGAAAACAGCAGATGTGTCTTCCCACAATCCGACATCTACGAGTCAAATGTGCGAGCCTCCGATGCTTGGGATATCTAACAAACAAGGCACCTTCATGAAATTGGTAATTCAACGACATGTAATTTTTCTTAAATCCTTCGAACAATTTTAAACCCTTCATGAGTCAATGACGAATACCGGCTGCCAAATCTCTCTTTTTGTTGCTCTTTAATAAGTCCAATCAATCCGTAAGAAAATTACCCGTTGTTAGGTGTCTCAATAAGGCAAGTTCCTAGACTAGCCGTTGAGCATCTTAGTTTCAGTAGATCCTTTTGTCTCACACAAGTGCCAAATCATCAGGCTGGCGTCTGGACTGACTGTCAGTCGGCTATTTCTTCATAGATGTTCAAACGTTGGCTTTTTCCCACTTGCAGTTGGAAAGCCCAACTGGTTTTGTTAGTACACAAATGTCTAAAGTGTACTTTGAAACCATCGAACCTAACAACCGTTCTTCAGTTGCCCATTAAGCTGTATCTCTTTTCTAAACAGCCACGAACAAACATCGCCTACAATTCCTACAACAGTTTCCTTGCTTGACTAGCCTTTGCAGCAATACAACGCCTGCATTATGTACCTATTTATCTCTATACAGCCCTCCAATCTAATATGCTTCCGCTTTCAACACGGTTCGTAGCGTGAATTGTGTCCCAGCTCAAGCCCCTGGGTCCATGGGTTTATATATGGCGTTTAAATGACAGCTTTCACACGCCCGAAAAAACTCACTCTTGAACAATATTATATTTAGAACGCTCTAATAACTGCGTCCTTTTGCTCAGGAGTCAAGTGGACTGGGAAATCGATTTTGTAAGTGATTACCAAGTCACCGAAACGACCAGGCTCCTTGGAAATGGGCATACCCAAATTAGGGTATCTGTTCGTCAGCAGCGGTTGTACTGGCGTCAGGCGCGAGATATTGATTTTGCGGCCGCTCAACGTGAGCACCTCTTTATCAAAACCAAGCAATGCTTCTTTGAATGTCAATGGGATCGTGGCAATCACATCGTTGCCGTCTCTTTTAAATACTGGATGCAGTCTCTCCTCGACCACAAACTGTACGGTCTGACGCGCTTGGCACTCGACCTGGTAGTCGCCCTCGTTGGCGAAGTTGATCTTGGTGCCGGCCTTCCAGCCCGGTTTTATTTTAACCTCGAGGATTTTGCTCTCCTTCAGACCGTCAGCCAGTTTCCGGCTGAGTTTCATTTTCTTGGTCGCACCAGCGTATAAATCTTCAAGCGAGACCGGCAATTGCATTGTCACGGTATCGGGCTCTGGACGCCTGCTGCGGCCTTGCGAGGAGCCGCCGAAACCTCCGGGCATGCCACCGCCCGAAAAACCGGGCATGCCTCCAAAGCTGGAGAAGCCGCCGCCGCCGCGGCTGCCAAATCCGTCGTCCATGCCGAATCCACCCATCTGTGAGAAAATATTGAATGCATCCGCCTGTGAGAATGGATTGCCGCCCGCACCGCCAAAGCTGAAATGAGCACCGCCTGGTCCGCCAGCTCCACCACCAGCACCAGCGAATGGATTGCCGCCTGCAGGCGCATTTCCTCGAGCAGCCTCGAGACCATAGTCATCGTATACTTGACGTTTATCGCCGTTCGACAAGATATCGAACGCCTCAGAAATCTGCTTGAATTTCTCGGTGTCTCCAGTAGGCTTGTCGGGATGGTATTTGAGCGCGGCCTTACGGTACGCCTTCTTTAATTCCGTCTCGTTTGCCGAGGGCGAGACCCCGAGAAGATCGTAGAGTTTTGTTTCCTTGACCATTGTGATGAGATGGCTGTGTAATTGAGTGTCTGAAATAAAAGAATGGATATGATTCGCAAGTATGCGTGTGCGTTGCTCGCTGTAGACCGGTACATATCTGGCGCTGCCGATCCGCGCTCGCGCTCCAGCACCTTCCAGAAAGTTCGATCGCGGATCGAGGACACTTTTTAACTGGAACAAATGTTAAACAAATCATGATGAGAGCTATGAGAATTCAAAAAAGCAACAAAGTCTTGGAACTTCGAGCACCCTCGGGGCTAGTGGGTGTCCCAGCAGTTTCGAACGATGATGCTTGCGCGGCAATAAAAGCTTTAGTGCTCATTTTCCTTGGCCAAATTTGCAGCCAGCCATAGCGGTATCAATTATGTTATTCGGTAGCCCGAATTCATAGAAGTTTGTTATATGCACCTTTGGAGCTCCATAGAGCTCATGGGGCTTTTGATCAATTCTTTGAATAATGTCTTTCTCAATTTTCAAACGATCACCAGCCAAAGAAATGAAAGGCTCAGCTCGTTGGCACTGTGAGCGAGCTCGATTGAATTTAGAGCATGAACCTAATTCTGCTCAAATGATCTTCCCATAAGTTCATCCAAACTCCTCAGTCACATGACTCTAATTACCTCATCTCATGCGTCAAACAAATGCGCTAATTGCTGTATGCCGTCCTGAAGGCTGTCAACACTTATGAGCGCTACAAATTTGAGATTTATCTCGAACATGTATCCGATGGCAAGAAATAGGCATGAAATTTTTAAATTTGAGGCTTGGTTGAGCTCAGTCTAGAATATTCCGCGTGGTACCAAAAGTGTCCTTCGTTTTACCTTGAGTTCTCTGTTTGTCATGTTCCAGATATGACATAGGCGTGTCGGCAATCGGTACTTTAACGTATAAATGTCGCCTCTCGACTCATTAATGACCAGATCAATTTTATCTCACTATCACGCCATAATCAAGCACTGAACTATCAAAGCACGAACTCTGGCCAAACTAATGTGCACCATTGTTAATAGCGAGCACAATAATTTTGATCTTGAATCATGAATACTAGGAATGTAACAAAAGAAAAGAGCAAGATTGTCGATATGTTACCGAAGGTTATTTTGGATAAATGGATCTTTTTCTGTTACAACTTCCAAGATATCTTTGTCGGTCTGCCTGCACTTTCGAAATTTCCCAAATTTTCTCCTCTCTCTCCTAAAATGGACTTTTACCAGTGTGGACGAAATTCTGTGGCTTACTTCAATTTTTTGCTATTTAATCTTCGACTGCTTCAGTGGTCTGTTGAAGGAGTGTTCTCGAAAAAAGCTCAATACTCCAGAATTTCCCCATATTCGAGTCCATTTGCGCAGCCATTTGCAGCACCCTACATCTGGGTTCGAGTAATTTTCGAAAGAAAATCCGTCACATGCTAGAAAGTAATTCAACTAAATTTTAATCAAATTAAAGAATATTTTCAAGAAATACTTTGCCCGGCTCGTGCGAAACTTTGGGCAAAAATTATCTCCGTTTTGGGCGGTCATAACCGGAGAAGATAGACGCGCGACGCGCGAGCCGTGAAAAACATAAACAACTCAGATCTTCTCTCGAAATGTATCTACTCTCGGAATGCCGCCAAGAAGAAAAAAGTCCGAAGCAGAAAGGCGAGCCGATCTGCAAAAGGTAGACGCAGCCTTGGAAGCTTATCAGAATAATAAATTTCCTTCCCAAAATCAGGCTGCAACCGCGTAATCCATTCCGCCCTCTACGCTCAGCAGTAGAAAAAAGGGAACGCCTTCCAAAATTGGCGCTCATCCGCCGCAGTGTACTTTAAGTAAAGAAAAAGAAAAATTGCTTATAGAGGACGCAATTTACAGGGCAGCTCATGGGTTTGCTCCAACATCGGTTGAGCTTAGAGAAAAGGCCGAAAGGCTTATTGCGGAGCGTGGTAGCGGACCTGTCATCGAACTCGGGCGAGACTGGCCTAGAAGATTTATCAAGCGTCATAAAAAGATTAAATTGACACGCTTGGATGCATACGATATAAAAAGAGCAAAAGCCGACGAGCCGAAAAATATTTCTGAGTGGTTCGAGCTTGTAAAGGAGAAGATCGTAGAGCACGAAATAAGTGCAGAAGACATCTACAACGTCGATGAAATCGGTTTTCAAATGGGACCGTTGGGATCTAGGGTCGTCTTTGGCTCACAGCGTAGAGATCGACGTCGTGCAGCCGGGGCTTCCGATGTGGAATGGGTCACGGCAATCGAATGTGTTTCTGCAGCCGGACGCGCATTAAATCCTACAATAATTTTCAGTGAAAATGTAAATTTGGAACAGTTTCTGCCTGGAAATTGGAGAACCGACCATACTGAATCTGGACGGGCCGACGATGATGCCGCTTTAAATTGGTTAAAACACAACTTCGATCCTCAAACGAAGAGAACAAATGGTCAGAAACGGCTCTTGATCTTCGATGGTCATGGAAGCTACACCACAGACGCGTTTATCGAATTTTGCAAAGAAAATGACATAGTTCCTTTGTGTATACCTCCTCATTTTTCTCATCTCCTACAACCGCTCGATGTGGGCTGTTTCCCTGCCTTGAAGAAAGCATACAAGAAACTTATCGGTGAAAGCTTGGTGGTGAATATCACAAAGCTTGATTTTATCTCCACCTACTCAAAAGCACGTCCCATGACATTTGAATCAGAGAAAATCACAGAGAGCTTTTCAGGCGCTGGACTGTGGCCCTTAAGTCCGGAGATCGTGTTAAGTAAGCTAAATTCAACTCCGACCAAACGCACTGGGCCCCCTAAGTATCCGACAAACAGCGAGGAAATCGACGATAAGTTTGAGGCTTTAGAAGATAAGATTTTGAACACTTTGGGCTTTATATCGAGTCCATTCAAAAAGCGATTGGCGCAATTGAGTAAGGGTTACAAAATGGCTTTACATTCTCTAGATTTGGTGCGCGCTGAAGGCAAGGAATTGAAGGCGATGCTTGAAGAGGAAGAGAATCTCAGTAGGAAGAGAGCTAGAGACGAAGATGATTTTTTGATAGAGGAAAATTTTGATTCGTTTACAGAGACGAGGGAGAATCATGAAGCTCGAATTTCCGAGTCACGCGACGCCAATACTAATAGCGTTAGATCTCTTGAAAGACGCATTAGGAACTGTGGAGCATGCAGAAGACCAGGACACACAAGAAAGATTTGTCCTTTTTTTAAAATTTTGTAAGAAAAATAATAAAAAAATCTATTAGATTGAGTTAATTTGACACTAATATGCACATTCGACTTCTCTGGTATCTGGCTCGTAAATTAGCAGACGGCTGGAAGCACGAAAAAGATGATGAATCGTGGTTAGAATGAAATAGAAGAAGAGAATGATATGCAATTTCGAGAATCTTGTAAGACTTAGTTTTTCTTCAAGCGTGAAAGCATATGCTTATGTCCTGAAAATCTTTTCAATTATGTATAATCCTGAACAGATATCGACCTATTAAATCAACAGAACAAATTTTCCTGGACTGAAATTCTTAGTGTAAGAGATAAAACGCAGTGTTCGCAAACACTTCTCTTCACCAACATCCACTCATTCGCTCTTCTGTCTTGCAGCCTTCTTCAATGCTCTTACACGAATGCTCTTGTGCATGTCGAGGTTGAGCTTGTTGGCAATGCTGGAGTACACACCGACGGAATTTTCAATGAAAAAGTGCATGAGCGCATGGGACCAGTAAGGCGTCACGGTGGCAAATCTGTCCTGAGCACCGCATCTTTTGCCCACGGTACTCAATGTGGCTTTAACAAATTGCTTTGGGTCGGGGATCGTAGCGCTTGTGCGTCTGATTTTCGACATCGCAGAGGTAACAAGGTACGACACCACCAACTCTACATCGATTCCCTGCGGCTTCAATTCACCAGCCAAGGCCGCGGACCACTGCTGCAAAAATGCTTTGGATCCAGAGTACGTGGCCAAGTATGGCGTCGGAAGCAAGCCGCCAAACGAGCCCATGGAAAGAATCAATCCTCTTACCTTCTTCTTTTGCGCTGCCACTGTTTTCACTATCACGGGAGCGACAGTCTGGGTGATCTTCAATGTCACAAGGTTGTTGAGGGTTACAATATCGGTGAGTTCCTTAGTCTCGGTCTCCAAAAATGGCACGGGAATACTGTGAGACTGACCCACGTTGTTGACCAAAACAGTCACAGGCAAGTCGGAAATGACATCGCTGATAGCTTGATAGTTCTCTGGTTTGTCCTGTGAAGCGTCAAATGCCACAACCTCTGTCTTGACGCCATACTTTTTCAGAATTTCTTCGGCAATGGCCTCGAGTTTAGACAATGTCCGCGAAACCAACACTACGTTCAAGCCCTTGGCGGCCAATTGAAAGGCGTATTCCTTACCAATTCCATCCGATGCACCGGTCACAACAGCCCAGTTTCCTTTCTTGGCACCGTACTTGCCGAAGTTCGTTGCGGGAAGCACGAATACATCGGCCACGAGACTGAGAAACGAAAGGGTGAAGGTGGTCAATTTGTAGACACCAGTGAGCAACGCGGCATAGAGCGCCGCCTGGCACAAGGGGTTTTCCGTAATGGAATCAATCAATTCACTGACGGCAAGCGGCATTTCAAATATGAATATATGGAAACTCGATGGGTCTATCGTGTGCTCGATTACCTTCCAAGATACTGAGGTTTTGTTGGGCTAGGATTCGCGGGGCGAGGTTACGCGCGCTCCGCCTCTCATGCCGACTGAAAAAATCTCTGCACCAGAGCCACCAAAAAAACGGGGCCAAAGCGCGCGCCGAGAAGTAGGGGAGATACAGTGTTGTACAAAACGAGCGTATTACGAGCGTATTACGAATTACGAATTGAGAAAGATCGTTTTCGTCATCGTTGCAAACGATACGATATTGAGACTCATCGTAATCGTTTTTCGGTTCGTTGTGAACAACGAAACGATTTCGTTTGCATTTTTCGTTTTTTTCTCGTTCTTTTTCGTAAATATTTCGTGATTATTTCGTCAATTTTTCGTTGTTTTGAAATACGTTTGGACCGATCTTGTTGCAGATGTGAAATTAGGTACCGTTTCTTGATGATCGGTTTGCAGGGTCTTTTACTAATACACTTGAAATATTGTATACTTACTTTTACACATGGATTTCTATATCGCCAACTACCCTTTGGTCTAGGAAAAACCGGTATACCCTCAATCAATCGTGGGAGCTTCATCGATGTCTACTTCCATGTCGTCTTCACTTAGCGCCTCGAGCTCTTTAATTATCTCAGCACTCAAATCCACGTCATCCTCATCACATTCCCCATCCATCTCAACGCTTTCAGGGCTTATACTTCTCAACATGTCTCTGACAATCCCCGTAATCTTGGTCATTGCTGGCAATAATCTGTTTCTTTTTTTTGTTACAATATCACCGAGTACTGAAAAAAAAGACTCCGCCGGCGCGGACATAGCTGGAATTGCCATTATATCTTTTGCAATCTGATAAAGTACCGGGAACTTGTTCTTCTTGGTGCGATAAAAATCGGGAACTTCCGCGATTTCTTGTTTTTCCAGGAGATAAGTACCAACCTCGTCTTCATCTTGTTGGATAACAATGACCCCACTGAGAAAAGAAAAATCTGGGCTTCCTTTATTCAGTTGGTGTGGTTTATCGTTGTTTGATGTTGAATTTACCACAGTTACACCATTGAGTCCTTGTTGGTCGTGGCTTTCACCATAGAGCGCGAACAAATCATTCAATTTCTTTTTTATGGACTCTACCAAAGTAGACGAATATGGTTCCGTGTCCTGAAAGTATTTGAGTTTGTAGGTCGGGTGGAGAACGGTGGCGACATAAAGAAGTGCCATGTCACCGCAATCTTCTCTGTAAATAGGATAGTACTTGTAAAGCTTGTCCTGCGCTGCTTTCAAGCCTCTGGATATGGTCGGATGGTTGACTTTTACGGTACCCGTATCCAATCTTTTAAGCAGCTCCAAAAGCACATGAACAGTGGGAATCGTGGCATAAATGGTTATGTAGTCTGAACCTTGAAGGGTCTTTGTTGGCCCAACGAATAAAGAAAGACAATCGCGTAAGACTTCCAAGTATGCCCATTCAAATTCGGTGATCATGGAGACACCGATTCTTCTCTTTTCTGCCAAGGAGAATTTGTCGAACTCATTAAAAACCTCCATGATCTGATCTTTGAAAAAAAGAAAAGATTCTATCATCTCGAATTCCGAGAGCCATCTGGTGAGATTCTCTCTTTTCAACTTTTCCCTCTTCGAAGTGTCGGTCAATTTTCTTTTCGCCACAGCTTGATCGAACAAGGATCCGAGCAGGTCACTCTTGTTGACAGCTCTGATGAATTTACGAACACGTTCGGAAAACTCCAGTGCGTTCGGTACTAAGATCAGATCGAGATTATCTTCCCGGGAAGTACCCTCCACAGATGAATCTTCGTTTTCCATCAGTTCGCTGTTCACACCTGAATTCAACTTGTTGGGAAAAGCATGTGTCATGAGAGCTTTAACCGCCAAGTTGCAGACGTGTCCAAAACAACGAATGTCCCCTTCGAAATTTTCATCGACACCCTTTCCTCGATACAGATTTTTGAAGAGTGTAATCACTTTGGTCATGACCGAAGCGTTGTCTCTAGTGATCGAGAGAATCCGGTCTCCTATCCTGTAATACGCGAGGACTCTGGTGAGAGACTTCTCGAGCAATCTTGCGTTACCCCCTTTCTTTGGTATATATTCTAGCCCGATATTATGGCGTTTGAGATTGAATGAATCATCGATATAATGCGCAGTAACCCCCATAAATTGATTGTCATTGCTCGCTTTCCATTCGTCCATGGTAAGGGAAAAACGACCAGTATGCTCCGCAAATGCCTTCCTCAATTTCAACACTATCTTGAAGTATTGTTGCTTGAGTTGAAGCACAACACTTCTACGTGAAGTGACCTTCAGCAAACCAAATCTTGCGGCGTCGAGCATTTTCTTGGTGTAGAAGTTGTCACATACATTAAACGGTGTATTCAGGGCAACAATATACTCAGTAAAGTGCCTCTTGAAACTTTTTGCAGGGCAATTGGCGTAAGAAGGTAATTTTGTGATCGATGACCCTTTTTTGGATTTTGTTACATCAACCTTATAGTACTCAGTAATCTCCTTGGGTAACTCTTTCAAGCCGGGAAGAAGGTTGGTACCCAAAATTGTCTCATTATCTGGTTTTCCGGACTTTAATGCATCTTTTCCCATCCGGATTAAATCCTTACCGTGTTTGTTTTTAACATGCTTCATTAAAGTATCCGTGTTTCCCGGCCAAGAATGGTTGTACTTCTTTTGACAATGAGGCAAGGCGCACGAGAGCAAAACTCGTTGGTTCCCATCTGATGCGGTAGATTCCAAGATTTTTCGGTTGAAGAGACCCAATGAGAAAATGGGAGCAGACAGCTGGATGATATTGTCGTGGTTTTCAGCCTCTGAAATAGACTCTCCATCGGACTCCATTTCGTCAGATTATTTTGGGATGTTTTACTGAAGGTTGCCTTCATGAGAAATATCATTTCTTTTTAAGTACACGAAAGTTAGACGAGAGAGCCCATTGTCTTGCACCTTTTTCGCAGGGTAGAGGAGAAAACCTATTGTTTTGAACTTCATACGCAGTATTTTACCCAAAAATTTACCCAACAATCATGGCTGCGCAGCATCTACAAGCTTGAAAAAAACGAGATCGTCATACAAATGAGACGATTTCGGATCACGAATGTCGTGTTGAGCAAAAACGATTTCGTATCACGATTGAATACGAAATACGAAACGAAGGCCTTAGAGCAATCGTATTTCGTTGCTCGTTATTTAGCTCGTTTTCTCGTAATTCGTAGTACGAAAAACGAAGAAAAAACGCGCGGTACAACACTGGGGAGATATGAATTTGCAGCCAACTTCTCCTACTTAACTCATCTCTTTGAATTGAATGAAACTGGTCAAATATTGGAAAGCAAAAACAACTTATTGTCCTTGAAGTCGTTTCCATGATCTTTTCATAGAAAAATCGGACTCATTTCTTTCAGTTCCATTGGCATATTTGTCAAATTTTTCATCATATGGAGTGATGAATATTTGGCCCTATATCAACACTTGTGGAGCTTGTGCAACACCTTTTTTTCCTCACAAGAGCGTGAATTCGTCGAGCTTTTCTGCGCAAATCTCTGAGTTGAGCGTGTCGCGCGCAGCGTATACATTTAACGTGGAAAGCGCGCCCTGAAGCCGGAGCTTTTCGCGCTGGAGTTCAGCGAGCTTATCGTTAACTTCTGTAAGATCTTTATAGTTTTGTTCGAGACGCGCCGCAGTCTTGCCCTCGCCCAAGCGGAGAATCGAGATCCACGGGTTGGTGAAAGACGGCGTTGCAGATTTTGGCACTTGCTCGTTCAGTGAACCAATTGGCGCGATACCACTAGGAACTTCACGGCTTCCTCTGTGGCTGTAAATACTTCCCCTTGGCCCGAGACCAGGTGCTGGTCCGGACCCGACACTAGAGCCTGAACGGGCGCCGGTCCACGGAGGTCTCTCTGAAACAGAGGATCTTTCTGAAACAGAGGATCTTTCTGAGACCAAGGATCTTTCTGAGGGCTCAGATTTTTCAGCGGCTGGTGCTGTAGGCGAGGTAGAGCCTGGTACTGAAAGCGGAGATCTTGCGGGAAGAGACGCTCGCTCAATATGTCCTGTGGCGGTTCCTATTTCACGTGCATTAGACTGGGGTCCCTTGATGAAACCCTCGTCAGAAGTCTGTGGCCGCTCCCTACTATAAAAAGGAGCTTCGTTTGGTTCTAATTTACCATTGGCAAAGGAATCGCGAGGACTGTTGCGGGCACTGTCTCTAAACCCATCACGCGGACTTTCGCGGCTGTCTCGTGGACTGTACCGACTATCGCGTGGACTATACCGGTTGTCTCGCGGACTATCACGCGGGCTTTCCCTATAATTGTCTCGCGGACTGTCTTCGGCAGTATCTCTGCGCCAAGTGCTTTCACCCTGATGGAACTCTCTACTTGGCCCGGAATCACGTGCACCGGGCCGCAGACCGTCTGAATAATCATTTCCTCTGTATCCCAGATCATGATAGTTCCCTCTGTATGTTTCCCGTGAGTCTCTACGGCCATCCGAGTAACGGTCCGGGCGCCCGAATGATTTGCCTCGGCCTCGATAGCTACTGCTTCCATAGTGGTCGTAGCCACGGCTGCCACGGTATCCGCCTCTGCCACGGCTATTTCGCGGCTCGTATGAGTCGTATCGATTATTTCCGCGGTAATCTCCGTTATAACCGTTGTTGCTCATGATCTAGTGATGAAGTTTGTTTGTGGTGGGAACTGAAAAAGGTATTTTGATGTCTTGCGCGCGAACGCGGCTCCATGCAGAGACAGAGACCGCGAGCATCAGGCCTTTGAGATGTCTTGATAACTGGACAAGCCAAAGCCAGTATAAGATTGTTGAAAAGCCGAAATCGAGACGACTCGATCCAATATAATCAGTGGATGAACTGTATTTGTAATTTCAAAACAATGAGGTTATCTTCTCCGATAGACCGTGATGGCTGAGACAGCTGCAAACCCTCCATGTGCCAGAAGCGAGAAAAATGAAAAAAAAAATAGCTTTCTTCGTATTAATCGCTTCCATCAATGTTGACAATAACTCCATATCATTGGACTAGCGCTCTCCTATTTATAGGTGCTCGGAATTGAAAACTTTGCACGTGATCCAAATACCAAATCCCTTTCATCAACTTTCAATTCATCCTCCCCACCCCCGAGCTCTTTGAATCCCCTCATATGTTACAAGATTGTTACATCGCTTTAAATTTCTTGATCGCCAATTTTTATCAAGCATCGAGCAGAAAAAGCGGTATTGGGCTTTTAGGAAGCCGCACGCTGCCCCACGTTTTTTGCAGAACATCCTGCACACTTTTCTCGGTCCGAACGCAATTCGGATTCCGTTTTGGGCCACCCAAAAACAGCATCACCGTTCCTGCCGATACCGCCACACCCACACATACTTGCCCCCTGAACCACTATCAATTGCTTTATATCCTAGAATCGAACTGATTTTCTCTCAATTTGGGTGCTATATCAAGAATTTCAATCGCATTGCTTAAGACCAACTGATACGCATGTCGCTACGAAATCGCACGCCGCAGAATAAGTCACACCCTGGAGCCTCAACTGAGCTTCTCCTGGAGACCAAATTGATCCTGTTATATATGAAAGAAACGCGTCCCGATCATCCAGGATACTATGCTGCATCTCAAGTTCTGGACACATTGACCCATGTATTGCGCAATTCTGAGCCCGATGAGCTTCGGCGAGGCCTTGATTTGATCGAGTATATGGGCCACGAGGGCTTGCAACTTGAGTACGGAAATATTCCGAAAAGCCCAGTAGTCCACGAAAAAAAGAGCTGTCTGTCTCCCGAAATATGTGACGCCTCTAGCGTAGATACTTCCGGACATCTCCGAGACCCAGAGTACGATACGGATTACGATGACACCGACTCACTCATGGAATGTGGCGATACTTTTGCATACAGAGCCGACCCTTTCACAGCTATTTCAAACAGTTATTCTGCCTTCAATCTCAATCGGCTTCTTGATTCGATCCAAACTCGCCATGTGAACATATCGTCGGGATTCCAAGGTGCTCATATGAGGCTCGAACGTCTACGTGAGCAGAACGGGCTCGATTCGAAATTTCTTGGTAAACTACACTCTAGCAACGAGCTCATGCGCGATAAAATACACGAGATGAAAACAGAAGTAGCGGAGATTTTTCGCGATATCGAACAAATGAAGAAATCTGCGGGTCAGAATGTACTTTCTTCAGAGGAGAGCCTGAGGAGCAAGAGATCGAATTCTAAAGTCTGGCTGGTCCAGAAAACTGAAGACGCAAGCAAGATGTCGGAGCAAGATGAAGAAAAAAATTGCGTTCCACAGACTATAAAATTGAAATGCGAACGGAGGCCCGATGAGGAGATAACAATGGAAGATGACTTGGATGATCGGATAGATGAGCTTCCCGATGGATCTGATAATATGATTGAAGATGAGAGAGGAACCAAAATAACTGGCAATGGCGGAGATGAAGAACGCAGTTTGCTGTCGATTAGAGATGGTTTATCCCTGATCGAATCGCAGATTAAACCTTGCTTAAACATAAGCTCTACTGATCAGTGTCCTGAAAGGGATTTAGCGCTTCAGGTCGTGCTTCTGCCTCCGGCAATATCATCATCCGTTGGTGACGTCATTACCACACTTCTGCCGCTACCAACCTCTCCAAACGGCGCTTCGAAACACAAAAAGCCTTCTAATGAGTATATCTCCACAATATTCATGCTCGCGGTAGTGCTCGCGGGGATTTTCATGGGCTACGGGCGGACTTAGTCACGACGAATAATGAAAAAATTAATGATATGACTTATGTAACTAAATGCAAAACGGGGCTTTCATCCAGCCAGGCCTAGCCCATGTTGACCGACCGCAGGTACTCGTAGTTTTCCTCCTGGTCCTCCTGGAAGTAAGGGTGGATCAACGCACGCTTGGCACTGATTCTGTAACTGGGGTCGTAGTTTAACATCTGCAGCATCAAGCTGACTCCATCGGCATCTAATGTAGGCACACTCGCGGCCAAATCCTTCTTCTCCCACTTGGGCCATGTCTGCTTGAAGTCCGGCAAGTAGGTGACGTCGGGCCATGTTTCCTCGGTCGGGGTACCGAGAATACGGAAGATGCGAAAGATCTCGTCGATCTCAGAGTCTCCGGGGAAAAGCGGTTTACGGTTACACATTTCAGCAAAAATACAGCCCACAGACCACATGTCGACACCAGTAGAATATTGTTTGCCTCCAAGGAGAATCTCTGGTGCACGGTACCATAACGTGACAACTTCGTGGGTATATGCACGCAACGGCACTCCAAATGCCCGGGCCAAACCAAAATCGGCCAATTTCAAGTTTCCCTCTTTATCAATCAACAAGTTTTGTGGCTTCAAGTCCCGGTGTAACACGCGGTGCGAGTGGCAGTACTTGATTCCCTTCACGAGCTGGATCATAAACCGCTTCACCATCGCCGGGTCTAAACCGGTGCCTTGTGGGATGGCCTCCATATATTTTTTCAAATCAAGATCCAAGAATTCAAACACAAGGTACAATTTGTGCGAGTCCAGATGTATAATATCGTAGAGCCGAACGATGTTATCGTCACGCATTTCCTTTAAAAGCGAGATCTCGCGGATCGCCGTCGAGGGCACGCCCTCGTCCTCGGACTCTAATCTTATCTTCTTTAACGCCACCACACGGTTGTTGTGGCGCGTATCGAGCGCTTTGTAGACGACTCCATAGGTACCTGGAGATTAGTATATGGCTCTAAAGGAGGATGTTTTGGCGAGCTTCTAGGGCTCAAAATCTGGAGATATTAAAGAGAGACGCAAGAAAGAAGAACCATCTTCATAAAAATGGTAGTTCCTTCTGCCCATGCTGCCAATTTTATACTTTATGCGTTAAAGTATCATGTCGAAGCCGCCAAACTCTAAAAAGAGCCCTACTTCAACATATTTAGCGATCCACATTCTTCACTTTCGTGATATCAAATGTTACATACCTTCTCCAACCTTTTCCTGGCGCTGGAAATCTGTGAGTTCGACCATCTAGCTTGAAAATCAGTATGTATGTTTCACAACGATCTCTGATCTGTGGATCTGTTGGGGCAGCCAAGCACGCGCGTCAGGGCCAGCTCGACGCGGCGCCTCTCCTGCCAGGCACATTTTGCTCAATGGAGAAATAATCAAGATGAAATGCACAATAGAAATTATTAAAAACTCAGTTGATGATTATTTGTGTGAGTTTTCTGTGGATGGTTCTTGTAATTGATTGACATGTGAAATTCAAATTCACGGTGGCTCTAAATAGAGCATGGGCTACAGTGAGACGCGCTCGTCTATTGCGGGAGTCTAGATCTACTACATACTAATCCAACGTATAGTCTGCAGACTTCATATGTCACCTCTGAGCAAAGCTCCTGGAGAAGTTACTTAAATTACACAACCAACTTCTGGAGCTTCTCCGAGACCGGCTCGACTGCTTCGGGCAGCTCATCGTGGGCCTCGCCCGCAGCACATACGTGGATCTCGCGCCCCCATTCACTATTCAAGATCTGCTTTCCGGTGATTCTACGCTCGGGGATTGGATCAAGAATCGAGTAAATCACGTTCCGGCACCGCGCGCGCTTCAACGACTCGATCGGCTCGTAGCCAGTGGCGTCTTTCCGCTGCACAAGGTACTCCTCGAAGAACTCGTCGCGTTTCGCGTCGGCCAATTTCCACAATTGGCGGCCGGTCCGCATTGCCATGTAGATCACTCCACACGCCCAGATATCAACACATCTAGAGTCGAACTGCTCCTGGGTGAATTCCTCAGGAGCGATGTAAGGGCTGGAGCCACACACGCCATCACTGAGATGGATCTCATCCTCCCATGCCATCTTAAAACACTCACCGTTGCCGAAATCAGTGATTTTAAGCACACCTTGTTGAGTAAGCAACAAGTTTTCCGGCTTCAAATCACGGTGTGACACCCCCATATCGTGCATGTAATTGACACCGCGAATAAGCTGCTTGAAAAAACAGTCGGCCTCGGCGTACTCGAGCTTCCCCGCGGCAATGATCAAAGTATATAGGTCACCACCTGAACAGAACTCCATGACCTCACAATAGTCACCTTTCGCGTCTTTCAAGAGATCGAGAGTATCAATAATGTTTAAGTGCTTGAGCGAGGACAGGATACAAAACTCGGAAGTTAGACGACGCAGGTATTTTTTCTCCAGCTCGTTTGGACGTCTTTTAAACTCTTTTACTGCGTAGAGCATTTCTCCCTGGCCATTTTCCGGTGTCAATGCCTTCTTATGCGAAATTCGTACCACACCAAACGATCCGGACCCAATCACCTCCTGACACCGGCCATACTTCTCCACGAATGACCGGCTGTCCTGTTTCGGAATAAGGTCCTCCGTTTGTGCGTGGTAGGGCGAAGTGTTGTTCTTGACCTGATGCACTAAGCCGGCAAAAAGCGTCGGTGGCTCGACTGCCTTTTCGCCCTTCTCGGGCGCATCGCCGAGATTTCCCAGAAGAATATTTGGAACCGCCAGTTTTGCCTCGTCACGAAGTTTCTTTGCACCCAAGAGATCCTTGAGCATATTACTAAGCTTCTCCTGGCGCTTGGCCGCTCGCAAATTGTGCCCGTGGCTGCCGTCCTCGTACATTTTGAAACGCGGCTTATTGGAGGCAGCGAGCGTGGGCAAGTTCGTGCTGGAAACAGAGGGAGAGAGGGTGGAGGGCGAACTGGCCGCGTGTTTTTGTTGCAGTTTCACGGGTTTCTTGGCGTACCCGTTCATTGACAGCAGTCTCAGTACTGACGGCGACCGCAGGCGAGCACTTTCCGCATTCGTATACTGACCAGAAGGTAATAGGATAGAATCCACAGAATTGGTCGAAGGATGAGGTGCGACCTGTAATCCAGGGGATGCCGTTGCTGACCGGTCATTTGGTAGCGGCGCAAGCACGTCTTCCTCTTGGTCGGTTTCGAGAACCTTGTCATTTTTATGTGCCTCGTAGTTCCTGATTTCAAACTCCCGAATCGCAGGAATCGTACTAGATGGAAGAGGCAGCTTACTGCGCACGCTATACAACGCAGGGCTCACGACTTCGGCTTCGGGACTCGCTCGACCTGCTCTTTTATTTTTGGCGTCTTTTGACTCCTTTCCTTTCTTCTCTTTTGCACTTTGCAGTAGTGAGTCCAACGACACACTCTGAGAAGCTGATTTGGACGCAGAGTCGTGTGGGAGCTGTGTTAGATTGGTGGACGACACGCCAAAGAGACGTCCGAGCTTGGACAATGTTTTCTTCGGTTTAGCTTCGGTCATGATGGAAGGGCTTAAAGATGCAAGAATGAGAACTGAATGAAATGAAGGGGAAAGGAGAATGAGTGATATGAAATTTGAAGGATCAGATGACACTGGAAAGTCAGCGGCGATGGTGTGAAACTTTGCGGTTGAAACTTTGATTTAGTGGCGGTGATATGAGCGAACCTCTATGTGAAAAGGGATAATGTTGTTGCAGGAGTAATTCGCAGTTTATGAAACTTCAAACAGACGAGGAATTCTCGTGGAACCCGTGACGTTTAGTTATGGAATTCGTGTATTAGTAAATGTTTTCCGGCTGTGGGTGGCCTGCAGCACGGAGCACGAGCACGGTAATGCAGCTGGTGACAAAATCTCAGCTGTCAGCGTGAAATCCACGCAATTAATACGATGCAATATCGGGCGTCAGCCGTAAGAAATTTTTCAATTTGTAATCTTTTTCGAGTTTTTGGACTCTCCTCAAATTTTATACAGTTATTTCGGAAATTCTATAAATTGCTCTATGAAAATTTTACTGTCCTTTGATTCTCCTGCCTATATATGGTCGCGGCGAGCTCTGCTCGCAGAACGGCTACCATTTTTTCTCATGGCGGGTTACAGAAAAGGCGCCACCAATTAGCAGGCCCCGCTTTCACCCGCGTGAACATGGTGGCGAAAGCTAGTCAACGGAATTTTCGAAGGGGCGAATTCGCATATTTCCAGTAAATGTGACGACGGAATTTTGTGATGTTGTCGTCGGTGGCGTTCTTGCTCGCATCCAGCTTCCTGTTTCGTTATTAGTCTTTCATCGCGTCACACAAGTGCTGCGGCTCGCGCGTGCTCGCGACGAGTGAAAATTCCGCACGCCGCCACGGCTTTTTTAATTAATTGACTACCGCATCTCTGATCACGTGCTCGATGGACGCCCGCAAAAATTGAGGTTCAGCCAACACATGGACACGAAAAAATAGTGTTCCAACGTTATAAATCCATTTTTCGGTTTTCATTTTCGAAATCGAATAAAGCGCCAAGAAACTCTGTGGGCAATTTCACGCGTAGAGTCCGAGAATGCCTCGTGACGCATACGCTTCTATTCTCTCTCGTGCCAAGACTTTTGCTGGCAGCTGAAGGGTTCTAGGCGAGAATCGGCCCCAGCGCCCTTGTTTCTGGCGACAGGACCCTTGTTCGCGGTATGAGAGAAAATTTGCAAGGACAAATTGCCCTAGTGCGTGCGGCACCATCGTCCTAGAAAATATCTGGCACACCGAATAGGAGAAACGTAAATACCGCCCTGTAAGTAGGTTTGGCCGAAAGCCTCCTGATGAAGGCTCGAGTATGTTTACTCGATAGTGCAAATTCTAAAAAGAAATTGAAGAACTAGATTTGATAGTAGACGATTTCTCGTTCGGCTTTTTATTATTTTGAATCGTGGCCCTATGCATAGCAGCAGTCCAAATTTAGCCAGCGATCTCATCTCGCCCAATTCATCGCGCGAAGGCCTGCCCGCAGGCCAATTTTTATATCAGAAATTATTGATGCATGAATGCCATGTAAGAGTAATTTAAACGAATTCACAGATTTAGTATTCTACACCTCGTTCTCTCAAAACTGCAAAACATCCCACTTCATAAAAAATTGTTCCTGTATATTGTGTATTGTGTACTCGTAATCTATAATAAGTGCCTGTAGAGCGTCCTCTTCTTACTGGTCTTCGGCCAAAATGAACTCCTTGAACTCAGCGTATGCCTTCTCCAAGTCGTCATTTACGATGATCTTGTCGTGAGCGCCGGTCTCGGCGTACTCCATCTCCGCAGACGCAGCAGCGATTCTCTTCGCAATCAGGTCCTCGGTCTCGGTACCACGACCAGTCAAACGCAGTCTTAAAGAGTCAATCGATGGAGGGCTCAAGAACAAGAAACGGGCGTCGATCTGAGCCTTCTTCACCGACTTCACGCCCTGCATGTCGATGTCCAAGATACAGATGCGGTTCAACTTGGCAACGTCATCGACGGCCTTGATCGAAGTACCGTAATAGTTACCAGAGAATTGGGCCCATTCAATAAACTTCTCCTCGTCAATCAACTTCTTGAACTCGTCGACGGTCGAAAAGTGGTAGTCGACGCCGTTAACCTCGCCCTGTCTTGGCTGTCTGGTGGTGTTCAGCACCGAGAAGCCAAACTTGTCAGGGAATTCCGCGAGCAATTTCTTCAAAAGAGTGGATTTGCCGGTACCTGAAGGGCCGGAGATGACGACGGGTCTGACCATTTTGCGTGTGAAATCTGATGTTTTGGGCGGGAGGGATATGTGTGGCACGGCTGTTATGCTTTTTTTCCGCCCGAGTCGCGTGTGGACGCGGCGCGACCGTGCCCGCCGCAGTCAACTAATAAATTGCCGTTTGGCGAGGTGTGAGGCGACGCGAGGCGAGGCAATATAACACGGATGATTTTAAAAAAATCAAGGAAAATATTTTGGATCGCGCGGTTTGGCTCATATTTATCTTTGAAATTATTTACAAAATAAAATTTGCAAAATTCCCCCTCATTCTCTTGTCGCGTCTTCACGAGGCGTGTCAGCAATGAGCATCACAGCGTGGAGTGCAGGGCGTTGCCGTGTGGACCCACACATGTTTCGAAGGGGCATCAAATCGATGAATGCAATTCAAATTTTTTTAATCAAGTCTTTTTTATCGTATAAATAAATCCTGTTTTAAATAAAAGAAAAGTACTGAGCTTGCTCTCGTATTCAATAATGGTGCGTGAAGTTTTGGATAAATGCACCTTCTCCTCTAGCTGAATCAATGAGGCAAGGTCGAGAAAAACGGTCTAGCATCAACCAACAGCTAGGAGAACATTTAAAATAAATATTCCCACTTTTACTAGCGGATTGAGTCTTAATCCTTTACCTTATATATAGTCTGTACCTTGAATTCTTGTTTCAAGATTTTTTGAAGATGTTTATGTATTCTCGAGAATACTTGTTTGTGCGAACAAAATTTCTACTCGATCACTTTTTACCCACACTCAACATATATCTAACAGCAAGCAAAATTCGAGGATTCGAAAAAGTCTGCTCATTCTATATATAACTACCTAAAATTGAGCTCTTGAAGGTTTGTCATCAAAATCTTTTTCAATATTTATATAAATGTACCTTGTGTGTCATGTTTTCCTCTCCCTTTGCCATCTCTCGCCGTGGGCCCGTTGCGCTCGCTGCAACGAAAAAAAATCGCACCGCGAACAGATCGAATCCTCGCCGCGCACCACTCATTGAAGTTTGGCGCTTATCTAATCTTCGTCTCATCCCATTATCTTTATATCACTTCGGAAAAAATGGAGCAAGTGCAACAGGCGCTCATGGCGATGTACTCACCTGCGGCGCTGCAGTCGCAAAAGAAAGAAGCGGCAGGCTTTCTTGAGCAGTTCCAAAAACTGCCCGAGGCATGGTCCATCGCTCACCAGCTTCTTGCCAGCAGCGAGAATCCGTTGGAATACCGTATGTTTGCCTCACAGACTTTACGGCTGAAAACCACTTTTGATTTGCTGCAGCTTCCAGCGGAATCGCTTCCACAATTGCGCGACTCAATGCTCGATTTGCTCACGACGTACGCGGCACAGGAGAAACTGATCCGGACCCAATTATCGTTGGCGATGTGTCAGTTGGCGCTACAGTTCGTGGGATGGGAAAATGCCGTAAGCCAGGTTCTGGCGCGACTTCTGGCCCCGGAACACGTCTCGGCGCTCCTAGAATTCTTGAAGAGCTTGCCCGAAGAGTTGACCGACGCGAACAAGACGCCGCTCAGCGACGACGAATTCAAGCTGCAAACGACAAAATTGATCTCGGAAAACGTCGGCCACGTGCTACTGCTTCTCCAGTCACTTCTCGGCAGCAAGGCGGCGCCACGCGCATTGGCACTTGACTGTTTGAACTCGTGGATTAAGGAGTGTCCCATTGAGGATGTATTGGGCATAGACGCGCTTGCTACCTTCATTTTTGAGTCCTTAGCCGCTGAGGAGACATTTGAAAGTGCTTCAGAGTGCGTCTGTCTGATTTTGCGCGAGACTCGTGACGTCGATAATCACCAGTTGATCGATGCCTTATACCAGCAGCTTCTCCAGGCATATAAGTTTTATGCTGCAAGACCAGACCAGATGGCTGACCCCGAGACCTTTAATGGAATCACGCGGATCTTTGTCGAGGCCGGTGAATCATGGCACGTGCTCGTGGCGAAAAACCCCCACCACTTTATGCCGTTGGTGGAGATTCTTGTACAGTGCTGCCGCTACGACGACGACTTGGACGTGGTCAAATATACTTTCTACTTCTGGTTCCAGCTCAAGCAAATGTTGACGTTGCCTCGTTTTGAGGAATCGAAGGCTGCGTTTCTGCCGCTCTACCTTGAGTTAATCACAGTGATAATTGGCCATCTTCGCTACCCCTTGGGCGATAATGCCGACGATTTATTTGACGGCGATAAGGAGCTGGAGGATAAATTCAAGGAGTTTCGCTACGAAATGGGTGACGTATTGAAGGATTGCTGTGCGATCGTGGGCCTGCAGAAGGCATTGAACGTGCCTTTGCAGCAGCTCAAAACTTTCATGAGTGAGAATGCTCAGTGGCAGCTAGTGGAGGCACCGCTCTTCGGGATGCGTGTCATGGCTAAGGAAGTTTCGTCGAATGAACGAAAGATTCTTCCCGAAATAATGCAGCTACTCGTACAACTCCCGGAACACCCTAAGATTAGGTATGCTACCACTCTTGTCCTTGGACGGTATTCCGAATGGACGCTGAAAAACCCAGAATTCTTGGAAACTCAATTAAACTATATCATTCAGGGATTCGAGATCGCACAAAGCACAGACAGCGATATCATCAGTGCTACATCACAGGCGCTCATGTTCTTCTGCCAAGACTGTGCCCCGCTCCTCGCCAACTACGTGCAGCAGCTTTTTCTTCTCTATCAGCAGGTCCAAACAGCGCTAGACACGCTGGCAACGACCGACTTGGTCAATGGCCTTAGTCACGTGATTCAGTCCATCGCGCCTGCCGACCAATTTGCGGCTGCTACCACGTTTTTAAAGCCGACTTTGGACCGCATTTCTGAACTTTGTAATAATGGACAACTGCCGGATGAACTGAAGATCGTCAGCTTGGCCGACGAGGCAGAGGTTTTGTGCATTTTCTTCAAGGTGTGCCGCTGCAAAGACTTCGACGCGCCCGAGTTCCCTATTGCCAGTGTGTTTCTGCAGAATGTATGGCCATTGGTGCCTCAAGTTTTCGCCAAATACGGCGACTCGTTGAAAATTTGCGAGTCTTTCTGTAAGCTCATTCGTAACGCGATCCAAGGCAGCACCACTTATCTTGCACAGAGCTTGGGGGAGATTTCGCAGCTTCTTCACCAGGGTTTCCAGAAAACATACTACGGTTGTTTCTTGTGGGTCACAGGCGTTATAATTCAGTGTAGTGAGGATTTTGCAGGTGAATTATGCGCTCAAGTGATCTACCCCCTCGCCATTTCCCAGAGTGAGTCCGTGCTCAAATTAGTGAGAGACTCTTCGAACATCGACCTCCGCAGTGTGCCGGACGTCATCGAGGATTACTTCAATATGGCAAGTCATTTCCTCATGTATTTCCCATCCGAAGTGACCGGAAACGCGCAATTTGTCAACTCGATCTTCGAGACCGGCGTGATTGCACTTACGGTCAGCGAGGAGTACAATCCGCTCCTAGCATGTGTACATTTCTTCATCGATTATTTCTCTTGGGCTGCCGAGTACCCACCAATATCATTTTTCGAGGGTGATCATACTGCCATCAGCGTCAACGTGAAGCAGTTTATTGCCACCAGTCCTCACATGCAAGAGCTCGTGAACGTTATGGTGAAAGGGCTCATACACAAATTTTACAACGACGCCGACGGCAACGATCTTCTCATAAAGATTCTCACGTTGTCGCCCAATACTGAACAGGCAGTGATGTGGTTGAAACAGTCGGTTTCTGCGCTTCCCATGGTCAGCGAGCAGGAAATCACGAAGCTTCTTAATACAATTACGGTGGCGCTCCCCAACAAGGACAACCGGCGTGTGCGTATGGCAATCAAGGATTTCGTGAGTTGGTATACGCGCAAAAACGTCAACTCGAGGGCGGCGTTTACATAGTCTACAAAATAGGAAATCCTCATATTGAAACATGCTACATTGTAAATTTTCGGGAACGGCGGCTGCAACACCACCGAAATTTCCGAATAACTCCGGAATGTTGCACTTTCGTGCGGCTCGTGGTCTTGTCCGCCCAAAACTGAACGCGACGAAAAGTTTCGAAAACATTGTGCGGCTCCTATCGGATCGTGAAAGCCACCGAAGCGTGTTTGTCAGGCGTGTTTTTCAAGCATGCGGCGCTGGAAAAGAAGCGATTCATTCTAAAATTAGGAGTTTGAAGGGGACGTGTTTGCAGCCAGCAAACCAAAAATAGATATTCCTTCATACAAAAAGTGCAAGAAATTTTTCATCGTGAAACTCAATAGATGAAGGACAATAGCAGGTGCCGTTGGCTGGATGAGGGCCCCTGCAGAACGTCTACGCATGATGATTAACAACGAATAACAATGTGGACTTAACGCTTTTTTTTTTTTTTGCCACACTATCTCAAAAAAATTACGCAATTCACAGTTCATTACTGGAAATTCAAAAGAGCTCTTTCCTGAATTTAGTAAATTATGAGCTGATTTTGGCAGGGCGAGCCGGGGCCAAAGCGCGCGCGTTGTTTGGCGTTGTTATTGTTGTTCCCACTTGTCGCGCTGGACGTGCAGTCCATGGCCCCATACTTCGATGGTTCGGCACGGCTCTGGGCGAAACAATAACAAGCTAAGAATACGAGAATTCGCGTTCGTGCGCCGCACCACCGCCATACGGGCCCATCGAACTGCACATTTGAGGGCCGAGATCCCAACGAACAATAGAGCCGAGCAAAAAGTGACAATGGGACTGTAGGTGAAGAAAATGCCTGTGTATTAAAGAAAATCGCCGTGTTGAACTTTGCAAGGTTGCTTGCTAACGGAACTCGGGTACGATGACCAAAACAAGAACCCGCCTTATCTTTGCTCCCATTTCTGCAGGCGGCGCCCCCACGGGACGAGGCGCCAGTTTAGACGGAGCCTCAGATAAGGCGACGGGCCCTCCAGCAAATGCGCGCAACTGCGGGAGTTCGCAGACATGTGGACGCCTTCCTGCACGTGTGTCCGTTTTTGGCGAAGCGCTAGCCGGAAGAGGAAGGTCGCATTGAGAATGTGCAGGCGAGTGTTTTGGAGCCCGCATGCCACTCGATGGCCGCAAGATAACAGTGGCCTTCGCCGCCAAGTATAAAGCTCCAGTGTCGGCCGCTTTTTCTTTCTTCTTTTTTTTCTCATAAACAAATTTAGTCTCTCGTTCACAATGCAATTCTCCACCGTCGCCACCTTCATTGCCGCTGCCGCTTCCGTGTCTGCTTACGCTAACACCACCGTCTACAACACCGCCTCCACCTTGGTCACCATCACCTCGTGCGGCCCAGAGGTCACCAACTGTCCTCTCTCCAACTCCACCAAGGCTAACGTATCTACCTACAGCGCTGGTGCTAACAAGCAGTTCGCTGCTGGTGCCGTTGCCTTGGCTGCCGGTGCTTTGTTGGCTTTGTAAGTTGACAATGTCGGGTTTTAATTCTTGCTATATTAGTTAATTTATAATTTAAAATATTTATAAGACGTTTAATTTTGGGTGTAGTTTTGTTTAATGTTGAGAAGTAATTGCTCATTTCCACATGTCTCGGTTGTTTGCACGTGCAATTTATGAGTTCTATCGGGTTCTTACTCAGTAACTAAATTTTAATCATGAAGACAATTTGTTGATCTTTACATTATTCTTTTAAGACTTCGAATTGGAAATTTATCAAGAATGATACTATCGATTCCGATATTAAAAAGCCCGAGTCCAATAATGAATATTCACATGCTTCAAATTTACACTTGTAACTCGGCTTCCTTTATCGAACTATGAAAAAAAATTGCATTTGTCGTCGCCTGATTGGCTGAAAAGTGGATCGAGTGCCAGGCACAAAAAATCGTCTCAATTTGCACCTGTTTTTGACACTTGCGGAGACGTGCAGATGGACCCCTCAGCTAAAAATAAGGCTGGCTGGCTGAGTGCCCGTTCCGGTGGATGCGTGGAAGCAAAAAAATTAAACCCGCATGTGGCTGGCGTGGTCTACTTTTGTAATTGTGTCTTTTCTTTTTCTTTGGAAGTGCTGGCTTCTGTTTTCTAGACTTATTTTTAGATGGAAGGAAAAAAAGTGTTTTGTGAATTAGTCGCACCTGGAGGTTCTTTAGCCCAAGACTCCATGATTGCGTTTTCTTAGGGACGGAATTTTTTAACTATCTTTCCATTCTTATCAAAGAAAAGTGACGCTGACTCAAGTCGATACAATTCGAGATTCGCCATTATTCTATTAAATATGAGATTATTTCGCTTGCCAGGAAATGTGCAATTAGCCAGCAAACTGAGCCTTGCTTGAGAATTGGAATGCGGGTCTTTGATTCTGCAACTTAAATTTACAGACTTTTACAAAGCGGCTTGTTTTTCTTTTTCTGATATTCTTTGAGAAAATGTATTATCGGAGACAGGATTCGATGAAAGATTAATCGGATCAAGCCCCTGAACATTTCCCTTAACCTCTACTATACACAGAAATGTATTCTACTTGGCGTTCACTCCAGCGGCAAATCGATCATCTCGTAGTCGGCTTGCCGATCGAGTTTCCGTCTGAAGCGATCGAGTAATCGCAAGCCGGCGAAATGCCCAATTTTATGCCTCAACTTGCCTCTTTTCACCGCGTTGAATTCGGCAAGACTCGAGTTTTGTAGGGTAAACCCGCACCCTACTTCGTTCTCATCCATGTAGAGATTTTTCACAGTCGCTTTTATTCTTGGAGGCGTCCAGTTTTTGAGCAAAAGTGAATTGAGTACGACACTAATCGAACTACACGCCATGGCACCTGCTGCAGCAACGGGCGAGAGCATTAAACCGTACTTTAAGAAACAGCCCATGGCGAAGGGCAACATAAAGAAATTGTAGATGGTCGCACAGAAGAAATTCCACTTGATCTTGCGGAAACTGGCCTGCGATACCTGAAGTGCCGTGACAATACCAAATAAATCGTTGGTGGAGCCCTGCAGACCAATGAGCACTACTTCGGCAGAGTCAATGGCGATATCCGTTCCGGTACTGATGGCCATACCGATATCTGCCTGAACAAGTGCAGGGGCATCATTGATACCATCGCCTACAAATGCAATCGACACATTTTTTGGGCCACCGAAACGGTCACGAATCTTGGTCACGACTCGGTCTTTTTCGATAGGTGAAACCTCACTAAAGATATTTCCTCGGGGAATACCGAGCTCCGCGCCGATCTTGTATGCGACTTCCTTATTGTCACCGGTAACCATACCGACCTGGTATTTTTCTACATGTTGGAGATAGTCGAGCGCCTCCCGTGCACACGGCTTAATCGTATCTGAAAGCTCGAGATAACCAGTGTAGACGTCGTCAATGA